>CM016723.1:30467411-31067411 GCA_005771605.1 Scutellaria baicalensis | reverse complement strand
TTTTGAGAGGAGAATACTATTTTAGCCTCTCATAGAGAAGGCTTGCACTCGAAACACATAAACTTTAAAATACTCAAACTATAAAAAATTTCCCACTCTATATTTTATTCTAAGAAAACTAAGGAGAATGTTCGATCTCCTCAGCTTCCTTCTTCCTCCGGATGAACTTGGTTTGTTCTCCAAATTATTGACTCGTTTTTTAATATCATAAATGATTTCAAGAGTCTCCTTCTGATTTTTTATCATCGTCTCCATTTGGTTTTAGATCTGATGAACTTGTGTTGGTAGGTGATTATGGCGGTTGCCATAACTCTGCACCGTCTTCTGATTTTTCTAAGATCTTCGGAAATCTTAGAGATGTCTATAAGAATATACTTCCACTCTGATATCTCTTCAGTCGTCATGGTTTTGATGAGCTGCTTCTTAATGATTTATTAAATCAACATATAACATCTGGTTTATAGTAAGGAAGCCCAGATAATATGCTGCTTGTTGTTCGCATTGCCTCAAGGTTTCCCTATCAGCTCCTGCGTGTTCCTTTTCAACATATTGGTTATTCCAATATGTCACCTTGTCTTGATGCTCTTGAGCATATATCGTCAAAAGTTGGTGATATCTCCGGTAGGGTATATATCTTGAACACTCGTCCAGATCCATAACCAATTGGTTAATTACATAATATAATAAATATAAATTCAAGTTCTTAATAAACCTAGACTCTGATACCATTTTGGGCTTCGGATCTTGAAATTATATAGATTAGATCAAATAGGTATTAAATTGGAATTTTATAAGACTTAGCAAAAAGATATTAGAAGTAGCAAAAAATGGTGGATCCTTTGCAAAAGTGAGGGTGTAAATAGTCTCCCCAAAATTTTATTATTTTATTAGTAAGAGTATTTTTGTCTTTTACTTTTTTATTTTATATTTAATTTAAAATAATGGGGTATGTTTAGTATTATTGGGGTGTGAATTGTTGGACCCTTTTCCTTTTTGTTTCACACTTACTTTTTAATCTTTGAATGGTTTCTCCATGTTCTTCCTCCTGCCTTCTCTCATTCGGTCTTCCTTCGTTTTTCTTTTTTGAAGTTTATTATATTTTTGGGTAAATTATATTTTTGGTATCCCAATTATTATATCATTTTTTTACTTTCGGTACCCTCATTTTCTTTGAGCAACAATATTGATACCCCATGTTCCAAAAAATCGCACATTGGGTACCTTTCATCAAGTTTCCGTCCAAACTCGACAAAAGTTAAGGAACTCTAATTTAATAACGCGAAAATTGGGCTCTTTTCTACCTTAATTTCATACAGCGAATCTGAGCTCTTCTCTTCTTAAATCTTCACCGATTTTCGCACCTAATATAGTCAAAACTAACTAACCAAGCTCTACAAGGTGAAATGACGATGTCAAGACAAACGAATGCCACATATGTTCACAAATATGGTATGTTCTTTCTCACTGGAGCTCGAAGACTGACAGTTTAATTAATTCTCATGGTTGTGATATTGAAGATGGTGATAGAAATTTGGAGAAAAAGTAGTGGAGATTGAGAATAATGAAAAAATATGAGTGAAAGGGTGAAGAAAATGGCTCAATTTTCGCGATATTAAATTAGGGTTTGTTAACTTCCGTCAAGTGTGGCTTGATCGACTGAAGGTATCCAATGTGTGATTTTTTGGAACATGAGGTACTGATACTTAGTCGTGAAAATCAAACCAAATAACTCGGTACATTGAAGACTGCTTTATTCCAACTCGCAATGTCATGATAGACATACATTTGTGGCAAAAGAAATGTATATTAAAGGTATGTACAAATGTATATCTAATATAATATAAATGTATGTACAATACAATATAATGATACATATACAAAATGTGTCAAAATTAGAATTTTTTTTAAAGTTTAAGATATGAAATTTGAGTACAAATGTAAGTTTAATATAACATACAATTAGACCTAAAATAAAATAACGACAGATATCAAAATAAAAAAATCAGACACAAAAAGAGAAGAAAAGAAAAACGGGTCAGGCGACCGGATCCACGTGAATTTGAGAGTAGAATTACATTCCAACTTTTTTTCCTTCAAAATATTTCTTTAGGGCCCAAAGATAAAAAACCTCAACAGACCTATATACAGTACAGAAAAAATACGGCAATCCTTTCTTCACGTATGTTTCGGCACGTGGAGTACACGCTCCTGCTCAGACCAACTCCCCTATTTATCGTTGCTTTGCTGCCCTGTTTCCCTCCCACCTTCACGCATTTGCAGCTGCCGTTTTTTTAAGACTGGTAACCTTCAATTCCGTTTCGCTTTTGTACGTAAATGCGTATTCAATTCTTGCTTTTAATCCTCCATTTTCTTGTGCTATATTTCTTGCCCGTTTCATCTTCTTCCTCAAATGCATCGTTTGCAGCAATTTTTTCTTTTTATGTATGGATGATATAGTTCATTTTTTGCTTCTTGATGATTGGAAAACTTTGTGGGCGCATTTCTTAGAAACAATTTCCTCTATCCTCTTGGGGTTTAGGGTTTATAAAGTCTGTTTCTGTAGTTGCATTTGGTTTAGTAAGGAAAATGTGATTAGTCTTTGTTTAGAGCCTGTCCCTGTAATTAACTTTTGAAATGCCACCATTAACTAGGTCCTGTATTTGTGAAAGGGGATTGATTTCAAGTTTGATTAGCTGTAATCCTTTTCCTTGTACTGATGAATTGGGATGTTAAAATTTGTCAAAGAGAAGTGCAGTGTCTAGTAAACTTGAAATGTAGTGTGGGTTTCATATCATACTCTTAAAATGATGAGTTGGATGTGGTTCCATGAACGTATGCGTTTTTCTTCTGCTCTACAAACGACGCATAGGCTGGTTCTTTCAGTTTTGCATGTAATTTGTAGGACCATTCAAGTGAATCAAAAAGGTCTTTAATTTATCATGATAATGTGCTCAACATTCATTGATGTTGCATGGTAATTGGATCCATTCAACTGTTGAGGCGTGTATAATTAAGGTTGTAAAGTTTTGTGGAAGGACGGTGTAGAGTATATGTAACATTCATAGTAGAAGCCACAAAACATATCAAATTTATTTTTCTCAAAATACTGTTGTGAATACATCTGATGTATCTATTTATATTATTAGCTAACTATAAAGCACCAATAGTAGACACTTGTACATCTTCATACTACTAAGTAACAGATTACAAACAAAGCTAAGTTTACATTTGAGTATTTTAGCTAATGGCCATTGAAGCTTAGTTGATGAGTTGTGAATGAACTTTTGAGCCGTAAATGAGCTGATGCTCATTCCTTGATCCCCCCCACAAGCTTGGCCTTGGGTGAAATACATGCCAAGCTTGGCCAAAAGTAAGACATACTGACTGACCCTTGGAGATTTAGTAAAGAGATCAGCAGTTTGAGATTTAGAACCAATGTGATGAAAATTTAAGAAACTTCCTTACAATGTGACAACCGCCAAGTGTTTAGTCTCTCATGGAAAAATGGATTCTCAGTGATATGCAAAGCTGCTTGGTTGTCACAAAATCCTGAAGACGGGCAGGCTTGTGTATTAATCTAGAAGTTCTTTGAAGGAGTAGAAGTTGGAGGAAGACTGTCAGAGGACGCTTCATTAGGGGAAGAATCATTAGATATGCTCTCATCAAAAACAGGTAGAGGAATAGTGGTATCATCAGCAGTAGAAGAACCTCCAACAAATGGATATATTAATTCAAGAAACACCACATCTCTAGAAGTCAGAATTTGATGACTCTCCAAGTCATACAACTAGTAAGCCTTTTGTCCTGTTGTATAGCCAACCATAACACATTTTGCAGCCCTGTTAGCAAACTATTTTGAGGAGTAACATTTGTAGCATAAGCAAGACACCAAAAGTTTTCAAGAAATCATAATTAGGTGGTTCTCCAAACAAAACTACAAAAGGAGATTGGAGATTGCCCGTGTAGAACAGAAGATGGTACCCTGCTAGTGATATAGGCTGCTGTAAGTATGGCATATGGCCATAGGAAAGATGGAACTTGGGACTCCTTCAATAAGGCTCTAGCTACGTCAACGAGATGCTTGTGCTTCCATTCTACCACCCCATTTTGTTGGGGTGTAGAATCAAAAAGAAAGAGTTGGTAACATGGCTTAGGAATTCAGATCCATTATCTGTCCTTATACTTTTAACTGATAAGTCTAGTAGATTAGAAATCATCCTCACAAAATTTCAATGATGAAATAGCCATTGTCTTGTTAGATAAGAGACATTTCCAATTACCACTGTTGAAATCATCCACGATGGTGAGAAAATAAGGTGTATGAGTGATGCTCGGTTTAGGATAAGGGCCCCATATATCAACTTGCAGTATCTCCAAAGGTCTAGATGTATGAATGGAGCTGATGGGAAAATTTGCGCCTTTTCTTAATAAGTTGGAGGGAGTGGAAGGGAGGATATAATAAAAACTAGAAAACTTGTGTTGCCAAGGTTCAAACCCTAATCATCACAATTTACACCTTATACAGGTGTGGTACCACTTGAGCTACAAGGCTCGTGGTACTTAAGCTTGTTTGGCTAGAATAATGTCAAATGTCACAAGTGCTATGAATAGTTGACGCTGGGGAAGAACATAAGTACTTCAAAAAAATCAAGATGTTGAAGTGTAGAAGGAGATGCATGTCCAAGTTACTATGCCAAGAGTAAAAAATTGTCTGATAGTGGTTTGCTTTTAGCACTTATTCGGTCGCATAGGAAGCATGATAGTGGTTTCCCCTGTCTTTCTTCGCATTTCCACAACTGTTTCTGCATCAAGAGTGAAGTAGCAATCAATGACCCCTTTTCTCGTGGGCTTCCTAATAATAGATCTCTTGCCCTTGTTTGACTGTATAGATATATGGCTAGAAGAATGCTGAGTACTTGGCAACGGTTGTATTGCCCTTGCCCTTGTATTTCTCTCTTTAGAGAGGCATCTAAAAAAATTCTACAAATGAAGGACTCCTTGTATTTCCTCCGGCATGAAGAGATCAAGATAGGAAAGAGGACCTGATTTTTTGTCTTTGAGTTTGGAAAAATTATATGATTAAAGAGAGAAGACGTTAACTTGATAAGTATAGATGACATGGGCCAATTTGTTACGGGACTTCATAACTAATAACATAACTAACCATATGGTATGATCTCTTTATATTCTTTTTTTTTTTAGTATAAAAAGTATTCTCTTTCGAACTACACATGATTTGATATTTTTTTTATAAATTTGAAATGTTCCACTTTATCCTATGAACTTTGAATTTGATATATTTTACAATAGTGAACAAATCCTAGCCGTACATGTAAATCAATGACTAGGATTTTGTCTTTTATGTAAAAATGCATTTAAAGTTCATAGGGCAAAGTGGAATGTTTCAAAATTTATACAAAAAGATGTTCAATCAATTATAGTTCGTATGGGGAGATGCTTTTAACCCTTTCATTTTACAATGCTTTATTATACTTTGATGAAGAATATAATAGAGCTTTTTGTTTAAAAATCATGATTTCATCTCACATCAAATATTTTCTCAAAAACTTTCAACTATTACTAACATATATGATTCTCTAATATTTATAATTTTCATATGTTTTTGTATATACTACACTACTATTTTGGTGAATGATATAATTGTGAAGCTTACACTCATTACATTAATACAAGTACACAAGTATGCAACAATATGATGTAGCATAAGGGAAGGTAAATTTTTAACCCAAACAGGATCTTAGGTGAGCCCCTCCACCCCCATTTATATCTCGAAAAAGAAGTATAAACAATATGGATGATGATGTGACACGTATATTCATATATAGTCTTGCAGGACATGATCTCTCAAGCATAAAATGTTTTTCCATGAACAAAGTCAGGCACAGCTTTCTCCAAGATTATATTGCACGCCTGTTTCAGGAAAAATCAGAAATAATTCACCTTACTGACTACATTTCCTAGAAGGGGGGGGGGGGGGGGGGGAAGAAAATAAATCAAGAATGAAATCAAGCACTACCTACATGTTCAAGTCTAAAACTGCTATCCAAATCCAACTTGTTATATAAAAATGACTGTTATATGATATTATAACTTAACAAGAGTATACATGGCACTAGATCAGTCCCCCATCTCCCATAATAGACAAATGGTCCTTGTTATGTCACTGCTATAGTGACAAGTGAATTCTCAAATTTCGTGTATAAATAGTGATATATTTTGATGTACTTCCGTATCACCTGTATATACCTTCTCTGTTGGCCTAGCTGACATAACCTAGCTCTGATGAATTTCTGAGTTGCAGTTGGTGGTATATGTAGGGTGAATTACCCCCTTTTTTTTTTGGTCTCATTTTCTATGTTACTAGCTTCAATATTATATGTTCTCATGGAAAATATATCTCTGAAATCCTTTTCCTACCAATATATTTTAGGATAACCATTTTGAATTTTGAAAACCCATTAACTGATGTTGTTTCAGAATTATAAACTGTACATGCTTTTGGATGAGCAAAAGGGATTTGTAAATCCTGTGTATGAGCACATATGTTTTATTTCCACGTCTCATACATGTAAATCGATCAGGATATATATCATCTTCATTTTTGTCTTTTGTGCTTTTAGTAGATGAAAGCTTCTTTAGAGAAAAAATCTAACTTCTTGCTGTTTATATGAATGTCTAGCAGTTAAAGTTTTCTGTACATTTTTCTGTTAGTAGTGTGCTACTATATCTGCCAGTACAAGCTGAAAATCCTGGTTTCCCTATTTTTATATGTATGGTTCCTTCCTCTCGAATTGAGTACAGGAAAGCCTATTAGTTCTTGGAGGTTCTCACATCACTGTATGTTTGTTTGGAGATTATGTAGGATTGGGGAAATCTGACTTTGAAAACCTAGGATTTGAAAATAACGGTGAATGATTAAAGTTTGTTATGAGATTTTATAGGGTAAGATTATTACTGTAGATGTCAATTCAATGCTGGAAAAAGTGTGTATATGTAATATTATATTGTTAATTGATGTAGTAGTAATTATTGGATGTTTGTAATTGTAGAAGTGTATGTATTGAAATTTGTGTATTAATAGGTTAGAGTGTGGGGATAATTATGATGTTTTTTGTAAAATAGGGTAGTTTTTTAATGAATTTTATAATTCTAATCTAAATCTCGTGATGAACAAGGATTTGAGATTTTGAAATCTCAAATCCTGACTCATGAATCTCAAAACAAATATGCTAATTCTTTCAACTGGGTGATGGCAGCCTTAATCATACTCCGTTTAGAAACTTTTTTCATCTTTAGTAGTGGAGCTATTGAGCAATCTTTTCAACATACACTGACCTCAATTTCTGTCTATAATAGCTTGAATGACATTACATGTATGGATTTAAGATTCTCGTTGATTTGTACATATGTTTTGTTTGCTGTAATGATTAAGTGAGTTGTGTGGTTGCTGATTCCCAATCACACTAGGGTAAGAGACTGATTTTTGACATTTTCACATTATCACTCATGAGTACTGCTTCTCCCAGAAATTTGCCATCTAATTTGGTGCTGTATGTTATAATTTTTAATAATGAGTGACTCTGTTTGATAGAAGTCTGTAGAATTGATATTTCTGATTAACCTAGAGGAAGACATTGGCTGACATTACATGGAATAAGACACTCTTGCTCTTATTGCTGTACAATGTTCAACATTTGTCCCTTAAGCTTAATTGAAGACACATGTTTATTGCCAGCTTGATGTACTTATTGAAGTTTACATAATAACGGAAAGTTTAAATGGTATTGATCTATGTCTTGATTATCTATAGTGAGATCAATTGGTTTGTGGTACTCAGATGCACTGCTGGATGGTTTTGCACAGTTGATATTGATTCTTGATTGCCCAACAAGAAATAGTATTGGCATGAGACGTAACCATAAACTATCAAGCTTTATTTGACAAGCTTGAAGTACTGATTACATGGCAAGACAAGCTTTATATCCTGCTTGAACTAGTGGTGATTAATTGATATGTTATGCTTATCTTGTTTTGATCATACCGTACATGATATCAGGCTAACTGATCTTTTTTTTTTTTTTTTTTAATTGTTTTATTATTTTAATTGTTTGCAACTTCAGCAGATTTATTTCTTCTATTGCTTGAATTTTTTCTGATTGCTAATGAAATTAAGAAATTCAGGTTTATTGAAGGTTTGATTCTGTGACATAACATCGGATATAATGAACTATAATGAAACTAGAGTTAGAGTTGCAAAGGCCTTTGGTGCAATGAGAGCTATTGGGGTCAAAGATGATAAGGTGAAGCCGGCATTGTTAAATTTGTTGAGATTGTATAATAAAAACTGGGCGCCTATTGAAGATGAAAATTATAGAGCCCTTGCTGATGCTATATTTGAGAGAGATAAAGTAAGTGTTGTGGACTGAGCACTTAGATTTCGTCTCTTATTTCCAAGTTTTTCCTGCTTCTCCGGTCTTTATTGTTTAAACTAATCTGAATCAAACTGGAATTATGATTCATGCCATATAATCTTTCAGGCTAAAGAGTATTCTAAAAAGAATGTGCATGTTGACGTATTTGATCAGCTCCATAATTGTATTAACTACGTCAATTAATCTCTTAGTTTCTAGTTGCACAGAACATGTTCCTACTTATAAAGGTCAAAATAAAAGATAAAATAAAAGAATAACCACCCGCTATTTCATTCATGGGGATCGTGAAGGTGAAGTTTGAAAAACAGAACAACTTCTTATTTCCTGTTTTTTTTTTTTTTTTGGGGGAAATTCGAAAATCTTAGTGCATAATACGGCTACCTATTTAGGAAATATCTCAGAACCATAATGAAAGGAACTTAGGTGTTTTTTTAATTAATCTCCTTATGCCTAAGTGCTATTATTTTGATTAATATCATATGGCTGGTAAAGAAGAGTTCAAAGAAGATTGTGAATTCTCAAGTTGGTGGTCTTTATAAATATTAATTTTTAATCCATGATGGATTTAATGTTCTATCCTATTCACTGTAGTTTTTCTCCAAGCTTTTGAGGTTATGTAATGGCTTTAATCTCCTAAACACAGAAGAATATTTGCAGGAAGAAGCTCAGGCAACTGACGAACCTGAACGGCCTCTGAAAAGGTTGCGGCAGAGAGACCAGGATGGTCAAACTTCCTCCTTGAATACATCCGACTCCAGCATTCCCAGAACTCCACTTGTCAGGCCTAAAGAAGAACCAGGTGAACTATCTGAAACCCATCTCCTGAAACTAAATGATCCACAAGGCAATGTGGATTCACCTCAGCTCCATGCTGAAGAAACAATGACTAAGCCACAGGCAGTCACTAAAGGAAAGAAACCCATCTCTTCCAAGTCTTTGGTGGTCCATGACCTCAAGGGAGGTGATCCCTGCCAGAGTAGTATCAATGATAGTCAGCAAGGTACCCAATTAAGAACTGAATCCAGACCACAATTTCATAATATGAAGCTCAGAGAGAGGGGTAAAGGAGCTACCTCTCTTGAAATTCCACCCAAGACAAAGACGCTAGTTCCTGAGAGTTCATCCCATGTTGTACCTCTTAAAGAGCCTAAAGTTGAGCTTGACATCCTTTCATCACCCAAAAAGATTAAAACTTCAAGTCTTGCTTCAATTAAGCCTAAAGATGAGCCAATCACTGATGAAGTACCATGTTCGGAGGTTAGCGATGTGATCATTAATACAGGTTTGCATTTCCTTTTCCGCTGGCCACCTATTAGGATACTCATACATTCTGTGCTTTTTTTAATTGAAATATGTTATCTAAATCATAAACTGAGATTCAAAGATCTACTCTTAGCTGTAGAGTTCAATACTTTATCCATATGTGGATGGTCCATCTTAGAGCACTTGGATCCCTAAAATCTCTTGTTTTTCTCTTTTCCCCTGAAGTGCCTGATTTATCTTTTGCCATAAGTTTTAATAGACTGAGTGTGCCTTGAATGTCAAAAATCTTGGTGTGGCTTTTTTTTCTGTAGTAATTATAAGCATCACTCCCCTCTTTGCATGGCCTGTTGCTTATTTGCCTCCTTAGGCTCATGTATATATTTCTTGTCTCAATGAATTATGGGTAGAAATCAGTTATTAAAGATAGTATGCTGATTCTACCATGCTATCTAATATTTATTTTTATTAGTTAATATTTGGGCATGTGTAGTCGCGGGACTCTTAGTTCAGTGCCATTGAGGTACTGCAATGGGCATCAATTGAGATGTCCAGTTGGATTTGTTATAATCATCTGGCTCAATAATGCCAAAGTGATGATTCCACTTATTAGTTTATCTCCCTTTATAGTTCTCTCTTTAAATGTTGCAGAATTTTATCACAATCCTAATTCATAAATTACAGTTACATCAGATGGTCGGGATCCATTGCGTAGAAATGACCTGCATAGAGAAAATGTGGTTCCTGAATCCTCAGCATTACAATCTGTAATTGAAAAAGAAAATGCGGATGACACTGCAAAATTAAAGGAATCAAGAAACAATAGTGGGCTGCATATAGTCTCAGGATGCTTTCCTAGTCTAGAGATTGCTTCCTCTGCTTCCGGAGAGGTGGAAATCTCTTTGAGCTATAAATTGGCTCCTGGAAGACCTGGCTTCCATATGCCTAGCCTTGAAGCTGTTCTAAAATCACTTGAGGATGGTTATCTCAGATCACCCAAAATTTTGGAGCCAGAACTTCCAGTGATGAATCTTATGAAAGAAATATGTGAAAACTTTCTGAAGACAGGAACTGATTTGAATAGCCAGTCAAGAATCATGGAATTGACTCCAACCACTGATACTATGAGTAAATCTTCTGTAGCATATGCTAAAAATGCTAGGTGCTTGCAGTCTGATGCCAAGGTTTCTTTACCTAAATCTGTGGTACTATCTCTACCTTGTTATGGCATAAATGGTGAGCAACTGCTGGACAAGTCAGGTGCCAGAGATGAAATTGTATTAAATAGCGAGAACCAAAAAAATACTGCTAAAGAAATGAATGGTCTGAGCCTGGGGGCTGTTCAGCATCCTCAGCTGGCTCGTGAGATTAGCAGGACATGCCATAATGTTGTTGACATTGCCAAGGGACATGAAAACGTTGTAATTACACTGGTAAATGAGGTAAATGATGAGCCGCCTCCATCTTTCTACTACATTCCCCAAAATGCAGTGTTCCAAAATGCATATATGAATTTCTGTTTGGCTCGTATTGGAGATAACATTTGCTGTGCTGCTTGTTCTGGGGATTGTTTATCATTATCCATACCTTGTGCATGTTCATATGAAACTGGAGGGGAGTTTGCATACACCTCAGATGGCCTTGTTAAGGAGGAATTTCTTAAAGAGTGTATTTCCATGAACCGTAATCCAAAAAAACATTGTCAGTATTTCTGTAAGGAATGTCCTTTGGAAAGATCAAAATGTGAAAATATTATTGAACCTTGTAAAGGGCATCTAGTAAGGAGGTTTATAAAAGAATGTTGGAGGAAATGTGGTTGTAATAAGCAGTGTGGCAATCGAGTGGTACAAAGAGGAATTACTCGCAATTTACAGGTATATCTGCATCATCATATTTTCAATCTCTTGCATTTAATAGAGTAGAGTTAGTAATGTTTACTCTCTTTTCCCTTAATTTGGTCATAAGGTGTTTATGACTCCTAAAGGAAAAGGTTGGGGACTACGTACTCTGGAAGACCTGCCAAAGGGTGCATTTGTTTGTGAGTATGTAGGAGAAGTGTTGACCAATGCAGAGTTATTTGAACGTGTTTTGAGGAGTCCTGAAGGGGAGAAACATTCATACCCTGTGCTTCTTGATGCTGATTGGTGTGCGGAAGGAGTGCTAAAAGATGAAGATGCTCTTTGTTTAGATGCTACATATTATGGAAATGTTGCAAGGTTTATTAATCACAAGTAAGTTTATTTATGTGAAAAAGTATGCATTTGATGCATCTGTTTGTTGTTTTTCTGCAAATAGTTGTAGCATCCCCATTGTTGTATCTAATGACATAGAATACGCTAACTAGATTCTGGTCAGATATCTAGCATCTGAAACTTGATCAATAAGAAGTTACTTTTCTGCTATCACTGAAGCTTATAAATACCTATATAATTCAACTGGGTACTTCCTTCTCTAGCATCTGCTGATGCTGGTGCTTGGTGCACATTGCTTTGACAACAAAGTTGCTTTTAGTCAGTCAGTAGTTTACCTTCTGAATTGATATTGATCTTCCTTACAATACCCCCCCCCCCCCCCCCCACAACACACACACACACACAAACCAAGCAAGGAAGATTTTCTTAGAAAATTTCAGTCTTGTTCTCATCGCAGTTGCAGATATTCTTTACTTTTTTTTTTTGGTAACCATGCTAGATGTTATGACTCAAACTTAGTGGAGATACCTGTGGAAGTGGAGACTCCTGATCACCATTATTACCATGTATGGAATCACATCAATTTTTCTACATATTTTATCTTGTTTCATTTTCATTTTCTAAGTTGTCTGAATTCAAGATTTTGCACAAAATCTTATTTGATCTTTTTTTTATCAGCTTGCCTTCTTCACTACTAGAAAGGTGAAAGCCATGGAAGAACTCACTTGGGTAAGTTGGTTTGAGTTTCATTGCATGTAATTCTGATCATAATTGCTTATCTTGTTTCTAGTGATGCATGCCTTTCAAAATATTCCAAGTGCTTGTTCAATGTAGTATTTCCCATATTATATGATTAAAAACATGTGTTCCGTGACTTTAAAGTTGCAGGAATAAATGGTGAAACATGCAAGTGAAAATTACACATGCGCTCCTTTTTTTGATATGTTCTTGAAGAAGAAAAATATTGGAGTAGGACTTGTGTGCAACCCGAATTCTAATACCTTTTAAGTAAAATAGTTAAAACCTTAAAATGTAACAAGTAATACCTTGCATAATATCTTTACTAAAACATATATTTCAGTTATACAAGTAATACCTTATGAATATATAACTAATACGTTGTGAGTGCAACTAATACCTTTAAGAGATACACCACTAATACCTTATGAGTATATAACAAATACCAAACTAATAATACCTTTTGGGGTATGCAAGTTTTTGCCAAAGCATTGTATCAATACCTTAACTTCCTTTATGGCTTATTCTATTCCCCTTAAATCAAGGAGGACTTGGAAGAAAAAAAGGAAACAAGATAAAGAGAAATGAAAGGAAAATAATATGCTAATAAGGTCCAATTCTTCTAATAATCCCAATAATTGTGACACTTGCCCTCAAGTTGGAGCATGGATATTAACCATGTCCAACATGCTTACAAAATGCTGAAAACTTTGTTTGATAAGCACTTTAGTGAAGATATCTTAATTTTGTTGACTCTGGAAGGCTTAGTTGGTACCCGAATAAGTCTGTTAACTAGCTTTAGTCCAATCATGTTGTGATGAGAATATATGAGATGAAAGAACACCGATACGTAAATACTTGGGAATAATTCCCATTTCCAAGCCAAACGGCCAATATCCTAATCTCAATAATCAATAATCCCAAATATACTGAAGACACGTAACATAGATAGTATTGAGGCACATGGACCGTCTCTAACTAGAAAGAACATAATTATTAGGAATTAAAAAGAAATACCATAAGTAATGAAATAACAAGCCTATGGCCCACTCTTCTTCCTTGCGCGTCTCTTATAAACAATGTTCGTCCTTATGCACTAAAAGAACAGGGCTCAAATATGGGCCTGTACTCGGCTAATATCAACCCAGCAAAAAGCATTTCTGCTACCAAACGTTCAAATTCATCCTTCTTGTAGCACTATAGGTAAGGCCAAATAAAGACCGTGGTAGGCCCTGGCGGCAACGAAATGCGGAGAGTGAAGCACTGTAGGTAAGGCGAATGGAGACTGCAGTAGACCCTGACAGCAATGGAATGCGGTGATCATTCCCAGGGAGAGGATTCAAAATCCGTGGAAACTCATCCAAAAATTGTTAAAGAGCCGTGGAAGGGTGGAATCCGTTTGAACCTCTGTCGTATGCAACTCTACAAGCCACATAACGCAACCTAACTCAACATGATTTGACTTCACTTTACTTAAGATTAAAGATAAGGGCCAGGCGGGTAATGAAGGCTCATTTAGTATACAACGAGTGAGCAGCAAGCACCTACTCCTATCAAAATGAAAAGCAACAAGCTGAACTTGAAGAAGCCCTTTCTACAAACCTTTCTATAATATGTTGAGAAGCTCGAAGAATTTTCTGCACATGCTTCAGCGCATCCCCTTTCTATTAGTAAGGTTATCAAAGGGCTTTCCTTTATGACCTTGGAAAGTTTCAGTGAAGTAGTCCCTTAATCTGATTATAGGAAAGACCGAGAACTCCCTGCAAATAAACCTGCGGCACGAAAATAGTCATGGACATGGCAGCCCAATTAGCTCGTACCTCCCCAAAGTCGCATGCAAAGAAACCCCAAAAAGAATGTCAACAACCCACCAGAAACAAATAAGCGGTGACATTAAATTGAGCTGAACCCACAGTAATTGGAAAAGACTGAATGCCAGAAGTGTTAGAATCCTTACTGTCACCCAAAAATATATATGTATCATGCCTCTGTATTCTTAACACTGAGAAGTTTTGTTGCTAACAGGATTATGGCATTGATTTTGACGACCATGAACACCCAATCAAGGCGTTCCGTTGTCAATGTGGCAGCAAATTCTGTCGGAACATAAAGCGTTCTAGTAAGTATAACAATGCAAGTCGATCTTTACTTATATGCTACCAATGCTCGTGACCATCACGTGTTTTTTTTTTTTTTTTTGTTGTAGGATCTCGAACTGCTAGAAGATGACCATGTGGATGATGTGCTTCATTCTTTATGCCTTACTCAACATGGCAAAACAGTTATTGACATAACCAGGTTGTAGCTTTTGAAGGATACATAAGCTGCAAGTTCTTGGTGACTTTGCTAAAGCCATCATTGACAGTGCTCTTTGGCTCTTTCTTCTTGTTGTATGTTGTTTAACTTATGACTTTATCATTTTTTTTTTTTTAAATTTGATTTCAAAAACTGAAATGGGTATAGGACCTTTCTTTGCTTGAAATATAATTGGGGGAAAATTAAATTACTTCATTTTCTCACTTCATGTTCCTTGGGGTCATTTGCACCTTTTAATCTAATGAAATTTGAAGAAAAATTTACGAGTTCAAATTTAAAGTTTGTCATAGGGCAAAATATGGGGTAGACTTTTAGAATATTCCATGTGTATTGATTGATTAAATGATTGGATGTACTTAAATACTTTGGGTCACAATTTATTAGTTGACTTAGTTTTGACTTAATATTAGAGCGATTCCGTTGGAGCTATATTCATCCAAAATTTATTTAACATATTCTAAAATGTACTTATTAATTATTATACTTTTCAATCTTCTAAGTTATGGGGTGTATATAGTTTCATCCTCCTATATAAATCAGTGAATTGCTTACCACAATCATCGTGGATATAAAATCTCCCCATTTTCGCTCAGTCTATGGTATTTTTATAGTCATATTCTCAAACTAAATTTTTAGAATATACTTTTGGAGTTTGCATTTTCAAGTTAGTAAAGGAACTTTGAAGATTTGCTAAAACAAATGACATGCGTTATAGAAAATATATGTTGAATGACTTGAAATTATGTATGTGTTTAATTAAGGTGTAGTTTATTTAGTTAGCAAAATACAATGAATTACTAAGTTTAGGGACTATCCACACCCCACCCTATTCTAAACGTACCCTAAAGTTTAATAAAGAAAAAATAACTATAATGAAAAGTAACACATCTTCTTCATTCTTCTTACCTAAAAGTTCGCCTTCTCCTTCCCCACCTATTTTCTTATTCAATCTTCTTGAAATGTGATTAGAAAATAAGATATGCATTCTCTTCTCCCTTCTTCATTCCCCTCTCTCTCTCCTTTGTTCGCGACACGTTCGATTTCCATATATTGAACATTGAATAATTTATTCGACCTGAACAAGTTGAACATGATGACTTTTATTCGATCAGAGCAGTTAAACACAACTTGTTCGACATATTTAAGTCGAACCTTCTCCTCCACGTTTGATCCCTAATGATAAAACATAGCTCTTCATGTTCGGTGTACCATAGTCGATCGAGATTTTCGAATTTATTTTTGGTTTTCAATTTTTTTTACAAGGCTTTCCATCGTTTTTAGAAACTTATTTCTTAAAAATTAGAAAAGAAAAAAAAATCAAGGGTGGAGAGCGAAGGTAAGAGAAGAGTTGAGTGCTTAAGTTTGAGTGTGGAAGAAATGTCTTTTATATATATATATATATATATAATTATTGTTAAAGGGTTAATTTAGGATGTATTGGGGTGGGTTAATTTAGGATGTATTGGGGTGTATTTAGAAATGTTGTCATGGACTAAAAATGTCACAATGACTATATAATATGACCAAAATACCACAATCAATCATTATAACCGTGTCCAAAATATCACAATTGACTTTGATCTAGTCAAAAATCATTAAATCCCATCCACCACTTGTCACATCAACTTGTGTACATGAAAAATGATAAAATAGTACAATTTCAGTGGGTTGTACCTATACACAATTTAGAATTTTCATTGGCGCAATTATAAATTTGCGTGATGTCTCCATGGAGAGGCGAAATTTAATGGCCAAAAATTCAATTTTGTTCGAAATATATGGATTTACAAGTTAGTTTTTATGCATCCCCAAGATTTCGAGTTTTATGAATTTATGTGTATTAAGTTCGATTGTTCACTTGTTTTAGAGTTTTATTTTTGTCAGTATATTAGAGTTAGAGTTTGTTCCAAGAAAAATTGTTAATTTTTCATTCCACGAAAATTGTTAATTCTTCATTCCGTGATAATATTGTCTAGCGTTATATGGGAAATAGGCTTTCGTTCATCCTTCCACGAAAAATGCATAAAGGGTCACATCTTTTATATGCAATTGGTCATATTGATAGCTTGGGGTACATGTCAGAATTGTGGTATTTTGGACATTTAATTTAGAATAGAGGTATATTTTGGGCAAAGTTATAATGAGTGTGACATTTTGGGCATTTTATATAGTCATGGTGGTGAAATGATATTAGTGTTACATTTTGGGCATTTTATATAGTCATGGTGGTGAAATGAGTCATTTCCACTGAGGGTGTAATTATTTAAGTTAGGTTGTATTAACATATAGGGTGTGTTAAGCAATTTATGGGATGTGGATTGTCCTACCATTTATATGTTTCTTTTTCTTTTTAAATTGTTAATATAAATTTTAAGAATTAACTTTTGTAATGAGTTCGAGGGGAGTGGAAGAGAGGGGATAATTAAGACAAGAAAACTTGTGTGACTTGAGTTGAACTCTGGTCATTACAATTTACACCTTTATATTATAAGGTTCGTGGTAATTTATAAGAGTTGCTTAATAATCTACTTTTGAGATTAAAATTTATTTAGGATGTGTTTGGATTGAAGGATTTGAGAAATTACTTGAAATTTATAGTTGAAATTCATTGGTATGTTTGTCTTGATAATAATATAAATTGAGAATTCATTAGTAATTTTGAACTAATTGTTGATTGAATTGAGTGGAGTTAAAATACATCTATTTTATATTTAAATCTTGCATTGAGTGACTTGAAATACCAAAATTTAAAATAAATGGATTCAAAGACTGAAATTATAATGCATTCAAAATCCAATCGATTTGCTAAAAGAATTGGTCTAAAATAAAAATAGTAAATTTCAATTTTATATCAATTCAATTTCAAACATCAACAATATATTTCACTATCCTTCCACGAACGGAACCCTAGATTTGTATGAATGTTAAGGGGTGATTTGGATTGAGGGATATGTTAATGCCCTTCCTCGTTAGATTCGAATAACTAGAAGGGTAATTCTATACACACCCCAAACATTTCTAAACACACCCCATCTACACACACATTCATTTTTTTATTATTTTAATATTCATGTGTATTTTTGGGGTGTGTTTAGTATTTTTGGGGTGTGTATAGAATTCCCCTAACTAGAATACCCCTTATTCCTCAAAATATTACAATAGACCCCATATACTAAATTTATTTATAAATAATAATTTTCATATTTCTTAATTAGTAGTAAAATACCCCTTATATAGAATTATCATTATCAATATTATTATTATTATTTGTTGTTGACAAATGTTGAACAATAATTTAATTTATTTTTTGTTCACTATAATTACGTACTTAAGTCTAAAATGACTCATTTTCTCCACCTAGTATAGGGAGTACAAAAGAAAAAATAAAATAAAAGGGAAAATAAAATGTAAAAAAATAAAGAAAAAAAAACTTATCGTGTAGAGAAATGATGAAAATCCATTAAAATCTAATTGAATATTTGTTGTTACGTCTTAATTAGATAGACTTATTTAGTTCTATTGAATTCTACTTTCATCATTAATAGGATTGTTTTTTTAATATATTAAAAAATATTTTTTGTGTTATACTTTCTTAATCTAATTTAATGGAATTCCTTAAACTTGACACGTGGGACAGGAAATGGGAGAAACTTTCTCCATGATTCACTAATAGAATGCGCATACGAAATGTACTCCGCTCAAACCCAATTGTCAAGTCTAGATGAGAAGTGTTCATATGTAAAAAGAAAGTATAGTTTCAAATTAAATAACTTCTTCATTTAAAATTATATCAAATTCATCACTTTCATTTGTAACTTTAATGAATTATTATTTTTATTTTTATTCCATATTTGCAATTTAGATGGAGTGGAGGTAAAGACGTTCAAACGGTTCCGAAAATCGGAATCGGACCGGTTCGAACCGCCAGTCAATGGTTCCCGGAACCATTGACCCGATTTCGGTTCCGGTTCCAATATTTTCAAACCGGCGAACCGACGGTTTAACCGCCGATTTTTACTTTTTTTTTATTTTCGTTTGTGACATGTGTACGGCCCAAATTTGAATGGATATAGTCATTGGAGATCAACAGCCCGGATTATCTAGCCGTTACGAACCGGTTGAATCGGAACCGGCGGTTCAACTGCCGGTTAACTGGCGGTTTTTCCTCATTTTTTAGTCGTGCAGCCAAGATTGTTTGTCCGTTGGCGATCGACGGCGAGATCGTTCGAACCGCCGATTCAGCCGAACCGGAACAGGCTGTTCGAACCGGAGCGTGTCTTTTTTTTTTTTTTGGAAATCTATAAATAGGGGTTCCAAATGTGTATTTTTCACACCAATTCTCTTGCTCTCTCTTGCTTCTCTAGTTCACTCTCTATTCACAGTCACAAATTCTTATTTGAAGTTTCAACTACATTTATAGTTCTTATTTCTACTTCTAGTCTTCTACTTCTACTACATTTCTACTTCGATCTAAATTATGTCTCGAAGAGGAGCTTCTTCATCTTCTTCTCGTGGGAAGAGAAAGAGTCTCATGCCACCTCCACCATCGTATGAAGATGATATCATTGATCGATGGTGTGAGTCACTAGATGAAGATATTGAAGTAGGTAAGTTGAGGTAAGAGAACTACGTGAGTTTTGATTCCTTAATTTGATTCGAATTAAGGATTTGTAGGCAATTTCATTATAAGTTTGGAATTGAATTTCATTTCCAAACTTAGAATGAAACTCAAGCTCTTTCAATTTTTTTCCCCTTCTCTTTAATCTTTAGATAAACTTTTGCAATTGTAATAGATATATTTAGTTTGTAATAGTCTAATAGATTAGAATTAAGATTATAAATTCATTAGAATTTCAATCATTAAGTTAGAAACTTAGAAATTGAGTTCTATTATAACTTGTAATAATTTTCCAATGTATAATGAAAACATTTGTTCACTTCGATTTTTTTGTACTCCATTTCAATTATGAATTATATCGAAACAAACATTAAAAATCCGGATTCGGAGTTGCAAAATCAAAATTAAAAAGAAAAAATGCAAAAAAAAAAAAAAGTGAACCGGCCAGTTCGAACCAGCCAGACCGCCCGGTTCAGGTTCAACCGACGGTTCCGAACCAAAACCGGAACCTGCCACCCCCGATTCGGTTTCGGTTCCACCAATCTGGAACCGCCGAACCGTTTGGACATCATTAGTTGGAGGTGGGGTTGTAAGGTTTGCTTTTTTTTTTTTTGTTTTTTAAAGCAAATCACAACTTCAAATTGATTAACTTTATTATAACTAATTCATGTTTATTGCAAGGTATATTCATTTTATCACATGTGGAATAAGGATTCACGTGGGATAGGAAATGGGAGAAACTTTCTCCACGATACATTAATAGGATGCTTGCATATGATTGTATGTTGTTTGAACTCAATTGTCAAGTTTAGATGAGAATTGTTCACATGTAAAAAAAAAAAAAAAAGTATAGTTCAAATTAAATAACTTCTTTACCCAAAATTATTTCAAATTCATCATTTTCATTTGTAATTTTAATAAATCATTATTTTATTTCATATTTGCAATTTTGATGGAGGTGGAAGTGAGGGTGTAAGGTTTGTTTTTTTTGTTAGCAAATCACAATTTCAAATCGATTAACTTCTATATTCTAATTCATTTTTAGTGCAAGGTGTATTCATTTTATCATACTTATTTTTTTATTTTGTTTATTAATTTTTTCTAATTTATTATTTGTAATTTTGATAGGGTAGGTCGTGGGTTCGGATAGATGAATTTTTTTAACAATCGAAATTAGAGTAAGTCTTACTTGAGAGATGGAATAGATCATTTTATAACAATCAACTCACAACCCACAACCCACATTTTATTCACATATAAATTTTTGAAAATTAATTTGATTAGTGGGTGAAAAATACTCGTCTCACGAAAACTATCAGTGAGACCATGCAATTTTTTTTGTCGAAATCAGGGGTTCATAGTTTCAAATTAAATAGCATTTCATTCCAAATTTCCTTTTATTTCATTTTACGTATCAGATCTCTCATTTTTTATTTGTAATTTTGTTTATTATTATTTTTAATTTATATTTATAATTATGATGGAAACGAAGGGGAGGTGTGAGAGATTTTTGTTGCATAAATTATAATTTCAAATTAAATAAATTATTTATTTAAATTATTTTCCAATGCATAATGTATCAAATTATTTATAGTTTTAGTTATTTCCAATTTAATTTTATATTTGAAGTTTTATTTATTGTCATTTTTATTCTGTATTTGTAATTTCGTGGTAGTTAGCTATGGGGTTGAGACTATTCATAAAACTAATCATTATTTCAAATAAATTAACTTCTTAATTGCATAATGCATTTTTAATGAATGACGCTAACATAAATTTTATTATTTAAAATTTTATTAGCAATTTGGATGATGCATTTTCAAATCATTATTTTTATGAAAGATTACATAAATTATTTAAAATTTGTAAATCATTTAATATTAGTAAATGAGAAATTGATTAGCCTATGAAGTATTGGGCCATAATTCAGCCCAGCCCAAAATTAGAAATGAAAACCCTAGCCACATCGACCTCCCTCTTAATCTCACATACGAAACCCTAACGCCTCTCACTCTTCATTTCAATCCGGCGGAGGCACAGAGGTAGAGAGAGAAAGAGCGTGCGAAAATGTCGAAGCGAGGTCGCGGAGGAACCGCGGGGAACAAATTCAGGATGTCGCTGGGTCTTCCGGTGGCGGCGACGGTGAATTGCGCCGACAACACTGGCGCCAAGAACCTGTACATCATTTCAGTGAAGGGTATCAAAGGTCGCCTTAACAGGCTTCCTTCCGCCTGTGTTGGTGACATGGTTATGGCCACCGTCAAGAAGGGTAAGCCTGATCTTCGTAAGAAGGTCATGCCTGCTGTCATCGTTCGCCAGCGCAAGCCGTGGCGCCGAAAGGACGGAGTTTTCATGTACTTCGAAGGTATTAGATCTTAATTAATTTGCCATTGCTGTTTTATGTTACTGCTTATGATGCGGTTTGTTATAATCTTGTTTTTATGTTGTTAAGTTAGGGTTTGGTCTTGTTTGCTAGGATCTTGAGCTAAGTTGATCTTGCCATCTATTTGCTAATGATGTTTTTTCTGTGCTTTATAGCAGTTTGATGTTCTGTATTGTTGCGTTGACTACTATTTACTATTAAAATGATGAATAAGTAGAACTTGTTCAGAATCATTTGAATTTGTTTGTAGTTCGAAAAATTATTTAACTTTCATTTCATAGTTGGATCTAGAATTGTTTTATTTTTTTCTTTTGTTGCTTTTGATTTCCTTTTCTTATTTTGACCCTTTTGGTTTGGGTTTTGATTTGATGCTTAGAGCTGATGTTGCAAATGTTCAGTTTTGAATGCTATGCTGAAAATGTCTCCATTGTTTGGTCTTTTTATCTTTTATAGATTTTTTAAGTTTTAACCGAAACAGCAAATTATAAATTAATAAAGTTATTAATTTCTTTTACTATAGTATAGTGTTTAATAGGTATTATGTTTTAAATCCAATTCAAATTGACCTTGGATCCCTCGTTTGATGTCAACTTATAAAATAGATTTGAAATAATGGATTTCAAATTATCAATTAACATATAACTGATTTAAGCATGAAATTCATGAAGCATGAAATTTGGTGGCTAGGCAGCATTAGGTTCTCTACTTGCACACCCTCCTTACTGCCTAGTGATTTTTGCAACACTCAACTAGCAGTCCGAAACTGTTGCATGTTTTTCCTTGTAAGCAAACTGCATGGTTCGTGAGTTCTGATTAATATGCCCTTCTCAAATACATGAACATGGTTCTTATTGGTGTTGTTGTTTAATCAATGAAAGTTCATTCATTTGTTGTTTAATGTATATGCAGATAATGCTGGGGTCATCGTTAATCCTAAGGGTGAAATGAAAGGTAAGACAATTAAAGATTCTCCCTTTTGCACATGTACTGTATGTTGTCGATTCCTGTTTGGTTTCATATCATTTCGATGGTGTCTTATGCTGACTGTGATTTTTGTATTTGAAGGGTCTGCTATCACTGGTCCAATCGGAAAGGAATGTGCTGATCTGTGGCCTAGGATTGCCAGTGCTGCTAATGCTATTGTCTAGAGACCAAAGTTTTGCCCTTTTCTAAAGTCTTGTGGTTGTTTCCTTTCTTGGAGTATTTTTAGTTTCTGTGTTTTCGAATGATGAAAGATGAACATTATCTGGGATTTTTTGTTAGGGCTAAGCATGTTTGAATTTACTTTTATTATTCTCTATAGTAGTGTTCATTTTCATATATGGATGACTTTTATCTTGTCGAATTGTCATGTGTTCAATTTTCTAGATTCTGTGTTGTTGCTGTTATCTATTTTGAGACTACACACACAACAAAAATACCAAGTTTACTCGAAAATATGTACTTCTATACCTTTCATTTTTCAAGAGAATGTGTTCACTTAGTTTTTTTTTTGTATTTTTGGTGTTTGTAGCTCTCTACCTTCATCCATTGGTACACTGCAGACTTAAATGGTAAATTATGTTGCTTTTTGTTGGAAATATATTTGTTACATATAAAGATGAGTAATATTTCTCTACCAGTACCTTTCTGTGAGAAAATTAAAAAGATGAGTGGATATTGAGATTCTCATCATTCCCTCAAAATGCAAACCTGTAATCTAACATTTTCTTCTCGTCTGTATTTAAAATAACTTTTTTTAGATTTGTTTACAGTTATATTATCATAATTATCAAATTAAATCGGAAATTATGTTGTCCCGCCAACAACGGCCGGATAATTAAAGTATGCAATCGCCTGTGAAGAACAAACCAACATGCATGAATCATATTGCAAATTAGTAAACTAAAGAGGATATTTGGATTGTAAACTCTTGTCCTGTATACTCATTCTCAAGCTGTTTGTAATCTGCTTTCAAAAAATTTGTTGGATAAAAAGTGATTTTGAGAAAAAGTGAATTTGGCGTTTGGATATGAGAATTGCGTAGAAAAATTGATTTTAAAAATCTTATCTTTGTTTTATAATTTATAGGAGGATATGATTATAGTTAAAATGTTGCAATTATTGGGGATGATAGAATAGATGTTTTTTTTACCTTTTTTTGTGAGTTGTAGAAAAGGTGTTTTCATTGAGATTTGTAAAATAAGTGGATAAAAATAATTCTCTAATAGTCCGTGATTGAAATTTTGTCTATCCCAAATCCGATGGGCATCCAAAGATACTCTTACATGGAGCAATATTTCTCAATTGTGTGCAAATGCGAAGGTATGAAAATATCTTCACTTCAAGTGGATGATTTCAGTTGTATTTGGTGATTCTCTTTATATACACTTTTTTTTACCTTTTGAGTCGTTTTAGTATCGGAAACATCACAATGTCTCCTTACAACTACCATTCATGGATGAAGAACGTATGTATGTCACTTTCCTTATATCAGATAAAGACAATGATTTGAGATGTGGCAAATGCCCCGTCATTGAGATCTCTTCACATTTATAGTGTGGAAATAACTCCCGCTAAAGAATTTTTAAAACCTTGCCACTTTTGCGCAATCAAAAGTGCCCTATTCTTCTTATATATTTTCAGAACAACCTCCCTCTTCACATTTAGATCTCAAATTTGGAATAATTTTTTCAACAGAATTGCTACATCGAAATCTTTAGAAGCATAGGCCTTTCCAAAGTTAGTCTTAATTCTTTCATGATTAAAGACTTTCTGGTCAATGACATCTTCCCTAGTCCATCAATTTCAACCTTGGAAATAGACATGAGCATAATTTCGATTTAGAATCGTGACCAGCGGTTAAGTTTAACCATTAATTCAGTTTTGATATCAAAACCGAAGTGAAATCAAGTTTTACACGGTTCGATTATGATTAGTGATTTTACAGTTGGATTAGACTAATAACTCGTATTACTTTATCATTTGAGATCAAGAACTAAAATTTAAAAGAGAAAAAGAGAAATGAATACCACCGACTATTTAACTTTCTTATAAATAAGTTGAACCATGGTACATCGTTTAAAATTCATGATTGTAAGTTGATGAATTCTCGTACCAGGGAAAGAAAGCTTGGTCATTTTGCCGCCAACCAGTGTAACAAATCTAGGATTGCCAAGTAATTAGGTCTTAAATACACAACGCGGGAAAACCGAAAAATTCCTCTAGCTTGCTAGTGTGTGGATCAGGAGAATCGAAGAGGCGATTTCGGTATTAGGGTTCGAGCATTTCCAATATCTTCTCATGGGTTGGTCTTACCCTGGTTTATCTATGGATGATTTGATCAAATTGATTCAAAATTTTATTGATATGTTGATTTTGGCTTCTGGGTATCAATCAACTGGTCGCCTCGCCCACTGGGGCTTCGACAACATCAAGAGATCCTTCCAATGGGCGCTCTTTCTCGAGAATGTAAGTGATGCAATTTGATATTCACCTGATTAAAATTTGTTGTTTTATGTCTCTTCATCTGTAATTAGGTGTCCAAAGGCCTGAGAAGTTCTACTGCTTATGAAGACTCTGTTAAACAGCTTGATGCTGCTTTATATCAATTGACATTGAGTCCTAATTTTCCTCAGGTTAGGTGTCTCTGAGTCTTATATCAGCTGATATTTCTTGATTTTTTTTATAGGTATTTATTTAGATGTCATTTTTGTACATGTTTTAAGCAGGGTCTTGCTCATTTATCATGCACTAGCCTTGGTAGAGCGAGGGATCTCGTGTTAGAGCGTTTAGTTCACTCGTTACCTATGAGGGAGTCACATTTAAATGCTATAATATTAGCATGTGTTGAGATGGACTTTAGCAAGCTGGAGAGGATAGACAATGATGTCCTCGATGTCTATCTTGGTAAATTAATGTCGATTCCCTCGAAAGGACTGAATTTAGGTGAAAGCAGAAATTCCATGGAGGATTTTAATATTTCAACTTCTGATGTCGTTTCAAGTGGGAAACCTGACAGGTGGACCGAAGGGGATTTTTCAGTTTTGGCTGTTCAGCACCTTGAGAAAAGGCAGCTATCTGTTTCACACTCATCTGCAGTGGAGGCTGTTCTGGAAAATCTCTGGCAAGCAGTTGGACAAAGCATGCATGATGAGCCTGGAAATACCTCAAACTCAGAACCAGATAAGTATGTAGTTACTTGAAATCTGAAATTTTGAAGTATTCATGCTTGTGTTTAATATAGAAAGCACAGTCTTCTACAAGTTATTCGTGCCACTATGTATATTTGCCCTTTATTGAGTTTTTCCATCTTTTATATCCCTTTACCACGTAAAAAATGAAAACGTGTTTAGGAAGAAGGAACAGTATCCATGTTCTAGGCTGCATTGATTTTTTAACTGTTAATATTTCATGCTTCGAAAAAATAATAATGTTTTCTGACTTATTTATTTCGTCTACATGCCTGTTGCATACACTCATGATAAATGCATCTAAAATGCACTTTCCTAGCAATTACACTGAGGCATTTTCAACATTCATAACCTGGGACATGTTGCAGTGGTAGTACTACCATCATCCCTGTTGACAGCTACTTTCTTCATTCTGTGGAGATAATCCCCTATTCCTTTTTTTTTTTTTGGCTGTCCCAAAATTATCATCTACTTTCCTTATTTAAAGTGTATTAATGTTCTTTTTCCCTAACATACTCCTACATAATATTTTTTTAGAATTAATGTGTGAATGATATAGGGATTAAAATATGTTATTTCGAAAGTATTTGATGGTTAATTTGGGTTTGGTTGAAAGGTTGTCTGTAATTTTATTCTCCCCAGTACATTAATGCATCTTTAATCTGTTGGAGAAGAGAAGGAGACTATCTTTTGGGAATAAGGGAGTATTTTTACAAATCTGCTGCCAACCAAGTCGATTGTTCTTGTGAATCAACATTTGTAGAAGCCGCTTAGCTTTCTCTCTGTTTTTTTTGTTTTTTGGGTTGAGATGGTGTATATACTGAATCATTTTTGCTTCATGCTAAACTCCATTCTGCCATGAGCTTTATTTATTGCACTAAAGGCATCAATGCGGAAATTTCTATTGGGAACGGCGCGTGCCTAGCCGTGCTGGGTTCAAGTTTGCAGGCAGTTGGTGTACTAGGCTACAACTATTAGTATTAATCAATATTTATTATTTATTTGAGTCCTTTATGTTTATGTTTTATTTAAGTCCACGGGCTTTGTGCATGAGCCTGAAGGAAGTAAGGAAATAAGTATTACGTTTGTTTTGGGGGAAGGTGATACACCTATTGTGTATAAGAGGTGCCCAACAACCGTTGTTGAGGAGGATGGGCCATAGGCCTAGTGAAGAGAGAGAGAGTTATTTATATTTATTATTAATTATTGTTTGTTTTTAGCCCATGGGCTTTTTAAAGTATAAGTACTATGATTCTAGGGATATTCTGGATACTATTGAATAATTAGTTTGAGACCATTTTGGCTTGGACGTGAGTAGCTCTCGGTGTTGCGTTTTATCTTTGTGCTAGTGTGATTACTTCCTTAATTCCAACAGAAGGCATCCGAGATTTTTATGTGAGAACTTGGCGCTTGCTCTTGGACAGAGGAGAGGACTCTCTTCTGAGTTTGGTTGAATTCGCTCCTTATTTTTGTGTTCATTCTCCTTGACTCTAACAGTAACTGTTTAGACTTTATTGTTAATCTGAGATGGAATTAGTTTGTCTACCTTAATGAGGAATTGATTTTGTTGTTGTTGTTGTTGACATTGAAGAGCAGAGGAACTGCCGCTCGATTCAATTGTCTGGAACCGATGGAAATCAAGAAGTCTTTCATATATGCTTGACAAGCGGACTATACGGCTAGTGGCTGGTGCCAGCCTGATTTCTTCTGCACCAGAAAGACGGTGGGTTCAGATGTTTGAACGACTAGATATTTCAGCTGAGAGTGATGATTTCTGTGAAACAATAGTAAGCCAGTCAACTTTTTACCTCAGAAAATTGAAAGTTTTCCTAGATTCGTTTTACAAGTGTATTAGGTACCACATTGAATAATTTGATGCAAAAACACATAAATTCATTGCCAATTGAAGCAGATTGACATGTGGCCATGCCGGCCTGGCTTTCCGTACTGCAGTTCTGTTTATAAGTTCAATCCTTCTATCGTAACATAATGAATTTAAGACATATGGTCCAATACTGATACTCAAGTGGTGAACTTTCTTTGTTGACACTAAAATATATTTGTTACCCGAGGCACTTCCCCGTATGTTCTTATTGTGATAGTTAATATATAAATATCTCCTTGTCTTGAAACTTCCACAGGGTTAGTAACTTAGTATACATTACCATTAACTTTTTGATCTTGAAAATTTTCTCCAAACAAAATGTCTTTGCTCTGGCTTAAGCAGAGAAGAGACCAGGTTCACACAATTCTGAGGTTGATGCAGCTCTGGTCAATTTCACACAGAGTACCATTTTTATGTTATAAGTTGGAAAATGTTCAAAAAAAGATACATCTTTGCTCTAAATTAATGAAGAAGACTGCAAAAAAGTACACCTTTTCTGGAGAAGACTACATTGCGCATGGTAGAGGAGCATAAATGATATCCGGGAGGGATAGGGAATGGCTTATGGCAATATTTTCAGCCTCAAAATTGGTCTCGAAAGTAGACAGGGCCATCTAAAGCCTAATATGGAGATATTATTATTCTGTTGTTTATTTTATCTCTGTTATCTCTTTGTAATTGACATTATACTTACAACTGCGCACCAATTTGGTGACTCTTGAAAGGCCAAGGGCTACGGCACTGATTCTAAAATGTTGATGTACTAAATTTGGAATGCAAATGATAAGGTTTATTATAATGTGTTTCTTACTGACTGAACGAGCAAGAATGTGAACTCTCGGATATTGTGTCAATTGCAGTTTCTTTTTGACAGTTCCAAATTTTGTTTACTTTTTGACAGTATAATTTTGCCATTAGCTCCAACTGCAAAAGACTTCCCAGTTGATAGCTTGTCAGTTATTAAATAAATTTATTGAGCATCACTAACATCAATCTCTCATTTCTCCTTTTGCTACAGTATATTACAACCTCATAACCTTCTATTTGATTAATAATTATGAAAGAAGTGAAATTTAATTTCTTACACTGTTCTGTTTTGGTTTTTGTTTTTATTTTTTATGGTGACTTATTTCTAAATATCGATGTTCCTACTCTGATTGGTCAACTTTCTCCTTAGTTTGAGCTTTTGCAACTGGATTTATTGAAAGTGTGCCGAAAGTATCTGTCTTCTAACTTAAGATATATCTCTTTCTTCACCGCAGGAGCTCCTGTTATTAGGATGTACTGCAGATAGATGGAGTGCTCTAATTGAGCATCTGATGTTGGTTTCAAGCGAATCTCCTACCATGACAAGGCTGTATCAAGAAGTTTTCAACTTACCAACATGCAATTCACTAAATCCTTTAGCAAAAGAGGTTCTCGTGAATCCTAAGGTATATTTTATCATTGCAGACATCTAGATGTAATTGTGATTAAGATGTTCTGTGCTGGGTTTTCTCACCGATTAGGAGCATTTTTTGCTCCAGTTGGCTCTTTTTAGTGGAATCAAAGTAGAAATAGAAGTATGCATTATATTGGTTGACACAGCAGAAACCTGGGTGTTGGGCGTTTTAAGCTTCGACTCCTCATTGACTTTGAGCACTCAACTATAATGTTATCTGTTACATTGTTTGATTCTTAGTTTGATTACTGAATCTGACTACTGCTGTTTGTCGCTTTACAATACTTCAGATCTTAGTCAAATATATATAAAAAAAAAAGATTAATCTTTAGTATGAAGTAGACCTTGCCCAGTTGGTGCTTTCCCATTTTTCGAGGTTCCAAGCTGAAAGAGTCAAGTAGCTAAGGAGTGGTTAAACCCCTTTGTAGGTTATCTTATTAGTCGAGACAGCTGGCTCAGATATTTATGGCGCCCTTCGTTTCACCAACAAAGAAATCATCCTTGACAATTTCCCATTCCTTCCCTGCCGAGCCGCCTCTCTTCGCTATTCGATGCCTCCGCCTTCCCTTTCTACCCATTCTGGCTATTTTGTGTCAATGACTTGTTAATAAGCTGACATTGCAGAAAGAAAGCGATTTCAATACCAGTTTAGTAAAGTCAAATAATGTAATCGTCCTCCAATGCTGTATACTTACCCAAATTGTGTACCTTCTGATAGATCTCTATGATATTTTAGTGTTCCTCCTTTTCTCCTTCTCTGCCAATCTATTTACCATTTCATCTGATATACATTCATTCCTCAACTCCACCGTACTTCTAAGTAATTTGGGGGTCCTGGTTTTTGATTGAACCAGGAAACAAGTGTGGTAAACTATCTGGAAGTATTGCTCAGCGGTAAAATCAGCCAACTTTGGAAACTGTCTCCGGTCCTTGCAGCAGTTGCAATTCCTGCATGGTAAGTTTTCATTCTGAAATAATTTTATTATGGTTAAGTTTAATTCATATAATTTTATAAGGTTTATGGAACCTATAGACTAATATCAGAATAAGAACAACTGGCTTATTGTATTTATTTCAACGCACTTTAATAATGCTATTAATTTATTTTCAAATAGTTAATAGCCGTGTAATTATGTAGCTGAGAATCCAAGCAGAACAAAAATTTATTGCCATGTAACAGAAATTAAAGAATCTGGAGCTTCTCTATTCTTCAACTTCTCCTGAATATACCAAAGCAACCTAGCAAATCTTTGTTAAGGAATCTCAACGAGGGACTAAATTATGGAAATTTTCACTTCTAATTGGAATGTTTGTTCTTTGCCATGTCTGATTACAGGTCAAAATTGTTTGGATCCTATCTTCATGAGCTAGAATGTCAATTCAGAGGAAATTCTTTGGCAACCAGGTTAGCAGTTGTAACCTTCTCAATGACTCATTAAAGGTATTTTTATTAATATGACTTGGATCAATTTGTCTTTTGTTTAGTTCACATTTTTATTCATGTGCAGGCGCTGCAGCTGTGTAGCTGATGCAGTGGAGCATAGGGAGTGTGTGTTTCTTTAATCTCATCATGTTTGTCTGTCACTAATCAAGTTTCATTGTACCTATTCTGGGAATTTTGTATTCTTTCTGTACTTTTAAGGTTTTCCTAATGTCTCAAATGAATGTCCTGCTGATGCTTTTAACCATTCAATCAGTATTAGTAAATGTAGTTTACTAATTTAAAATATATGACGCAAAAACATGTAGTATCAAGAGTTTAAAATGCTATGATATCAAAATTGTCAAAGATACAATGAATTAAGTTAACAAATTTATTAGATAGGATGGAAGTTATACAGCACACATTTTCACAAAGTTGGTTCACACCAAATATGCTCATACTGGCTTATTTTTCAGTAAAAGGCTCTGCGTATTAAGGATTATTTTTACCTTCATTATAAGTACTCTAGTTTTAGTTTGTAAACATCTCAGCATTCCAGGTTCTTTTTTGTTCAACATTAGGTATTAAGGTTGAATGAAAGGACAGTCTTGCATAACTGAATGCTAATATTGCTTTGTTACTCTGAGATGCAATTTGCACTTTTAACATTCAAAAATAGTCAAGAAGAAAATGGGCATGAATGTATTTCTCTTATATTGCTCCTTGCAGTGGTCAAAAGATATCTTACTTTCATGGTTTCTTCATTGTTTTAAAAGGTTGATATTGAAAACTTGCAAACCTGATAGCTGTTCTTGATCTGTTTCTAGGTGAGGTGGCTGAGAGAATTTGGTGTCTTTATATTTTTCACATCTGTAGATCCCATGCGGCATCATGAACATCTATTATTGCATGATTCTGCTGCACATTTGCTGTAATGGTGAGAATATCTTATGTGTATAATAACTTTCCATCTTTAAGTCTTTCTATCAGATATTGAGTTTCTAGTTATGAGTAGTTCATCTGCAGTTTTCATTGGAGGGGCTTGTGTCGTTTGTGGTGATTGAAGCCTCATTCTTCTCCATTTAGATTTCAAATGTGAGCACAGAATCAGGAGAGCAGCCAATATATGAAGTGGAATGATTTTCTGATCTCTGAAATGCTAGTCCATTTCAATTGCATTCACAGACCGAATGTGTCGCCAAAAAATATTTAACTTGAATTCTGAACAGTATTCAGAGCCTGGAACAAATTCAAAATGTTGCTGCATTTCCATCAATATGTGCATAACTGTTATCAGTGCAAAAGATCCCTTTATATTGTATTGTGAAGTGGATGTTCATACAGGCTTACACATGCCTGCATCAACACATGATCATAGCCAGCTTTAGCAACGACAACCCTGTCTTTAAATGAATCACCAGCCCAAGCACATTTGCCCACAAGGACAATGTTGACATGTCCATCAAAGGTATGCTATTACTGCAGTTTTCACGTATAGTTTCTTCTAGAAATGATAGCTAATGCTATCTTCCATGATTTTCCTATTTCATCGAGGCTACTATGCTCGGTTGCTTAGATCATATTCATTTTCCCACATTAGGTGTTGGTGGTAATGTACATCTGCTTAAGTCAATATGTGCTACCACTCTATTTATGTAGAATAATACTTCTTGGCTTTGTTAGAAATTGTGGCCAATGATGCTTTGCTAGAAGCTGGTAATATATAATATGCCTATATTATTTTTCAAATATATAGGCTACCTATGCTGTACATAGAAATGGAAATCATAGAAGGGGCAAAATAAATATCATTGATACTCCATTATGGCACAATGTAGTTGTGTTGTAAAGAATGGCATTCATTTTTTTGAAAAAACAGTTGGAAATCAAAAGGAATTACTTAAAATAACAATCATCAATATACTAAATCCATGCTCTTACATACTTTTCCCTTGGTATCCAGTTCAATGAAATTGTATTATCAATTGCAAGCCAAATTGATAATATCATATACCACACTATCTTCATCTCTTTTCTTCAGGACTTGCAGGTGTATTGTCAGTGCTAAAGACTAAAGTTGATTGATTCTTCATTATCAGCAAGAATTGCAGCTCCAGTTACTGAAGCTCAAAGTAGCATGAATTGGAAGATGATCTCGTTCACGCCTGCCATGCTGAAACAACATATCAGCTAGTAAGCAACAGTATAGGTACGTCGTCTATCAACTATCCACGTAGCGACTCGCAGAGACGAATAACTAGTTGTGTAGGAAACAACCTCAGCTACATTGTTATCGTTCTTCTCCTAATTAGAATACCTTTTATTATTACTTTTTTTTGGTTAACCTTTCTAGACCAGTATCTATCTTGTAGCGACATATCTACCATTTTCATATATTATATAGTAAACGATGGATAATGATATATTCTTATCCAAATATTACATGTTAAAGTAAACATTGGAATGAGATAACAACTTATATCTTATCATATGAAATTATCTCATTGTTCGCGATAATTAGCTTATCCTTATTTGTCAAAGTAATTGAACCTTAAGGTATCAATTCACTGTAGAGTGGATTTAAAATCTCAAAATTTCAAAAGCACTATTTTCATTTTCTTCCTCAATTTTTCTACAAATAATCTTAAAGAACGAATTTTCATATATAATAAGGGTGTGAGACTACACACCCAACAACTTACTAAACACACCCCAAATGTGTATATTTACATCTATCATTTGTGAGGAAAATGAGGTGTCTTAAGTAAGTTGTGGGTTGTGTATAGTCACGCCCATATAATAAATACACACACATTTATATTGGTTGTTGAATAACAATGTTCGACATCTCCTTAGCACCCATAATCGAATTTTGCAAAGAAGAAAAGTAGAAAAGAAGATGAGAAAGATGAACATTGAAAGAAGAAAGGAGAAGAAAGGAAGAAAGCATGTAAGATTGATTGTGAAGATGAGAAGAAATAAGGCCATATTGATTAGGGGAGAAAAAAGGGGGGGGGGGGGGGGGGAGTGAACAACATATGATAATTTATTTATAGTATATAAATATAGAGATGCATGGGGGCCCGGAACACACAAGTGCTTCTTAAAAATAAGAATAAGACATAGTATTATTTTATTTTACAATATATAAATATAGAGATGCATGTGTGTATATATAGTAGGACATGAAAGAGGCGGCGCACATTAGTGGACCAATGGAAAAGGATGCAGTGGACCATAACCTATGCTTGCACGGTTGCCCCTTAAACCTACTCAAAGAACATAAAAATATCTATAAAAACAAAACATAAAAATATCTATATCTCTAATTATTGATTTATCAATACCATTATATATTTATAAATATCATTATATAAAAACAATATTGTAATTCTAAAACTTATGTAGATATAAAATTATAACCACTCACATCAAAATGGGGTGCTCTCACCGCCCAATCAGAATCCACTACTAAAGTGGGATTCACACGTGCGTGCAGCACACTTGATGCTTGTTTTTCTTTCATTTTTCTTCCTTTTAGGGTTAAATTCAAGAATTTTTTTTTTTTTCATTTTACAACCTAATTTTTTTTGAATAGGTTTTTTTTCATTAGAAACATGGATTCTAGATCCACATACTTGGATCAGATCAGATTTGGGTTGATCCAGATTCGTGATTTGCTTTTTTTTTTTTTTTGGTAAAAACTTATATACCCCTGGAGCACAGATTTAGGTGTTATATACATGCTCTTCAGGTGTTATATATAGATGTTATGTTTCATAGTGTTATAAATATACTCTACATGTATCATATGTATATAAGAGTATACATGTGATACCTAAAGAGTATATACATAATACATGTAGATTATATATTTAACATCATATGATGATTAATTTGGAGCACCGTGCCCCTGGTCACACAAGTGCCACTCTTTTTTTCTTTTTTACCCTCATCTTTATGTTTCGTTAGTCATACATTTATGTTCAGATATCATATTCTTAGTGTAATATCTTAACTTCAAAAAAAATCTTACAACAAAATTTGTACATATATACTTTTATATGATTTTATTCATAATTTTATGTTATATATCTTTATGCAATGTATAAACGTACAACTAATACAACTAAAAAAATTATGTATTAAATGTATTAATAACTATGTGAAACTATGTTAAAATATAGTTAAAAACCTAAGCAAATTTAGGAGAGGTTTTAGTGGGTTTGTGAAAATTTTGCAACTGAAATTCTAAATTTTGTAGTAAAGTTAAGTATGTATGTTTGTTTGAGGATTTATTAAGGTAAGATTATGTTATCAATGTTGGAAAAAATGTATTAATGTAATATTTAATTATGAAAAGTTGATTGATATAATATTTTATTGTGAAAAAATGGGTTGATATAATGTTTTATTATGAGAAGGTGTATTTGATACTGATTAGATAATTGTAATATAGGTGGTAATGATTGTATCCGAATTTTATAATTATAACTTAAATATGAAACAAACATACATTAGAATTTTAAAGTTCAAAATCTTGTGTGGGGAAATTTTTTCCAAACATCATCTAAAAGTATGACTAACATATAATATATATATATATATATATATATAAATGTCATCACCTATAAGCGAATTTGGGTGGGTTTTGGTGCACCCACCCAGGCACATGATGAGAGTCGCGTGATTTCAAAATGGCTAAAGTGGCTGCCACATCTGATTTTCAGGTGGTCACTTTAGAAATTTTGGTGGCTATGTCAACAATTTTGAAATTTCGAATAAAATGGACTAAAATTGAAAAAAAAAAATATAGAGGATCAAAATTGAAAAGTAAATATTTAATTGTTAAAAAATGAAAAGTGTCTTACATACAAGATTAGAATTGAAATCATTTCAACTTTATATTTATTAGGTAATACTTTTATCCAAATCCAGCAATAATTTTGAAATTTATAATGTAGAAAATTTAATATTATGTATCAAGTAATGTGATTTAGTTAATACTTTTGAAAATTTATAATTTTAACAAGTAGTATTATATAAAACTAAGTAATAGTTTTGTTAATATCAAGTGATGCTATTGATAAAATAAAGATATATACTTTTATATATTAGTTTGTGAAAATTGATATAGTTTATGCTCAAGCAGACCATTTTACGTAAAATAATTTGTTACATTCCTATTATATGAACTATTATTGGTCACGTGCGATGCACATACACATAAATTTTACTATTTTAATATTTTAGCACATAAATGTTGAACATAAAAAATAAAAATAAAATTTGAGTATAATTTCAATATAATTTTTACCCGTGTGATGCACGATTATTAAATTTAAAATTTTCAGGTCTGAAGTGTGTAAATTTTAATTTAAGAAAAAAAAAGTTCAATATCAATTATTACCCCATGCGATGCATGAACATATATGAAAATTGTAAATTTTAAAATATATATAATATGACTAAAGTTGGAGTGCACTTAATTTTAGTGACTATTGAATTATAATAATAGTGAAAACATCAATATAACCAAACTAAAATTATATCAGATGGTTTCATGATAACAATATTAAAATTTATTTCATATACTCTTTCATTATAACATTCAATCCATGTTCACATTTTACAATTTTGTGACCAAAAATTTGCACTGCTTTTGAAAATATTAATTTATAATAAAAAAAATCATTAGATATCCATTTGGAATTTATCGATTAACTATTTTGAATAATTTTATTACTTTCTTAAAATTGATGAATTTATAGAGGCACACGTATCAAAAATATATCAATATAATGATTTGGAATTTTACTTCTTTAATTAATCAATCATCAAACGTAAAGTAATATTATGATATCAATTCATCTTAAAAGTAAAATACTATTCATTTAAGTAAAATATTTGATTATACAAATAATAAAGCAGTTATTATAATTATAATGTATAGACAATATATATTAACCGTCAATATAGTTATACTAAAAATTGGGATAATTCCAAGGAACTTATATGAGACAGTCTCATAATAAAAATATTAAATTTCATTCTATATATTATTTCATTATAATATTCAATCTTTGTTTTGATGTATATGAAATTTATTTATATGAAAATCAGCAAAATGATCCCAGATCCATGCAACCGACTCACAGAACTATTTGTGATTTACAAAAGTGAATCTTGTGTGAAACCAGTTTTAGTTATTTCATGTGAGATTAATCAATCTATCTAAAATTTTGTGCACTTGGTGTATGAATTAATGGTCCATATCACGGTCAATCCGACTCACATACTTAGAAACGCGTTCCCATACACGCTCCACGTGCTCTCACATGCTTGGTGGGTATCCTTAAACCTATCAAAATCCACTCTGTGTGTTCTACCTTTATATTATGTATGACTAACATAACATAAAAGTCAAGTGTTTTTGAATTAATGATATGAAATTTAGAAATGAAGGTATGACTAGTATAATATAAAGATATGACCAACATAATGTAGAGGTATGACCAACATAACATAAAGTTACGACCAAAACAACAAAATTCATAAACGAAAAAAAGGTTATGGACCGACCAACCCGAGTACATGGATCTCAAATTCATACAACAAATGCACATAAGACCTTTTCATCGAACCTGTAACCTATAGCTCACCGTTTACATATAAATTTATAAAAATAAATTTAATTAATTAATAAAAATGACATGTACCATCTCGAGCCCTTTGACAAGCATAATTTACTTTAGAACAGAGGCGGTACACGCGCCAAAAATTGCGCGTGGCGCGTGGGTCAGACTGAAGAGTATAAACAAAATAAATGGAAGAAGCCAAACTCAAATAGAAGACAGCAAAATAAAAGTGCACTCCCCACCGTACAATTATTTTTGGCCACACGCCGGTGACGGAATCTCCTACAAACGGCCGCGCGTATTACTTCCCTACACTACACGCAGTACGAAAATCTATGAGTCGTACTTGTATCCTTTTAAGTTATGCTCGGCCATCGAGGGATTGTGGCTTAGATTTTTTAATTAGCTCGATAATTCACGATGGCGCTGTTCCATTCTCAATTGCCGTTGTTTTGTGATTCTCAGGTAAGAATTCGATGCCTTTTCTTCTGATTATTACTCGGTTTTGTTTTATTTTGTTATTTTTAGCTGAATTTGATGCAATTCGTCCCTTTTAAAGAGTTTCAATTATGAGGAGATAATTTCTGAATCTTATCCTTTTTCCTCGCTTCGGAGTTCTGTTGATTTCTGGTTTCTGATTACTTGTGAGTGGTGCCGTCGTTCGCTCTTATCCGTGATTGGATTTGGTATGGTTCTAATTAATTTAGGATTAGTGTGTATTAATCTCGACCTCATTTCTTTGAGTTCGTGGGATTTGAGCCAAAGAGAGGCATTCCTTTGTATTACCAAAGATGTTGATGGTCATGGTGCAGTGATGCTGCTGGTTATTTTCCTGTGAGAATATTGTAATATTCTTTTGGGCATGATGAGTTTCGGAAATTTATTGTCTGTCATAATTGGTGTTAGATGGCAATTTTGTTACCAATATTTAGAAGGTTAATGTGTATGGATCAGGAAAAATATTGGTTTGATAGCAATCAGGCCATCCAAATGGCTGAAGGATAGCTTGATCTTAGAGCTGGGCTTGTCAAGTAGGACTCGGGTATCCAATGCAAGATTATTGGATGGATTTTCATAAAAAGATTCTGCTTTTCTTCTGAGGTGCCGAAAATACATTTAAGATTTTTGGGTGTTGCATTTTCATAGCTAAGAAGTTAAGAATTAGTGCTTTCTCGTGTGAGAATTTGCCTTTATTAAGTTATCTTAGAGCAGAATAGAGCTAGATGATGCTTGTGTGAGAAACTCTATTATGCTGCCAGCTGATCCAGGTAATACATAGGAGTTATTGCTATGGGAAATGCAGTTATGAACCAAAAGAGGAACAGACTTATTGTCCATGCAACCATGATATACTGTCCCTATCCTCTTTAGCTATATCATCACTGTCAAGTGAAGTGCTATGTTGCATGATATGACAAGAATTTTTTTGTGCAGTATAATGAGTCTTGAAACTTCCAAGCTCTGTGTATCATCTTTTATACATGTTTCTGCTTTGCTTGTCTTTATACAGAAGATTGTTTATGAATTGCTGAGACTGAGCCTGATGCTGAATTTCCTTATGTATTTGTCTTAGTAACCTTTGCAAATATACATTTTTACCTCTTCAAGATATGAGTTTGATGGATGTTCTTCTGGCACTAGTTAATTAGGTGACTGAAGAAGCTGCTGGTTGATCATAACTTAAATTGAAGTTGCAGTTGTTTAAAAACAAGCCACTGATGGATGCAAAACCTGCTTTGTCTATTCATAGATCAGGCTCCGGACAAATTAGTAACATTGGTGCCTCAGCATCTCTATCTTCTTCATTTCCTGTTCTTCCAACTGCTCTGGGAGAGACATTTCCAAAATTTTCAGAATCCCAGCAAATTTCTGTAAATAGGGAATTCATGCAACAACCTCCAGCTGTTGTTTCATCATTGTCTTCTGACAGTGGGGTTGCTGGACATATATTTTCTTCATCTTCTGGATTTTCTACCAACCTTCATTTTTCATCTGTCCAACAGCAAGAAAAGCATTCAAGGCAATCTCCTTTCATTTCTCAATCGACAAGTAGTGGAAAATCAGTTTTATTGCAACATCCTGTTGATTCTCGAGTTCTTCAATCCACTGCATCTAGTCATTTGAACAAAGAAAATAATGACTCCTGGTGCACTGATACATTGCCTGATTTTCTTGATTTTCCAATGAGAACAACAACCCAGAGCAGTCAATTGTACGATAGTAACAGTGGCGGCATCACCATTCCGTCTGATGATCTTGGTAAACCAAATGATTGGCAGGATTGGGCAGATCAGCTTATTACTGATGATGATGCTTTGACCACAGATTGGAATGGGCTTTTTGCTGATGCAGGTGTTGCAGATCCAGAACCTAAGGTGGTGTTATTTATCTGAGATTGAGTTCTTTAGCATATTTCCGTCTCAGTTTGATAAAGTTGCTAATTTGTTTTTTCTTTGGGTACTTCCTATTAGATTTCACAGCAGTCAACAAGTATGTCCTCACAGCAGCCTCATGTAGCCCAACAGCTCCCAGGTACACCTGGAGAAATTTGCAACAGTGGTGGCCAATCATCTGCAAATGCTGCTCAGGGGAAGCAACGCATGCGTTGGACACCAGAACTCCATGAGTCCTTTGTGGAAGCAGTCAACAAACTTGGTGGCAGTGAAAGTAGTTTTCCTCTTCTTGCTTCAATGTTTCAAATTGGCATGGTATAAAATTATTTGCCTGCCACTAACATCAATGATTCTATGTTACAGGAGCTACTCCCAAGGGTGTCCTGAAACTAATGAAAGTTGAAGGATTGACTATCTATCATGTAAAAAGCCATCTACAGGTATGTGGTATTCTGCAGTAATGGCCTTTCCAAACCTGTATCCATTGGACTTCTAACTTTTCTTAAATCTGTTTTCTGAGCTGCAGAAGTACCGAACAGCTAGATACAAACCAGAGACAACAGAAGGTGTTCCACAAGATTCCCCCAACATTTCCGAGTTTTTTTATTCTTTCTTTATTAACAGTAAAATAAATAATGACGAAGCTATATGACATCATCTGTTTCTTCATCATATTAAAATGAAATTGTTTTTTGTCCTTTTTTTTCCTTTTATACTTTTTTATAGTGACTAGTACAAGTAATGAGATTATCATTCTTATTTCCATCTGATTTCTTAGTGGGTATGGCTAGTTCACTTGCATATCTCTTGTTCTTGCCATTTCATATGATTTGAGTCCATCATCTAATTGTTCTTAACATTATCTTTTAATTTAATTCCTTTGTATCACTAATTGGCTAGTAATTACAGAAGATAATCTCCCAGTACTCTTTAAGCTATGGATTATGTCAATATTCTATTTCCTCATTGACGCAGTGTACTAGGTTCCATGCATTACTCAGACCATTTTTTTCTTCTTATTGTAAGAGATGCCCTTTTATTTTTTGTTAGCTGGCCTTGTTTTACCCCTGTGAATGGTACTTTTCGTACTTCCCTAATGTTGTTCCCCCCAATTCTTCTCTGTTTCAACTCAGTGCTAACCCCAAATACAGATTCTACTCTTTCTTCAGTTTGTGTATTAGCTTCTCAAATTATTGTGGATTAATGTGTACCGAGGAGACTAATTTTTGTCATAGCTTAATTAAAATCATCTTTTGTTTGTAGAATCTGCAGATAAAAGATCTGCCTCCATTGAAGATTTGTCTTCCCTGGATTTAAAAACGTGAGTTTTTTAATAATGTTTGTACAAATATATATTTTGGGTTCTGAATTTTCTGCGTTTGTTTATAAAGCAATAACTCACTCTACTCTAAATGTCCTAGTTAAAGAGAAATTGGTACTGACCGATACAAATATTGAATGATTGCTGGATCAGGACGGATTTAAATCCTTTAGATGGGAAGCGTAAAATATTTCAAAATAGCTTTATTTGTTTCTGTTACTCTTCTAATAAACCATGTCCAACCTTCCACCTGCTAGTTTTGATATTTAGATGTTAGTTATGAATGGTCATACTATTTAGGTATCCAAGTTGTGTGTAAGAATAATTGCTTAAGTTGTGATTGCATGATATGAAAGAGTATGCATCAGGGAAGAGGATGAATAAAGCAAGTAATGAAGTGATGGATATGCTTAATTTACAACCTTCACAAACATGTTAATGATGTAGGCTTTTGGTTTTGCAACACTCGAGGAAACTCGCGTAAACATACTCATATGGATTGGTCATATAAGGAAAAGGCATATAATGTTTTTGAAATGTGTAAATTCTTAATATAAATCTGCTCTTTTTTGCTGCTCTATGCCATATATATTTCTTGCTTATAGTTATGCATCTATGGTTTTCCAAAATCAGGGGTATTGAGATCACTGAAGCACTGCGTTTACAGATGGAAGTCCAAAAGCGGCTTCATGAACAACTTGAGGTATGAATTTGTGCTTTGAAAGAGTTTCTCTGTGTGGAAGATACTAGTCATGCTACTATGTTAGTTAGCCAGTAGGTGGCATGCTATAGATAGTTGGCACATGTATAGTCTTTCGATTTCAATGAAGCAAATCACTAAATAGTCTATTAGTTTACTCTTTCAATACATGTGAAGAGCAATCCGTGTGCTTTGAGCAGCGTGACCATACTGGATTTGATAAATGTGTTGAGCATGAAATAGTTTTGTTTCTTTCATAAATAAATGTACCTGTAGGATCTCTTCTCAATTAAGGTTGCATGGGCATATTATCAATGCAATTGTTGTTCTACTTAATAGTTTTTTGGTTTGAAACTTGTAGAAAGTTGCACCTTTAGTCTTTTTTCTCTGGCAAATCGCATTATAAATCAGGTTTCGCCTCATATACTGATGCATAGTCACTTATTCTACAGATTCAAAGAAATCTACAGCTTCGGATAGAAGAACAGGGGCGATATCTTCAGATGATGTTTGAAAAGCAATGCAAATCAGGCATCGACTTGGTGAAGGGGGCTTCATCCACCACAGAGATTAAAGAGGTTACAGATGCGGTGCAAATTTCTCCGGCCAAAGAGAATTCAGTATTAGAAGCTGAAAAGAAGGAAGCAGAAGGTGAGCCATCCAATGTAGCAAAATCATCGGGCGAAACTTCTCAGCTAACGGGGGAGAAACACAAAGCTGTTGAGGTCGAAGTTCTTGAAATCCCTGAGGCAAGTGTTGGAGGCATACCTGATTCGCCACCAACAAAACGTACGAAGGTGGATGAGTAGATTAGTAGATCACCTCTCCTTCAAGTTCTAGTTTATGTGTTGAATGAAAATCCTCACATGCATCGCTGGCTTTTGTTTTCCGTAAAATGTAGTTTATACCGATCGTTGACTATTTGACTATCGTGTAACTCTGAATTTCCTTCGACATGTATTGTCTTCTGACTTGGACGCATGACAGAGATTGTAGAATTTTGATGAGGAAATGAGGCTGCATTTTCGCCCCCACAGATATTTGAGAGTTGAAGAAGCATTGTACATAAGTTAAAACCCAAGTTCAATAATTTGGGTTTTTTTTTTTTTTTTTGAATAAGTACCTTCAATATAATATGTGGATCATCTATCTCTGTTAGATATGTGCATAATTCTGCAGAATTTCTCAACAAAAAAATAAAATAAAATGAACTTAGGGTATGTTTGGAAGAAATTTTAGTGGGTTTGGGAAAAACATGATTTTAAAATCCTGGATTTTGTAATAAAGGTGAATAGTTAAAATGTAGGTTTCTTTGAGAATTTAGTAAGATATGATTATATTGTAGATATCATATTAATGCTATTTTATTATAAAAAGTTGGATTGATGTGATCATTAATTGTGAAAAAATGTGTCTAGTAATGATTGAATGGTTAAATAAAGATAGTAATGATTTTGTCTAATTTTTGTAATCCAAATTGAAATGTGTAGACATATTTGGAAGTTCAAAATCCTGCCATTGCCATTGGAATCCATTTCCAAACAAACCTCTGTTAAGATTTATGACTGCTTGCAGAGTTTCATTTAAGCAGAGATTTATTAAAAACATTAAGAATTGAAAGAAAGATAATACAACAAAATTGACAAAAGAAACAAAATGAAAACAAGAAACCAGAAAAGGTGAGAGTAGTGGCCAAGTGGGTTGTATGGCAAGTGTTAGGAACATGCTACTCCCTCTACATGCTAACTGCCCCCGCCGTGGTGCTCGTGGACTTTTGTTAGAGGATACACATGAGGAGGATAGAGATTATCACACTGACCCTGTGTATGATGATGTTGTAGACACACCCGTTCATGAAGAACTGTTGCACGGTGACACTGGGTCTAATTTGGTCTTGCGTCGTACATGTCTCACTCCACGCCAACCGGATGATGCATTGCAACGCAACAATATATTTGAATCAACGTGTACAATTAAAGGAAAGGTATGTCGTTTTATCATAGACTCTGGTTCATGTGAAAATGTCATTGCTTCCCTTGCTGTTGATAAACTTGATTTGGTGTCTGAGGCTCACCCTACTCCGTATAATTTGGCTTGGCTAGAACGTGCTAATAATATATCTGTTGATCGTCGGGTTTTGGTATCCTTTTCTATTGGTACTAATTATACAGATAATGTGTGGTGTGACGTCGTCCCTATGGATGCATGTCACTTGCTTCTCGGTCGTCCTTGGCAATATGATAGAGGAGTGATACATGATGGACGACGAAATTCGTATAGTTTTGCATTTTCTGGGATTAACTATACATTGTTACCTTCTGCTCCGAAGCTTCCTTTACCTACCCGTGAACCTTCAATTTTGTTATTACGCCACAGCGCTTTTGTGCAAGAATTAAATGATTGTGACAACATGTATTTTTTGATGGCACATGATGTGAGTGAGCATTCTACAGTACCACCACAGGTCCAGTCTCTTATTGAAGAATTTTCAGATATCTTTCCTGATGAACTTCCATCGAATTTACCCCCTCTAAGGGACATACAACATCATATTGACCTCATTCCTGGAGCACCCCTTCCGAATAGACCGCATTATCGCATGAGTCCGACAGAGCATGCGGAACTACGTCGCCAAGTGGAAGAATTGTTACGAAAAGGTCATGTGAGAGAAAGTTTGAGCCCTTGTGCAGTGCCGGCTTTGCTTATACCAAAAAAGGATGGACAGTGGCGCATGTGTGTGGATAGTAGGGCTGTTAACAAAATTACTATCCGTTACCGTTTTCCCATCCCTCGTTTAGATGACTTGCTTGATCAATTGAGTGGTGCAGTGATCTTTAGCAAATTGGATTTGCGTAGTGGGTACCATCAGATACGCATTCGTCCTGGAGACGAATGGAAGACAGCTTTCAAGACGAGGGAAGGCCTTTTTGAGTAGCTTGTCATGCCATTTGGATTATCAAACGCGCCTAGTACATTTATGCGCGTTATGAATCAATCCTTACGTTCGTTGATTGGTTCGTGTGTCGTCGTTTATTTCGACGACATATTGGTATATAGCAAGTCCCGAGGTGATCATGCAGCCCATCTTCGTGCAGTATTTCAGATTCTTAGGGAACATAAATTCTTTGCTTCACCTTCTAAGTGCAAGTTCTTCACTGATTCGGTGTTATTTCTTGGATATCGAGTTACAGCGGATGGTGTGGGTGTTGATACGAGCAAAATTGCAGCCATTAGAGATTGGCCTACTCCTTCGACAATTACTGAAACACGGAGCTTCCATGGCTTAGCGTCGTTCTACCGACGGTTTATTCAGCATTTCAGTTCAATGATGGCACCCATTACAGATGCAATGCATGGAAAATCCTTCATTTGGACAAAGGAGGCGGATGTTGCCTTCAATCTTATAAAGCAGAAACTTACAACCGCTCCTCTTCTCGTACTTCCAGATTTCACTACTCCTTTTGAGCTTCATTGTGATGCCTCTAAAGTTGGGATAGGTGCGGTGCTTAGTCAAGGGGGTAAACCGATCGCCTACTTCAGCGAAAAAATTACAGGTGCCCGTTCTCGTTATAGTACGTATGATCTTGAGTTTTTTTCCGTGATAACGAAACAAGAAACAATTAAAGTTTTTTTCAGCGAGCGTGTAACGAAACAAGAAACAAGATCAAGAACAATAAAGACGGCTCCGATGATACTACGTATACTACGGAAGAGCGCCTTTACTGAAGGGGAGAAACCCTTGTTTTAATAATCAATTGTCCACCATCTTACAGTAGGAATAAAAGTTATTTATACTAACTGGAATCTCTCCAGATTATTGCAAATCAATCCCCCAACAATAACTAAACTCACAAATAAACACAAATATTATTAATATGAGGTACGAGCTTGGACTTTGTCAATTAATAAGCGATCATGCTTATCAAGAAACAACATTGCAGCTTCATCTCCACCACTCTACATATTCCCTTCCCTTTATATGTGTATTAATATTTTGGGCAAAGATGCAATAATGGATGATGTTGAGGTGAAAATAAGTCATTAATTTTTTTATTTTTTTTAGCAAATACACTCTCAACCTTTAAGTTATGATGCAAACACATTTATGTTTAACTCGTCATAGTTTTATGTTTATCAGCAACCAAACTCAACGTTTTAATAAAGTAATCATTTCTCTCGTCAACGTACACAACCTATCACTCAACTCAATTCCAATTTATTCATATTTTATTCATGATACCAACTCAACTTTTTTTTTTTTTTAAATCTCATTATTTAGCAATTGCATATTAATTTGGGAGCATTTGTTTATTATACTTAAGTGGTGTAAAATGGATAGAAAATATTTGACATATTAAATCCATAATTATAATAAGTAAAAAATTAACCATATACTTAAAATAACCTACTAACACAATGACTAAATTAAAAGTACAATAGGTGAAATATGAAATTAAAAAAAAAAAAAAAACAAGCTACAAATAGATGCACAAAATCCTAAGTTACAAATATATAAGATAGAAATTATATATTTAATTATCAATGTGGAATTTTCGTAGGAGTGCTGGGTCGATATTCAAATTGTCAATATTGTGTTGCAGAGGAAAAAGTTTGAATTCTGGAAATTTTAAAAATATTAAGAATAATTATTTTCAATACTAAAAATTTAAATTATATTCATAAAATATATATCCCCACCAATTTAAATTATAGACATATAAAAATTGCAAAAAAGAAAAAAAAAAAAAAAAAAAAAAAGAGGAAAGGATATGCATTTTCACCTTTTTCTTTTTTAAATGAGAACTACTCCTGTCTTCTTCTTCTTTTTTTTTTCCTGCTGCTACTACTGCATCCAGTGACTACCCAGAATTTCAAGTCATGAGGGCCTAAGTCTATGAAATAAAAAATTAGGACGTATTTTTTTATAATATCTTTTTATTATCAATAAAATAAATAGAATAAATATTAGTTGAAGTTAATTAAATGTTCATGAAACTTGGTAAAACAAAATGAGATTACTTAAAAAAATTGAAATTTCAATAGCTAAGTAAAACACATTGAAATTATATTTTTTTGAAAGTTTAAGAGCTTGATAATGAGTTTCACACCTACTTTTAAAGAAAAAATATTATTCTTATTTCCTTCATCTACTCGATGCTTGTTATATTCTTTCTATATTTTCACCAAAACTTAAATATTGATCACCATTATTACAATATAAGAACTAATAACTTTATAAAAATATTTTTATATAGGTTTGTCCACTTCTGCTGCAGTGAATCTTTTTTCAGAATTTATGCAAAAATTATTTATTAATTTTTTCCATCTAATCTTATAATCACATGTATAATTTAAGGTATAATAAATCAACAATAATAATTAATAATAAAAAGAACAAGAAGGTAATATAAAGACATTTGGGGGGAGAGAAAATTATAATTTGTGTTCATGAAGAAGAAAGTAGAAAATTTGGTTAGAAGGAAGTAAGAATTAATGTGCAATTTACCAAAAAATTGTATAATTAAAAATTATTGGTGAAAATATGGTGTGTTTTAGGATATTACACACCCCATATATCTACATAGTTTGTTAAGTATTTATTTAAATAACATATTTTAGTAAACCACCATATATATCTACATATTTTGTTAATTATTTACTTAAATTGCATATTTTAGTGAATCACTTAAGAATTAATGTCCACATTGTGACATTCAAAAGCTGACAAGCAATAACGCACAAAAGTCAGAAACTAATCATGCAATTTATTTATTTTTTTCTTATTTTATTTAAAATAGTGTAATGACCATTATACCCCTGTATTTTTGAAAATTTTCAAGGGGGCCAGTGCTCCCCTTGACCCCCAAGTGGGTCCGTCCCTAACTGCACCGCTTCTTTTTTTCTTTTTTTCCTTTTCTTCTTCTTCTTTTTGACAACAATTCTTTTTCTTCTTCTTATTCTCTTCTTTATAGCCATGGATTCTACGCTTCTTCATTCTTTGTTTCTCTTTTTCTTTTTTCTTTCATTTCTCTATTCATATTTCTCTTCTTCTCTATTTTTCTTCTTCATAAAATTCGGTTATCGGTGTTAAGGAGCTAGATAATGAATAATGTTGTTCAACAATCCTTTACATTTTGCAATAAAATTGAATTCTTTAGAAATGTGTATATGTGTTGATTATAAAATAATAAAATCTGTTTGAGTTCTGCAAAATTTGCAGAAAAATTGTGGAAGGGATGATTTGCAGAAATTTAAGGAAGAAGAAGATGAAATTGGCTTTTTGGAATTTTGAAATTCTAAACCCACTCTACAGAGTGTTAATACCTTAAAGAGTGTAAAGCTAATATCTTAAGAGAACACAATTGATACCTTAAGAATATTGCAACTAATATCTTACATTGAATAAATAAGAATATTTTATTAGTATGTAGTCAATACCTTCAAAGTAAATATGTAATACCTTAAAGGTCCATATGTTATACCTTATATTATATACAAAAACTTATGTGAGACGGTTTCATGAGATAGTTTCCATGTTATAGATCTTTTTCACTCATGAATTGAATCTATTTTCATGAATTTACATAAGAATTTCTAAGTGTGGATTATGGGTTGACACGTCTTACATAAAAAGATCCGTGAGACGGTATCACGTGAGACCTAAGCATTAATATTTTAAAGTTAAATATGTAATACTTTAAAGGTTCATATGTAATACCTCTAAGTATACAACTGACATCATAAGAGTATACAACTGATACCCTTAGAACAAACAATTGATACTTCTACTGAATGAATATGTAATACTTTAAGAGTATATATATAATATATGACAAAAACTTATATACCCTTGGGGCCCATAGGGGCACGGATCTAGGTGTTATACGCATACTCTTTAGGTGTTATATATCTACACTTTACAGGTGTTACGTTTCTTGGTGTTATACATATATATGTGATTCCTGAAGAGTATACACGTGATACCTGTAGAATATATATGTAACATCATATGATAGTTAAATTTAGGGGCACCGTACCCCAGAACACACAAGTGTCACTCATAAAATATATTACTAAATCATTTAACATGAAATCAGGTGTGTGTGAGAGCACACACCAAGTCAGGTGTGGGCCCAGCCCACATTGCCCACAAGTTTTTGCCTTTTTAAATATATATATTACCTATAGTATGAATCTTACAAAATATGGACGGTCTAATATATCTTTATTAAATATTTTATTTAATGTTGTAATATTAATTTATAATTTTCATATTTAGATAATTTTACATTAGAATTCTAAACCAAAATCATATAAAGTTCTATTATGAGTAGGACTCTAATTTGCTATACATTTTTTTTTGAATTTAATTTAATTTAACATATATTATATATCCTTATAAAAATTATTATTTAAAGTTAATAATAATATAATATTTTGGATTTAAAAAATTCATCTTCCACGTGTGACGCACGTGCTGATACTTGTATATATTCGTAACTCAACCTTGAAGTCACCAATTAATGTATTCTATTATTGAATTGCCGCGGTGTAATTTTTAGATTAATGTTTTAAATGTTTTTTCTCCTTTTCAATTCACGTGTAATTTTAGAGTGCATTGAACTTAAAATATTACATATATCAAATTTATTACTTTGAAAACCAAAACTTAGAATACCAACTCATTTGGGTGGAGACCCACTGACCTGATCAACAGTGATTGAGCCACTTCATCCCACCAAGTAGGGGGTTATGATGAAGTGTGAGTCCATCCATCTCAACACATATCTACCAAGAAGTGTTTGATATAAATTTTACTATAACATCAAAAACAACTGATGATGACGTTATTGTTATTGTTTAAACCCTAAACATAGTAGGGGTGGAAGTGTGTTGAAAATATGAAAACAAGAGAATTTAATGCCTCAATATAAATAAATCAATCCAATCAACCCCAATTCATTCACATATAATGTATTACAACAATGTCTAATGATACACACAAGAAAAAGGGAAAGAAAAAGAGAGATTAAATAAATAAGCATACAAGCTGGCTGAAATAGAATTCACAAACATAAACAAAGATGAGAGATGATAATAACAAAATACAGATGAAACAGTTTTAAAAAATTTCAAATTTTCACACACCACCACCACCAGCAGGAGGAGGCCTCTTCTAAGGAAATTGATCTTCAGCTACACCTCGTTTGAGAGCTCTATCGAGTCTCGTCTCGAAGGGAGTGGAGTGCCAATTAACTCTCTTATCCTGCGCATATATATCATAAGGTTTTAGCACCAAATGTGGTGAATGCAAAAATCATTTACTGCTTTCTCATTTCAGAGATACCTCTCTGTACTTGCTGGTTGTGTTTGGTATGCCTTTAAAAGACGAGGCTGAGTCTGGACGCTTTGTTGAACCCGAATGATTCCAATAGGTCCCAACGGAGCCTATAATAGGCATCTCATCAGGGCTTTGACTCGGAGACTTCCTTGGGGAGGGAGATGCAGAAAATTGTCTCAGCTCCTCAACTGTCAATGCACCCAAAATCGGCCTATCTTCAAAGCTCCTTACAGGAGTAGTACTACCATCTGATACGGTTGTCTCAAAGCCACTGAAAGTGACCTTCTTGGAGGCTGTTGTAATTTCAGGAGAACCCAACCAGTTTGAAAGACTTGCATCAACTGCTATTTCATGATTTCCATTTTTCGTTTGATGAGATTTTGACTTGAAACCACAAGGTGCCTGCCCAAATGTTGGTTCTGAGTTGAACGATACATGAGGTGCCTCAAAGTTAGCAAAGTTCTCCTTCTGAGGCTTCACTAGATGTGTCCCTTTCGACTTGGCAGCTTTCCACTGAGTAATGTTCTCTACAGGGTTGAGCACTGAGTTAATGTAACCGCTTCTATCTCTGGCATTAGTTTTTGATCCAAAAGCTTTTGATTCCTCATCAAGCAACTGAGTTTTCACCATGGGACTCTCTACTTCCTGAGTAGTAGCTTGAGGTGAAAGATTTCCAGTCCTTGATTCCATCGATGCAGTTAAAACGGATTCAGCCCACACTTCCTGGCTGGAAATCCGAGCATCAATATCTTCATCATAGTAATCATCTTCATCTTCATCTTCATCATCCAAGTCATCCAAATCACTATCACCATACTCTTCAGGTTCATCATCACTTTCTCTGGCATTATGGTATCTATGATCCGGAGGATAGGATCCAACACTGGATGTGACAGAATTATCATCTTCAGATATAGAATATGAATGACTTGATGTTTTCAAACTGTCCTGCCTTTCTTTCTCATTTGTATCACACTCTGGCAAGGATTCAACACTTTCATGGACGCAAACATGCTCATATGTTGTGATATTTGAGTCAAACGTAACTCTCTTTTTAGGGCTTGCGTTCAGTTGCTCCACTCTTTTGGGGCTCGGATTCAGTTGCTCCACTCTCGTGGGGCTCAGATTCAGTTGCTCCACTCCCTCGGGTTTATATCTGCACTCCAAATTGAATTAAAAAAAAATATTAGCAGAAACTTGAAAAGGTACCACCACAACCCCAAACAAAATCAATTGTATACAAAATTACCAATTTCATCATAAAAATGCATATACATAATCACAAGATGAATCTAACTCTCTCACAAGTAGGGAGCAAAGTTCCAATTCAGCAAAAGAGTTGAGATGAAATCAAAGCTTACCCCAACTCTGAAACTAAGTCGATGTGGGTGGTTCCAGTGACCGACTGTTCTGCACTGATTAAATTTTCCTGAAGAACATTCTGAACTCTGTTTCTCTGTATCACAAATTTCATCATTAGATTCAGCTAAGCTAGAATTTCACCAATACAAACAAAAGAATAAGGAAAACAAAAGGGGCTCTTGATCATCATTTTTAAAAGTGTGTGAAAAATATCATCGGCCAATTCAACCATGGATTCCTACTTCATCATATCAAACTAAAAAAAGGTTGGTTTTCAATCAAAAAAAAAAAAAAATCTTCCAAATAACAAAAATGATGAAGCTAGGGCAATTACTAAATCTCAATCTGGTAACTGAAGTAATCAGTAAAGAATGCATCAATCAATCCAAACAACAAACACCTGATCAAGCCAAATCTATTTCTAAAATCCACAAAATCCCAAAAGCAATCAACAAATCCATAAGCTTTCTCCGTCAAAATCAAACACAGAAGTGAAACAGGAACTAAATTGAAGTCCTTACTGGTCTTTGAGGGCTGGCTCGGTTGATCTTGTGCCTGCGGCGTTTGTTCTCCTTCTCACCACCGAAGCATCCAAGAAAGCAACCCATCTTCAAAGAAGAAAAAAGTTTCTAAGAATGCAGGAAATATTTGCTCTCTTTTCTTAAATTGAGAGAATTATGGGATCAGAGGAGGAGTTCATCCTCCATGGTTTTCTAGAGAGAGAGAGAGAGAGAGCTGGAAACGGTCGATTAAGGGTGGTAGGGTTTAAGAAAGCGCTTTTTTTTAAAAGAAGGAAGTGACCGTTAGAGCTTGGCATCATTCATGCCCACCAGCCTGTAACCTTTTTTATTTATCTATTTTAATATCATGGAGTGTTATTTAATAAATTCTTTTCATATGGTGTTTAAAATCTTTTATAGTTTTTTTTAATGGTAATGAATAATTTTTTGCTATCATTTATTTAAAATATAATTTTTTATTTTTTAATAAGCTCTCACACAATGGGTCTCACATAATACGTCCCTAATTTATAAATATTCTGATTTTATAAACATACAATTAGTTATTAATAACTAAGTGTGAGCCTCATTACCCATTAAAACCCATCCTTTTTTACAATTACATTAATTGGTTAGCAATTATTTTCTTAAAAAAAGTTCAATAATGAATTATGGAAACTTTAATTTAGTTTAAGAAAGTTGAATTTTAAAAAAACTTTATTAATTAATCATGAGATTGATAGTTTCCAAATACCTTTGACATTCAAATAATATATTAAATGTTTTAGTCAAAAGATAAATGAATTATTCTCCAAAAAAATAATTATTCAACTTTATATATGCTTTTTAACAACACTATAATATGACCAAAGAATTAGGTTTAAAAAAGGAGTGAATGAATGCGCTTATAATTCATTGTTTTCAATAGATATCATGTGTAAATTGGTGGTGTCATCTTTTACACGCTATGTGTGGTGGTTATATTGAAACAGTAGATAAAACACGGACATGGATATGGTTCTTTTGAGGTAATTGAAGATCCTTATGACCTCAATTTAGCTGCCACAAACTATTACCAATCTGCAACCTTGCAACTTTTCTTTTAAAGTTATGTTGGAGGCAAAAAAATTATGACATTCCAATGTTTCATATAAAGCAATACTCTGTTGCCTTCTATCTTTTCGGTAAAATGCTTGTAAGGAATGTACCTTTATGTCCATATTGATTTTTTTGTACTTAGAATTGAATGAAAATACAAGAGATTGGGAAATGTTAAAAATCCATCAAGCAATAAAAGAATAATATACATTGGCATCAAGCTTCTCATGATCCCAGTTTTGTATATTAACAACTATACTTGTGAGCCCTATCCAGATGCTGCACAATTTGAGAGCATCGAACCCTCCTTTTCTACGATTCCCGACATTGCCATCTTCTACCTCTTCGTCTTTGCATTAGAACAACGATACCGATGCTTTCTCTTGAAAATGCAGTTGCAGACCGATTCGTGCACTATCAGCACCATTTTTGCCCTCCCCGTCGTTTTAACTAGCGCAGGATGCCTGTATATGACTTATAAAACAACACCAATTCAACTTAAACACCATAGTACACCTTTATGATTCTATCAGCTTGTGCAACAAATAGCTTCTCATTCCAGTACACCACATTTGTTATCGTCGAAGTACATGCAACACTTCCAAGATCTGTGGCTTCTCTTTCATCCGTGCCTTCTTCCCGTATTTCATGAACCCTAATCGTCTTGTCCCACCCCCCACTAAACACCCATTTCCCTTTCTTGCTGATGGAGAAAACGCCCCCTTTGTGAGCCCTTATGGACTTCACAACCCGGTCGTTATTCCACACGTTTATGGCACCGTTCTCGTGACCAGCCAACAACAAATCCCCATCCATTGATAGACACAAAACAGGTCCAACTTTGTCCTGTTTTAACACTGCCAACTGGCTATGATCACTAAGAGACCATAACCGGATACTCCCATCCCAGCTTCCGCTATATAGAACACCGTTGCTAACTACTAGAGACGAGACAACTGAGTTGTGTCCGCTCATAGTACATGAGATTGTGTAGTCATGCAATGACCATGCTTTTACCATTTTGTCCCCGCTCCCAGTGTAGAGATATTCAGCACCCGAAATGGCCATAGCATGGATGCCACTATACCTCCAATCCTTGTCCTCATGAAGTTTCTTTAATGGCTCTTCACAAAAGGGTAAACCACCTTTCCAAATGCATATAACGCCTTCGTTGTCACCACTGATGCACAACGGTTGTTCACCATCTACATAAACAAGAGACGTGATCCTATGCTCATGACCCTTAAACGAGTGTAGACATGTGAAATCGTGCATGGACCATACATGGACTAGCTTATCGTATGAGGAGCTGAACAAGAACCCCCCTCCTATGGCTAACCCTGTGACACAATCAAGATGACCTTTCATCTCTACACATTTGAGACGACCCTGAGAGATACCATCAATAACATCTCTTTCAACCGTCGATTCTACATCATCTCCATTTACCAACTCTTTCTCAGTTTCCTCAACCATGAAGCATACATCTCCAAGCACCACATAATGATCTGAGTTTTCTTTCTTTAGTTCCTTCTTTAAGCTGAGTCCTGTATCAAATTGTGGTTTGATAACCAACTCCCTCAAGCATTTCCACAATTCAGTTACGATTGGTCGATTTCCAGGTTCATAATCGAGACATCTACACAAAATCTTCGACAGAGAAGTGCATCCCAACCTACTTTCTAACAGTGCTGCAATTTTGTCCATCCAAGTCATGTACAAACCCGAAAATTCAGAGTCTGTTTCATCTCTAATGGCACTGATAACAGATTGTGAGAAAGGTTCCACCTCTTCTACAAAAGAGGTTCCAACGATAACACAAACCAGAAAACAGGCTACTAACCAAACATCTGAAGCATAACCAACTTCATATCTAGATTTTCGAGACTCGGACTCAATCCCATCCTTCACAACTAAGCTTAATAACATCTCAGGACTAATAAACACAAAGTCTAGATTGATTTCCAAATCTCTGCAAGCACTTCTCATGGCCATATTCACTCTCCTACTAGTACTTAGAACCTCACTAAAATCTACACAAACACGACCAAAATGATTGAAACTAACACAATTCAAACTCAAGAATCCAAAAACAAGCCCCTCAAAATGCAAGCAGCTCAAGATTTCACAAATCCCCATACCCACCATCCCTAGATCACCAATTTCTCCATTACTCAACATTTCCTTTCCATCATCCTTTTTCTTAAGAACACACTCAACTAAACTAGGCGAAGTAAACTTCTCAAACACAATGTAAACACACTTATCATCCTCGTTATACCAACACCCATAAGCCTTTTCCACATTGCTCACTCTATGAGTTGCATTTAGTATAATTCCCAATCTATTCCTCTCCACATCTTTCATCTCATATAAAGCAGTCACAATCCTAGACTCATAGCTAGACTTGAAAAACTTGGAATCCTCTTCTCTCTCTACAAAGACCCCAACTTTAGCGAGCCCCACACTCTCTCTGTCCCTCATAACACACCCAATCACGTGATCGCTCTCAAACGACCTGGAAACCTTTCCACGAACCACCCCACCATCGTAATCCATCCCCGTTTCCTCAATCAAAATACTGTCTTTTGGGAGGACCCATCTCTTCCATGTAGAGTAGAACTCACACGACCACAGCTTCAGAGATGACGGAAACAAAACCGGCTGGTTTTCCCCAATTTGCGGCGGCGATGGAGGTGAAATGACTCTCTTCTCCTTGACAGGGTGGCGGTGCTGGAGGGACAAGGAGAAGTAGAGGAGGTCGATGTTCTTGGGAAGGGAGGAGGGAGAGTTTGGTAATTTCATGAGAAGGGTGCAAACGGTGCAGCGGATTGTGGCGGGGAAAGGGCGGGGAAGCTGATTCAGGCAGGCTTCGCAGGTGGTGTGACCGCAGCTGAGGACGCGTGGGATAGCCGATACGTCGTCGTATGGCTGTAGACAGACAGGACACTCCGGTGGCTCCGCCTCGTCCATGGCGGTGCGTTGATTATTGACTTACAATTCTGGTTTTACGAAACAAAAGAAAGGAAATATAACGGACTCAACTATGAAGTAGTTTCAATATATTTCTGGGCACAAAAAAAGAGTTTTTGTCAGATAGCTCATCGATGAAATCAGTTCTCATAATTTATATTTTATACACCTATTACCTATATATATAAAAAAAGTATGAATATTACTTATAAAATATAGATTTTCTAATATAATTAAAGATTATATTTAAGATTATAATAATAATTTAAGGTTTTTATATTTAAATACTCTTACATAAGAATTTTAAATCAAAATCATATAAAATTTTATTATGAGTAAAACTCTAATTTAATATAAATTATATATATCCTTATAAAATATTATTACTTAACATCTTAATAGTAATTTAATATTTTTAATTTGATAAAATTAATTTGTTAAAAGGGTGTCTTTGGAAATTTCAGAGTTCATATGGTAAGATGCAAGAACAAGAGTTGCACAGTTCAATGGATTACATGCACAACAAAGGGTTTCGTAAAAGGGAAAAAAAAAAAAAAATTAAGATAGCAGATTCGATGAAATAACCCTTTAATAAAGTAATGACAAGATCATATTCATTTAAACAATTTAAGTTGAGTTGATAGAAACTCAGGTTTGGCTATAAAAATTGATGAAGCTTCAAATTCTTGTTGCAATATTTCATCTCTACTTGATTATACTCCTCACTCAAACCTCCCTGTAACACTGTCCTTAATATTATCATCAGCTTTTGAACACTAGATCCCTTATTCAAAGGTATATCAAGTCAAAATCCTTTTAACCATTTCTTCACAAGTCAAAAGCTTTGGCCATCTCTACATGAATCCCAACAGTCTAATATCCAGCAAATAGTATCCATTAGACCATCATGTGAAGAAGAAATCATCAAGGATGGGGTAACACCCGACAAGCAGCTATCGATTCCAAGATCCAAGTGTGTGGAATCACCCGAGCATCAAGACATTTGGACGCAATCTCAGCTTCTGCTGTCCTCTTCAAGAGAAAAGAGCACATTTCTTTTGCCCCACATCCTTGAGGGTAATCATTATTGTAGACAACTAAGGTTGTCGAGATCACTTGTTCACTGTCTCTCTCTGCAACGGTCATCTGTGTGCTCTCGGAAATGGTCCCGCCACCAACTCTAATTAAATCTAGGAGATCGGTCTTGTAAGATGGGACAAAGTCCCCACTGAAATAGAAGCTCAGCCCATGAAAAAGCTTTGGAGCCTGCACAACAAAACAGGGAGATAAATAAGAGGTCAATTGAGAAATTTCTCCTTGATTTAGTTAGTGAGCTTACATTTTCCAATGCCCTTAATCTCCCTGTTCTGGGGCCATCACAGCACCCATGATTGTCCACGTTAACTTCATAAGGTTCTTCATTCACAGGACAATTTGCCTCCACACAAGCTTTTACCCCTATATATGAAAGGGATATTGCAAAATAATTAGGTAGATTTTTTAAACACAAGTTTGTTTATGATTTTTTTCAAGGTTGCTAATCTATAAAACATAGTTCACCCACAGAAAAGATGCATAGGGCTTACAATCCATGGAAATTATCCATTTCCCATTCAAAATAGCCATGAGAACTTTCAAAGTTCTACTGTATGCACCAATTGCATCAGTGGCTGCAATCACATGTGTGACATTCGGATTCCAGAACTTGTACATAGTAGCACCACAAATTGCAGCTAACTTGGCCATCAAACACTGAGTATGGGAAAACCAGACAAAAAAAAAAAACAATGGAAATTAAGATGCTTGATCAGATAGGTGCAAGAGAAAATGAATTAACTGCATTTAGAAAGTTGACAAAGCAAACAACAAAACTTGCATACCTTATCTTCTGAAGATAGAGCTGATCCGCAAAACACCCATTTTTTAGGCCAACTAGCAGAGATTGCAGAAATATTTAACTGTTCAGGGGTGCTGAGTGTACGAGTGTACAATAACAAAAAATGATTAGAGGTATGCCCTTAGAATGAGATGAGAAGTTAAATAGCGAATGGTGATCGTAAACTTCCATACGTTTGACGAGGCAAGGGAGACATTTCTCCACGGTGGCGCTTTCTAGACTTAGACTTTTCACTTGGAAATTTAGTTGATTTGTGAGTAGGACATAGCATTAAAAAGTGTTCCTGCAAAAATAAATACATGTTTAATAGTGAGATCAGCCTTAAGAGAATGGAAACTCTTAAAAGCATGGATAGAAAATCTGGCAGGAAAACAGCTAACTTACACAATCCCATCTGCACTCTTCGACTTCAACAGCACAAGGTACATGATAACTTTTTCGACAGGACTTTGCAAAGCAGCCAAGTCCTGCTCCTTTTAACCCACAGCTACTGCACTTGAGCTTAGAAGCTCGTGCTATTTCTAACTCCAAATTCACAATAGTTTCTCCATCAAAATAAACTTGAGGGGTCCTGCAATAAAAAAATCATGCTACATATTCATCTACTAAGCATTATTTACAAACTTTTAGGATGCACTAAAAAATCTATTAACATCTTGATAGAAGATTAGCTCAATCCAGAAATTTTATTATACTGGATTCAAATTCACACATGTTTTAGCTCATATTTTATCAAGGTATGTAATCAAATATCAAAATTTTACAGAAGACAAGGCTAATGAAAACAAGTCTCATACCATTCTATGCATTTAGAGTGCACGGAAATGGACTTGGAAAAGGCAGGTTCACCTCTTGTTACCTCCTTTCCATCTGCATAGTGCAACAATTTTCCTGTCCACTACAACACCAAATGAAATATAAAGATAAATAATAAGGTAACTTCACACAAAGAGAATGAGCAACTTGATTTAAGTCAGAAAATTACTTCCGTTATCATAGAAGAATGGCAAAAGGCACAAACACTTCCATTAGAAAACAATGCATCACAGGGTGCAGTAGATGAAATGGTGGAAGTGTTGTCCTTAGGATTGTATTCCTCAAAATTGGAACCTGCAGGATTGGAACATGGAACTATGTCCTTGCTGTATGCATGAGTTTGCAAAATTGTATCAGCTGATTCATAGTTCAGCTTCTTTTGTCTCTTAGGTTCCCTTGTATTAAAAGTGTCTTTCATATCCACTGTACTTGCAACTGTACCTGAATTATCTCCAACAGAGTTCTTAACTCTATTGCTTTCTGTGCCCTGCAGATGTCAGCTATGGAGTATTAGAGATTAGACGTGTATGAATGTGGAACTGCATCAGTTTGATAAATGTTGGCAGAAGCTGTAATTGATTGCTTGATAGCCTAATTACAAGTCAAACTGCCACCAGTCCAATAAATACCCACAACTTTCAGGAGGAAATACATGGTGTACTCAAGAAAACATTTTAGCAAGTGCATGACAGTGACAAGCATATGCAACGTGATAGCCACACAAGCAGTTTAAAATATTGAGCAAAATCAATTTTGTCACGGGCTGTATGAGCTGTATTCACGGGCCTTGAAACACCCACATGTGCTACTTTTGCAATTTAAAATTCAATTTATGAAAGAAGAAGAAAACAAGAGATTTCAAACTCTTTGTCAAGAGTCCACTGTTCAAAGTTAAAAGATAAGCAATTAACACCTCACATGTACCAAGGAGAAACAGGAAAAACTCTGTATGAAACAATAAATCACGATATGATGAGGGCGTACCATATAATGGAAGGAGCAGAATCAATTAGTTTTTAAAGTTCACTCAGTTTACAGAAAAAGAATATTTAGTAGCTTTAAAATATTGCTCTAGTGCATGTCAATGTAACCAAGCATGGAAAGCAAACAAATTTTCAGCAAACAAATTTTCAGCATAATGCCTGTCATAAGTCTTGCAGTAATATGTTAACATTGCAGTAACAGTTGAGAACAATCGACTAAACTTCCCATATGTCTGATTTTAGAGCAGTCAATTATTTCTCTTCCAACCAAAATTTTGAGTGTTAACAATAGCGTATATTTGAAGAAGGCAATAAATATTCAGGAAAAACATTATATATCTAGGAATCATGCTGAGATAAATTTAGATATTTCTATGAACATATGAATGCTATTAATATTAGGAACATTTGATACTAATTCAGCTTAACATCAGAGAAGCAGGAACTTTCTTATGTAAATGAGACAATGATTAATCATCTAACTTCTACTGAATCCAGCCCATAGAGGCTAGAGCTATAGCATTTCAGGATAAGAACACCTTTTTCGATTAAGTTTTCAAGATGAAAGATCTTAGATTCTTACCCCATTTCTGTCACCTGAATTGCTTTTGTGATATTCCACAACTTTGACATCAACAGAGGAAGGAGAGCTACCAGGCGACATTTCTGGAACATGATTCACATCTAATTCTTCAGACACAGAACACCTAGTTAATTGCATCCCACTTGGAGCACAGTCAATTGGCAAAGCCTTAGTATGATTACTCTTTGCCTTAGGTGCTGCTTCACCGAGTTCTTTAGAGATGGAGGCCTGACTTCCAGAATCTACAGTAACAAGAGAATTACATAAAACTAGCCAGAACACTCAAGATTCTTTCATCAAAACAACACAAATAAGTTTTTTGTCTGCAATTATGTTACTACTCACCAGTGGATAAAAGTGGCAAGATAGCAGAGTTAAAAGTAACATCCAAGCTTCTATAAATGGCTACAATGTTCTCCATATGAGAAGCAGGCCTGACATCTGCAAAGTGCATCAATCTTCCTATCAATTAACAGCTGAGTTGAAGCCTCAAAACCTAAACAACTGGCTAAAATAGATTATTGGAAAATAAATTGGCCAAAAAGTAGTACCTTGATCAGAAAATTCCTCCAAGCAGGCAGGACATTTGGTGCTATATTGGCAAGACTTAGGGACACAAGAACTGAATCCATGAAACAGGATATGAAAAATTCAGAGGAAACAAATACCCATTAAAATTTGGGAAAAGGGGAAACCATTCATACACGCATCAAGTGACAACAAAATTTACCCAAACAAAAGAAAATTAAACTCACTTGCATAAAATATGATTGCATGGGAGGAGCATCGGCTTATTCAGCAAGCTCAGGCTGAAGAGAACAACATACAAACACAAGATAAGCGCGATGAATGCTTGATGTTTACAGAAACAGAGAGATGCAAAATGGTGAATGAAATCGTACCAGAGAGGGCAATTGAGCTCGAATCGGAACTTGTTCATGTGAAAAATGCAGGGATTCAGCAACTTCTGCATATCCGACATTGCGATACCCTGTTTCTATCCCTCTTACTTCTTTAGGGCTTTTCTTGAAGCTTGGCAGCGATGGTGGGAGGAGAAAGCTGGGCCGCCTTGGTTTGATTTATGTGAGGCTCCAAAGCTTTCAAAAGTTGGCGGGAAAGGCCATGTCTTGGCGGTTCTCCATCTCCAAAGTTTTAGATCCCGCCATTAAAGTGCTGATTTTGGTATTCAAATGGAGAGTGGAAAAGGTGAAAACAAGAAACGTATTTGAGAGTGGGGATATAAAGGTGAAAACGATGGTAAAAGTAAAAACATTAATATTAAATAAAAGTCGTAAAAACTCATATGAGACGGTATCACGGATTGTTTCTGTGAGACGAATCCTTATTACCAATTAATTGAATTCATATCTATAAACTTTCATATGAATTGCTAAGTGTGGATTATGGATTGACCCGTCTCATGAAAAAAGATTCGTGAGAAGGTCTCACACAAGACTTACTCAATAAAAGTTCATATTTTTTATTATGGAAATACATCTGTTTACCCATTTTTATATGTCAAGAAACTTATTTGTCCATTTTTATAAAAATGTACGTTTTTACCCATTTTGAGGCCGAAATGTCAATAATGGCATCAACTAATTAAGTTTATATTTACATAAAGTGAAAATACCTCTGATATCATATCAGCATATTGTGAACACGATATCAGCATTTCGTGAACACAATATTATATTTCGTGTTCATGATATGTTAAACATTTCTGCATATTGTGAACACGATATTATTTTCTTTGTCCACGATATGTGAACCTTTTTGCATTTCGTGAACACGATATTATATTATGTGTTCACGACATGTTGAATCTTGCTGCATTTCGTGAACACGATATTATATTTCGTGTTCACAACATGTTCACCTTATCTGAAAAGTAGATGCGGGTGGAGTTTCTTGGCACGAGTAAAGTTTCGTGGACTCTTTTCTTATGTAAATAAAACTAAAATTGAGGGTATTATGGAGTTTTCACTGTCCAAATTGGGTAGAAATGTTATTTCTTATAAAAATGGGTAGATAAGTTCATTGGCTTATGAAAATTGGTATTTTGGAAATCCTTCGTTTTTTATTTGTTAGTAATATTCACAATATATATATATATATATCAAAACTCATAAATTGAAAATTTTAATTCAGTATATGATATGATTTGAAGTATCTAATAGTTTTTTACTATTATTAATTGCACTGAAACCACAATTAATTATTTTGTACTAACAACAATAACTATTATTGAAATAATGTTTGAAATTTTGTAGTTTGTAAATACTTTATGATTAAAAAGTGACTATTATAGTTGTTAACTTACATATTCGTTGTTTGTTTTCGTTTATATTATCTGACTAATATTGGCACTACCTTTCATATTAAAGAATTTAGTATGTATCTAAAAAAATATAGATTTAAAATTAATTTAAGGATTTTGAAACGGATTTTAGATTCTAATTTAATATGTGTGTGTTTTAAAACAAGTAAAAAAAAATTTAAACGATCATCAGAATAATTATTTTTTCTAATTACTTCAACTAATACTCTATTATAAAAATACCTATAATAATACTTGTATTACAAAATATTTTTTCTTGATTTTATTTGTCTTATTTATACATTTTCATGATTTATATATTACACTATCATTTAATTTATATATATATATATATATTAATAATTTTAATCAAGCTTCCACCTCAAACAATTTGAATTAAGCTTCTCTACGGGTTATTGTTTTATATAAGCTTCAACAACTCTTACTTATCGATGTTCTATAAAGCAATGTTTATTCATTCAAAAACTCTCACTTACCGTTTGTCATATATAAGCAATGTTTATTCATTCATAGGATGATCTAGCATGAAATTGAGGCTAAAAATATCAAAAGAAAAAAGAAAAAATAGTGATGGAAATAAGAAGAAACATAAAGATGAAAGTCATTATACTATATAAACAATGCATATATGACAATTTTTACTTAATGAGGATGTGTTAGCATGAAATGAGAACTAGAAATATTAAAAGAAGAATAAAAATTAGTGATGAAAATAAGAATAAAAATCGAGACCGATGAAAGTCATTGTACTGTATAAACAATGCATATATGACAACTCTCAATTAATGATGATAAGCTAACATGAAATGAGGTTAAGAAAAAAGAAAATTAGTGATGAAAATAAAAAGAAAAATTGAGGTAGAAGTCATTGTACTACATATTCAGGAACTCTCACTTGATGATGATGATGAACATGAAATGAATGTTAGAAATATCAAACGAAGAAGAAAAATTGGAGCAACACTTGTGTGCCCTGGGTGCCCCCAACTTGATCATCATATGATGTTACATATATACTCTACATGTATCATGTGTATACTCTTCAGGTATCATATGTATACTCTTATATACATGTGATACCCGTAGAGTATATGTGTAAGACCAAAAAATGTAACACCATAAGAGTATATATATATAACACATTAAGAGCATGTGTATAATACATAAGTTCGTGCCCCTATGTGGCCTAGGGGTACACAAGTTTTTGCCAAAAAATAGTGATGGAAATAAGAAGAAAAATTAAGATGGAAACCACTGTAATATATAAAAAATGCATATTCAATAATTATCACTTAATGAGGATGAGCTGACGTGAAATGTAGACTAGAAATATGAAAAAAAAAAGAAAAATTAGTGATAGAAATTAGAAGAAAAACCAAGATGAAAACTTTTTTGAGATTAAATGAGATATTACCAACAATAATATTATTGTCATCATTTGAACTATCCAAATCTATTGATAAGTAATTGCATTATAAAAAAAATACTTACCATTACAATAGTAGAAAAACTATATAACCATTTAAGAGAAAGATAAGTGAAGGAGGATAAGGTACCTTGCTTAGGAAATAATATAGTTATAGCTACGCAACTTTTCAACAAATTTAAATAGGAGAAAATAAAAGAGGAGAAAAATTGAAAATTTAATCAATATAATTATTTCTAAAATTGAAAATACAAACATTTTTATTAGTATAGTCATTCAAAACAATATAAATTTTATTTTAAATGATATATATTATTACAAATAATAAAAATTATTAACTTATATAGGAATTCCACTGTCGCGCAACCCTAATTCTCAACCTCTAATGTAAATTAAAAAATCCATTTTTGTCTCTAAACTTATAAATGTTAAAAAAAAAAAAAAAAGCCTAGTCGTCGGAGGCAAGTGCGGTGAGTGTTAGTGTGACCATTTCTAAACCCTTCTCTAAACCCTCATCCATTTCCTTCTCTATCCTCATCAATGGCCGCCACCATTTCCCGTTCCCTCCTCACCCTCCGATCAACCGGAGCCACCCTTCTTCTGCCGCGACGCCTCCTTTCTTCCACCGTCTTCAATTCCCCGCCTCTTCCTGGCCTCCGTGTCGCCACCGCCCGCTCAGCCGTGCCCGCCTTATCTCATTCCATTCGTGTCATTTCACCTGCCAGAGTTAACCCGGTTCGATGCCGGGTTAACAGATCCGGTCCGGGATACTCTCCCCTGAATTCTGGGTCCAACTCAAACGACCGCCCACCCACTGAGATGGCGCCGCTCTTCCCCGGTTGCGATTATGAACACTGGCTTATTGTGATGGATAAGCCTGGTGGCGAAGGGGCCACCAAGCAGCAAATGATCGATTGCTATATTCAAACCCTAGCTAAAATTGTTGGAAGGTTTAATTTTTTTTTTTTTCAATCTTTGCTTTTCGAAGATTCTTACCTGAAAAGGGTTTATTTTCTGTAAATTCAATGATTGGTATTAGTAAATTTGATTTTTTTTATGCTGGCTGATTAATTTATGGTACTAGCTAATCTTTTACATAATACGTCGACTAATATGTTATTTCTAGTTTGTTGAATAAGGTGTTTTTTTTTTTTCTGGTAGCTGATTGTTTTGCGTATATTTCATATATTTGATGGTGAATCTTTGAAATCCAAAGCTTGTGTTGTTTGTAGTGAGGAAGAGGCGAAGAGGAGGATGTATAATGTATCCTGCGAGAGGTACTTTGGTTTTGGATGTGAGATTGATGAGGAGACCTCGAACAAGCTTGAAGGTTGGTGTTTGGATATTCATTTTCTTGATGAGAACATGATTCCGTTTATTGCGCGGAAGAACAAAGTGTTTGTAATCTGACCGATTGTTTTGTTTTTCTTTTGATTATTTATGTTATGCAGGTTTGCCTGGTGTTCTGTTTGTCCTCCCCGACTCTTATGTTGATGCTGAAAACAAGGACTATGGAGGTCAGTCTTCTACGACTTTGTTAAGAATATCATAAATTTCGATTTTTTATTTGTATCTGCTGTTAAAATCAAAATAATATATGTGGTTGTTCCTTGTACGATTAATAAGATCATTCTCTGAACTCAAAACACTTTATGTGATTAGCAACCTCTGAATTGTACTTGAGATGATGAAGTTCAGTACATTTGTGTTAATCTTAAATTGGAATATTAAAACATATGTAGTGTTGGAAAAAGTCATCTCCTGATTATTTTACGAGTAGATATTCCGTTAGAAGATATGCTGGCGGCATGTTTGGCCAACAGGTCTGGGTGTTGATAGGCAGACATGCTGGCACATCTTCAGTCGAATTTTTACTGGTATTAAACTGCAGAGCAATTAAAAGTTATTTTCTTTATTTCTTTCTCTCTTTTTTCAAAATTGAGAAGTTGTAAGTACTAATACTCCCTAGTTCCATTTTCCCCTTCTATTATACCTTTATTTTACAAGGCATTATAAGGCATCTTAGTTATCCTTAATTAGTTACAATGTATTAGTTATAACTAGTATAACAATGGCATTATAAGGCATCTTAGTTTCGACAGAATCCTCTCATTTAGGCACATGATTTATGATAAGCATTTTTCTCCACTATTTGAGGCTTTTCAAGTCAACTCCATCACGCTAGGCACTGACTAGAATGTTGCTAATAGTGTTAAGCTTCCAACCAAAATACAATCTGTGTTCTGATGTCATAATTATTAAAAAGTATGGAAACAAATAATTTTCGATTAGTTTCTACTTGATTGTTGATGGTTCTTATCCTGTTCCCATTTGCATTTCCTGTCAGTAGCATGTTCTCTACTATATTTTTCAGAGTTTTAGTTGTTTTTCATTTGGTGTTTATTATGCTTTCATGTCTGATCTACGTTCATTAATTTCCCGCTATGTACTCTCTTTTTTTTAATAAAATTTAAATTTAAATTTCTCAGGAAATTGATATGCTGTTGAATATTGATTGCTGTCAACTTGAAGTCATTTAGAATAACTAGTTACTTAAGATTATGACTTGTAGCCTGTGAATTTTTGGTATCTTTAACATTTTCATGGGTTCTTGCAGCCGAGTTATTTGTGAATGGAGAGATTGTTCAACGGTCTCCCGAGAGGCAAAGGAGAGTGGAGCCAGTACCACAGAGGGCTCAAGACAGGCCTAGATACAATGATCGAACTCGTTATGTGAGGCGTCGTGACAACATGCGCTGATCGGTCTGATTACACTTTGATGAAGTCTGGCTCTACTAAGACCAAGGACTTGTATAGAATCTGTGATGTGCCTGTCAAAAAATCTGTGGATTGTGAGGGTCCACTGAACCATGTCTATCAAATATTTACAAGTCTGTTTAATGAAATTTGGAACTTGGACCACAGGTCTACTCTTTAACTATTTGAAAATAATTGTAGGATAGAAATATGAGTACCTCTTGTTTACCTTTCCAATTCTTTATTGTGACTTCCTAAATTAGGGTGTAAATGGGTATTTTCCGAGGGAATATGACATTGATTCAAGACTTGATAATAAAGGGTGAATACAAACATGATACGAAAATTTTCCAATCAACACAGATCACGACAATGTGACATGCAACGTAAAATATATAAGCAAAATCGATTTTCTTTGCAACGATCATTCAATGTTGCTGATAGTCGTATATTCTATCCAGTTCTTGGAGTCAGATGTCTTCTGTTATCAACGCTTGAGCATTTGCATCATCAACGTATTCTGAGGTATTTTTGATCACTGGACTATGCACCGGTTCGTTGAACCCCTCATCCTCGAACACTATACCACTTTCAACCTGAGCCAAACTTTGATGCGATCCTTCTTCACCTGTATCAGTTGTATTCTCATTCTCAAGTGACTCTCTTGCATTAAACTCGAGCAACTTCTCAAGCACTACAATGGCTGCATTTGCAGGCCTCTCACCATCATTCAAATCTCTGCAAAATATTGATAAGTCCAACAATTTGTTTCCATCATTCCATAGAAATAGGGAGACTAAGAGAGTAAAGTTGATATATTCACCTTAGAGAACTCAATCCAGCAGAAATGAAGGATGCTTCAAGGCTAGATATAATATCCTCTGAAATATTTATCGCATTATCAGACAAGTATTCACCGTGTCTTGCAATTTCGACCAGAAACTGGGTGTCCAGTATAAACTGTTTTTGATCAAAAAAAGAAAAAGTTTACTAAGTTGAGAAAATTCAGGGATGAATGCAAATGGTTACAAATATGGAAATACCTGCATGAACTTGGTACGATTATCAGCTAGATTCTCTTCACTAATTGTCCATACTTCAGATTTACTTGATATCCACTCCATTGCAGCATCGATCACTTCTCTGAACAGACTCTTCAACCAAAAAATATCGAGGCAATCATCCTCAGCAAGCTTGTGTAATTTCTTTAGCTCTAAATAAAGTTCCTGATCATCAAGAACTTCATGAGCCTTATGCATGTAAAGATGAAATACTTTTTCCCAAGTATCGTTTGTCCATAGCAGATACAAAAAAATTAGAGAACATCACACAGAATTTAAAGTGCTGGATCATACCAGGTATGGAACAGAGGGAATCAGATCATAGATTCTAAAATCATCATGACTGTTCACGAGAACAGATTCATGTTCAGCATCCGGAGAGAAGATATTTGATATGAATTGATCAAGAAAGCAGGCTTTCACCCGACTGTAAACATCTTGAATCAACATTGTATAGTTATCAATCTCGAAATCCAACTGAGGGATACCATCAAACATATTTCTGATGATGCTAGAGAAGAATTGCATCAATGTTGACAGATTAGCTAGAATGGATACTCCTTGAGTAGAGGCTTCTGCCAAATTGATTCTGAAACCCCCCTTTTCCATAAAATCTGTGACACCAGTGATAGAACTTTCAAGTATAACGATATATGCTGTGAATAAATCCATGATTCCCTTCAGAACTGAGCTCGCCATTTGAAATGGAATCAAAGGGTAAATGTCCTCTGCAACAGACTGAAAACATGGTACGGTAAAAATGATTAGCCTGCTTTCTTCACATCCAATCGGAAAATTACTGTGACAAGTATCTTGAGAGAACGAGGGAAACAACATACCTGGAACAATGTCACAAATTTCCTCCCACTGTTGGTGAGAAAGAAATATTCTGGTTGTTGATCAATGATCGCATAAGTCCTTCCCGTTAAGATCCCTGATGCATAGTATCTGCCAAGAACCCAAGTATCCGTTGATGTGATGATGCTAATAACTCTACTCAAATGGCCTATATGGAGTTTCAACACCTCTTCTATCAACGGGCAAATATATTTGGTCAAAGATGGCAGCAGAAAGATCTGCTGAGTCTCTAACAAAGAGCAATACGATATTGCAATCTGTAAAGCATCAACAGCTGTTGATAATCTACCACTTATATCAGATACGGATTCAATGTACATATTGAAACAAATGACAAACACTTTGATTTCTTTAGTGGCCCACTCAGTTAGTTCTGAAGCATAAGGATAAGTTTCTCCGTTCAAGGCTACAAAACTACGTACAGCTTGTGAGATCATTGAACATATGAATTTTGCTGCTTCATGAATATACAACACATCAAGAGATTCTTTTGACGATTGCAAATCATGTATCCCAGATGCAATACGTGAATGATAATACTGAAGCATTAGATTGGTTGCGAGATAATTGTCACCAAGTTGGCACAATCCAAACAGTGCTTTCTGCAACTCTGGTGCAGAGACCCGAGGATGTTTAGCCACCAACATCAATTGATCAGCAAGCATAGCCCTTTTCTCAGATATAATAGTATTATAAGACATCATCTGATTCGAAGAATATTCACTTGACTGCAAAGTTTGGACAAAGTCACTCTCTATTTCCAGCAGAGATAGTGCATCATACAGCCTGTGTTCAGAGAGAAGAGTATCTAACATTTCTGAAACGTTTTCCGCGTGTTTTGCCAAAATACTTGGAGATGACGGTTGAACAGGTAGAGTGTCTTCAAGCATGGATTCTATAGTCTTCTCGGACAATACTTGTAAGGATATTCTTTCACCAATATCTCTCACTAGTCTCTTTTGCAAACAAGCTTGATTTTTCAATCCCAATAATTCACTTTGCAAGACTTCAATGTCTTTCAGTATCCTGTAAACAAGATCAATTCTATTCACCACATGCAGGTTTTGCTTTGACAGAGGATCTACAATGTTCAAATAACTTAACAAGATTGGTTACTGTAAAGCTTCATCTGGTCCATAAATTGAAAATATTTAGGTAAAAACTGCTGATCATGAACTCTCCATACCAACCATTTCATAAACATTAACATCGCACCAGTCTCCCATGCCAAGAAAATGATGCACGAAACAGAATGAACATTACTGACAGAAACAAAAATGTTAATTCCAGAGCCATTTTAATGCAGTGGTGAAGATAAAGCATAAAAGTTGTACTGCAAAGGCAAAAACCACCATGATAGCATTATAGCAAATCCAATCAATAGGATCAAGCTTACTTACGCAAGAAATGCAGAGTAATTCGAAAAGATATTCTTCTGAAAATCCTCATCCGATTGCTGCTTAAGCTCAACAAGTTCAGAGCAGAGATGCCGAACACCCTATCATACAAAGAAGAAGCAAAACCATCGAAGAAAGCTCTATGAAACAAAAAACGAGAAAAATCAAAGCAACAAACCCTAGCAGTCATGGACTGAAGCTCAAGGTCGTGATCACCATCGCTGGAAACGGAAGAGGAATCAGCGGTGGTGTGGTCCTCAGACGATTCGCCATCGGACAGTTCTCGATTGTGATCTCTGAAACGGAACCTTGCGGTGGAAGTGGAGATTGCGGCCATAGGAGTTGGAGATGAGAATCCTTGGGAAAATTGGCGCCATTGATATACGGAAAAGCTTTGATTTGTTCGTCAATGGAATGGACTGCTCTTCTTAATTGTGTAGCCGGCCATTTGCCTTGTTCGCATCTCTCATTTTATTATAACCAATTTCAAATAATGCATTTTCCAAAACCGCCAAAATTGTAACGATACCTACCCACCACCGACCAGTGTTTCTGTCATATTAACAATTGTTGGTCGTGTATTTTAACGTTTCCTATAATGCAGTGGCTGAAACAGAATTTTTCTAAAGAGATGGCACAATCTATATTTATATTTATATATATATAAAATCAGAATATTCTGTAAAAAATAGCTATAATAAATGTCTCATTTATTAAATATTTCCATTTTAAGAAATCATTAATAACTTTTATTTTAAATTTATTAATAAATAAATACATAAATAATAATATTTAATACATTTAATTTTATATTTATTAATATTTATTGTATAGAAACTTAAAAGAAAAAGTAAATATATAAATTTATTTATATATTTCTATACTATAATAATAAAAGAAACGTTTGAGATATTTACAGAAATATTATTTTCTCAACAAAAAAGTGTCATATCAACAATATTTTTATTATTTAATCCATTCAATTTATAATATATATTGTATTAGTTTTTCTTATTTTATTAATATTAATTAAGTTATTTTTTATTGAATAATTTCTTATACACCAACAATAGATAATGTTCAAACAATAATTTCAATAATAAATATTAATTTGTTTGGGGATAATTGTATCATATTTAATATAAATATAATTTATAAATAAATGTAACACTATTAAAGATGCGTATATATACATATATGTATTGAGTGACACTTGTGTGCATCAGGGGCACGGTGCCCCCAAATTAATTATCATATGGTGTTAAATATATACTCTACAAGTATCATGTATATACTTTTCAGGTATCACATGTATACTCTTATATACATATGATACATGTAGAGTATATTTATAACACCAAAAAACATAACACCTATAGAGTATATATATAACACTTGAAGAACATGTATATAACACCTGAATTCGCACCCCTATGTGCCCCAGGAGTATATAATTTTTTGTCATATGTATATATATAATGTATTTAGTGTGAAATTATATGTCATTCTAAATATTTTTAAAATTAATATTTGTAAGTGCCCCATCAACAAATTTTTTATTTTGCATTTTTTACTATTTAATCCATTTGATCTAATAATATAAATATTATATTAATTTATTCTCATTTTATCGATCTTAATTAAATTAATTTTTATTGAATAATTTATTAAAAAACAACAATAGATATCAAAACAATAATTTCAATAATAAATATTAATTTGCATGGGGATAATTATACCATAATAATATAAATTAATAAATAAATATAACACTATTAAAGATGTGTGTATATACATATATGTATATATAATATGTATTTAGTCTGAATTATATGTCATCTTAAATATTTTTAAAATTATAAATATCTCATAATCAAATAAAATTTTAGTCTTTTACTTTACACTTAGGACTTCGTATATTTTTAGATGAGGGTGCATATTTTGAATTTATATGACTCACCCGATTATTTGAATTATATGCTTAGTTTCTAATTATATTGTCATCATCATGATCGTAGACTACTATTACATTTTGATTCTGTGTTGAGCTTAAATTGCAATGATCAATCATCAATGTCTAGCTATATCAATTAATTTACGTGATGCTTATAAAAGAATAATTATCTGCCATCTTCGATGTTAAGCGATATTAATAAAAAAATTATAATTCAATTTATTTTGAAATAAAAGGTTGAAAATACATAATTGACAGTGCTTGCATCAAGTTCCTATGTAAAATTTCTAATTTTATTGTGTAATGTTTCTATATATACATACTCACACACATATGTATTTAATTTTAATAATTGAATTTGATTTTTAATTCATATTTTTTTTAGTTTTTTTAGTATATTTAATTTAAGTGACTGAAGATATTAATTTGTAACACAGATGATAAAATAAATGTTTTGACTATAATTGTTGTGTATAAAGAAGTTTTTAAAAAACTTACAAACTTTACAGGTAGAATTTTCAATTTTGATTTGAAGATCATGATCTTGATACTTTTGTTTTTAGTATTAATCATAGATTAGTGAATTGGATGTGTATAATATCAATATATTGTTGTGAATTGAATTATCTTAAGCAAATTTATACTTTCTTAGTTATTAAATATTATATTGTCTTTTATATACTAAAATTACCTACACTATATTATGAACTAATTAATATTTACCAACATTATATCACAAAACGCGCATCGCGCGGGTGCAAGTACTAATTGAAAGTAATATACAAAAATTTAAATTTTCATACAAAATAATTTACAAGTGATTTCAAAATTTTAGTTTATACATTTCATTTCAAACAAAAAATAAATAAAAAATGTGATCTTATTTACAATTGGCCCAAACGGTTCATAAAATATATGTTTCAAGATAAACCACCAAAATTCATTCATCCATTCATCACTCATTCTGTTGCAAAACTGTGTATACACGATACTCATCACAAACGAGAAATTTATTTAAGATATCTAACAACTAATCAAAATTTTAACTAATGTGAAATTGAAAATGTCAAAATGGGCCAAATCAACAAAACAATTAAAAATTTTAACTTTTGGTTTGTTATACATCATTTTTTTACTTTTTTTTTTTTGTGGGAAACATCATTCATCAATAGTTGTTGATATAATTTAGTTTCAATGGACTTTCGTCGTACTGACTATAAGTATGAAAGGGAAGACTCGATTTGATGGAAAGAGTGAGCAGGATTTGAAAAGAGTTAATTTGAAAATGAGAAAAAAAATACATTTTTAAAGAATTAAAATATTTTTTTAATTAAAAAACATCAAAAATATATTTGGTAAATTCTTAGAAAAAAAAAAGGGGTGGCACTTGCCACCCCATGCCCAAGTGTGTGTCCGCCACTGCTATAATGTAGTACTAGTTTTTTCTCTAACGTCTTGCATGAGTTGTTATATTGTCGTTAGATTTTAACAACTATATTAAAAGCATGTTTAAATAATTTAGGTTTTATTTTTTTTAAAGTAAATAATTTTATTAAATTTAAATTTTGTTTATCGTCACCTTAGTTTGTATTTGTAAAATTTTTAATTTACTTAGAACTTATACTTTTTTAGCTCCAACTTTATAGTAAAAACTATTACATGAATTTAGGTAAAGAAATGAAATGAAATGAAGCAAAGTTTAAACAGATTATAGTTATGATATTTCCCTTTACGACAACCACATAAGTTATCTTTTATCCAGAATGCTTGAGATATCTCTCCTTCATAATGGTTTTGATCTCTTATTTCATCAGAGCTATATATATCTGCAAGCATAGGCAGAGAGGAGATTCCTTCTCCTATTTGAATTAATCCTTTCAATTCAGTTGCAGCTTTCAACATTCTTTAATTCCCCTCTCAACCTCATATCATATTTGATCTTTTCTTCATCCTTAATGAGTAGCATGCATGCATCATAATGAGTTTTTGTGGAGGGAGGGAGGTTATTGTACTGTCTATTTTGCTAGGCTGCTCTTTCCACCAACAAGTTTTGTATTTGAAGTACTTGAATTAATAATAATAATAATTCTTATAATTTCTCATTTAATTTCCTCTAGCTTTCATAATGTTTAAAAAAGCAGACATACATACATCTTCCTTTTAGATTCCAACTTTTTTAGGATGGATGGGTGTTCTATTTCAGAAAATTCAAAATTATGTTATTAAATTATAAGAAAATAGAAAGATATGATGAAATAGATTAATAATGAAACATATTATTTAGTGTTGTAAATGTTTCAGTACTGTAGAGAGGGGTAATCTGGTAATTGAAAATGAAGCAACACCACCATTTTATGCCTCCCAACTGTAGTAGTGAGCAATAAGTGAGTGAGCATACAATTCAACCGCTGCCTCCTCCACCCAATGAGAGGAGACCACGTCACCCTTCTCCTCGCTTCTTTTCTCCTCCTTCTCTCACCCCCGGCTCTCGGCGGCGGAGGTGCTGGAGCCGACGATGGAGAGTTCGCCGGAGTACACGGCAAACTTTCTGGTATTATTATCCCAGGTTTCGCCTCCACTCAACTAAGAGCCTGGTCGATTTTAGATTGTCCTTACTCTCCTCTCGATTTCAATCCCCTCGATTTAGTCTGGCTCGACACCACAAAGGTTTCTGATCCTATTTTTATTTTTTATTTTTTTATTTTAAGGTTATCGTACTGATCGCAGTTTGGATTTTTGGTTCCGACATTTTTCGTTCAATTTTGGGCTTTGAATTTGACGTTTACGTGAATGCGCACGAAGAAATCACGTGTGTGTATGTGCGCGCCAAGCTTTTTGTTTATATTTTTGCTTGAGTTTTGAAATTATTAAGATTTTTGCTTTTTTTTGGTAACTGAAAAACCTATATGCGAACTTATATGGTGTGGTTAAACAAGTTGAACGTCTACACATGTAAATTGTAGCTGCGATGCAGTTCAGAGGTCTCATGAGGTGTTAATTTTTGTCTGATATGGATAAGTAGATTCACATTTGGTGTATATGCATGTGTTTTGTCTTTTACTTGATTGATTCACGTGTGGTCCTTTTCTTGTGCTGCTGGTTGATGAATTGGTTGTGCTTTTCTCAGCTTCTATCTGCTGTAAATTGCTGGCTGAAGTGTGTGTTGTTAGATCCCTACAACCAAACAGATCATCCTGAATGCAAGTCACGCCCTGACAGTGGTCTGTCTGCTATTACAGAGCTTGATCCTGGCTATATTACGGGTATGCTTTATGAGAATTATGGTTGGCCTTATGATTTTGGCTTAATTAAGAAGTTACATGAAAATCATTTATGAAGAATATGGTCGTAGTACAACTAATTATTAGTCTCTTTACATTTATGCTGAAATTTTTGATTGTTGCCATTAATGTGCCAAATGTCTTGTTTTTCTCTGTGAATGTCTTAGTAGCTCTTAATTTCAATTTTCCACTTCGTAAATGTTCCGTGGTGGTGATTTACATGATTGGTGCATTTCTTTAAGTTGACAAATGGCAGTTATCTGTATTCTGCAGGTCCTCTTTCGTCAGTGTGGAAAGAATGGGTTAAGTGGTGCATTGAGTTTGGTATAGAGGCTAATGCTATAATTGCTGTTCCTTATGACTGGAGACTCTCTCCTGCGAAACTCGAGGAGCGGGACCTTTATTTTCATAAACTAAAGTATTTGTCTTCTCCTCCTCCTCCTCTGTGTTTTTTTAAGTATTAATTTTCCAACTTTTCAATCATAATTTTCTGCCACAGAAAGTGGAAACAAGTTCTCACACAGACCGTGAAGGCACAATTAGATTCTTACACTCTTGTCACTCTTTTTTTTTTCCCTACACTATCTCCCTGTCTTTATTTTATATTTTTTCTTTGCGTTGGTTCTTTTTTTTTTTTTTTTATGGCTTCAGAAATTTGGCCTCAATCTAAACTAACGACAAATATAAATATTGGATGTTTCTTGTTATTCAGGATTACTTTTGAAACTGCTCTCAAGCTACGTGGTGGGCCATCATTAGTTTTTGCTCACTCACTGGGCAACAATGTATTCAGATACTTCTTGGAGTGGTTGAAATTAGAAATTGCTCCCAAGAATTATATCAAATGGTTGGATGAACACATTCATGCCTACTTTGCTGTTGGTATGCTTGTGAACTCTGCTTAACTAAAACAATCAATGTCTAGAACTATTATTTTGTTCTTACATAAGTTCCTTGGTTGGCTTCAGGCGCTCCTCTTCTTGGAGCTATTGAGACTGTTAAGGCAACATTATCAGGATCTACTTTTGGTCTCCCTGTCTCTGAGGTATTTGATTATCCCCAAAATCCCAAAATGACTCTATCTGCTTAACTCTTTTTGAAGCCAAATTTTGGTCCACTGTATCACTGTTGTAGATTCCTATCAGCTGTGCAAAGACTTAGAGAGGGTATGAATAAGGCAATACACCTTTCAGGAAATATAAAATCTGTTTGATATTGTACTTCAAACAATTACCATAAAGATATCGTACAATAACTTCCTTATATAGTGATTCAGTTTAATTGCAGATTCTCTTCTGAATGCTTGCTTTCACTGGATTACTAAAAAAAAAGGAATATGAGATTGTTTGTGTTATTGCTCATATGTAGGCTAGGTTGGAAGTCTTGAATTGAAGGCCCTTTTTTCTTCTTATGTGGGATGGCTTGGGAGATGCTGTTTCTCTTTGAATTACTCATTTAAGGATTTCTTATTGATTAGTTATAGTAATAGCACCTATTAAAGCATCTACAAAAATTATTGAAATGATTTCAAGTGGAAGAAAATAAAAGACACCTGACAATTCTTACTTGGTTAGTTGTTAAAAACTCTAGGGATAGGGACATACTGAATGATGTCTTCCTAGGGATAAGTGACACTAAACCTTTGATTTTTGCCCATTTAACTTTGTGTGCCGGCGTTAACTCCCTTTTATTACGATATTGGCAAGTCATCAGGGAACAGCTCGCTTGATGTCCAACTCATTTGGCTCTTCATTGTGGATGATGCCATTTTCAAAACATTGTAGAACAGAGAATGTATACTTAAAACATTTTTCTGGTGCTAATAGAAAGGGGCATGTTGTTTATCTTTGTGACAACCATGAGTATCAAACAAACTACTCAGGATGGCCAACTAATATAATCAATATTGAAATTCCATCAACTCGAGGTATAAAATGGATTCTTGCCTGCACTTTCAATTTTCGATGCTTATATACTGCTTCAAATGTGCTGGATCATGCTAAATGCGCTCGAATTTCCTTGGCAGGAGATGAAGCTTATCCTTCAATGATAGGAGCACAACAGGTCAATCTTTCTGACATGGAATATGCATTTCCAACTCAGTTATCCTTTTCCGCCCGTGAAGTTTCAGATGGAACATTTTTCAAAACTATAGCTGATTATGACCCTGATAGTCAAAGACTCCTGCACCAATTACAAGAGTGAGTTGTCTTTTGCACTTTTGCTATTCTTTTTTGTATCCAATTTCAGAATATTTCTTCAGTAAGCAAGAGATTTCTATCAGTCAACATACGAAATGTAGTTTACACAACATGCAAGAGCTGTTCAGCCAACATACGACATATAGTTTAGATAAAATGCAAGAGATCTCTGTTATCCATTATGTTTATGCTCCTCCAGCCTAACACTTTAAGAGTGGAATCCCAATTCAGTTCAGGTTCTCTCTATATTACTTTACCCAAATTGTAGACTTGATCAATTTGAAAAGAAATCAAACGTAGATATATAGTACCACTTGACTGTCCCTCAATAGCGACCATGTCTTTTCATCTCATTTCTTGATTGAACAATGAGAAGAGGTTTATGCACATCAGTGATCTATTTGCTACCATGATGGATCTTATACGAAGGCATTCTTTAGCTAATCCTTAATATACAGGTCATATCACGGAGATCCAGTTTTAAATCCTTTAACACCATGGGACAGACCACCTCTGAAGAACATATTTTGCATTTATGGAATTGAGTTAAAAACTGAGGTATCTTTGGCTCTTCATGGTGATTTTGTGAAATATTTGCAGTTTATTTCTGTATATTGGCATTTTTACAATGTGGCTGAATTATGTGTTCAATTTGATACTGATCATGTCTTGTTATGTTGACATGTATAGGTTGGTTATTATTTTGCACCCAGTGGAAAGCCTTATCCTGATAACTGGATAATAACTGATATAATATATGAGCTAGAAGGATCTTTGTATTCCAGGTGAATATTATGCCAACATTATCACTTGATAAGACCTTTTCTTTTCAATGTACTGCTGAATATATGAATATATATATATATATATATATTCATTCTAACTTTAATGACGTTGGATAAATGAGTGTATCAAATAATTGGATATTTTCATTGTTTTGATAGGCATAATATGAAACTAAGGCTGATGTTCAGAATTGAGAAACTGTATAACTGTGTCGCATTTTACATCTGTTTGTTCATGTGAAAATTGAAATAAACAAAATATTGAATTAGCATGAAAATGACCAAAACATGACTGCCCTTTTTAACAAGAGATGGCCATGTTTCTTAATAAAGTGAATGTGATTTTTTTATAATTTCTTCAAGTTGCTATCTTGGAAACCCTTTTATGTCAAGTTTTAAAAATAAGTGTAGGTATGAAACTGCAATTGCTATCCTGAGAAAATTGAGACCAATTTTTCCAGTTGCTCAAACTATTTGATGCACTCTTCTTTGACTTGCATTGTCCAGTTATTACTGAGACAGACACCATAATTCATTTTTCTTGTATGTCTGGATTTAGGTCAGGAAATCTGGTTGAAGGAAACCCTGGTGCTGTAAGTGGAGATGAGACGGTATAATGAGTATAAGATGTTTCCTTCTAACTAACAGTCTTGAGATTTCATGGCATTCTTACTATTTATTATTCCTTTCTTCTATTTCACCCAATGATGATCTGTTTTATAGGTAGCATACCATTCCCTCTCTTGGTGCAAGAACTGGCTAGGACCAAACGTTAACATAACAAGAGCTCCTCAGGTGTTAATAAGTGAAACTATAATCTCTAGATTACATCTACAACATTCATTATTTGGCTTAAGTGTTTCTGTATTTTCAGCATAACTTCTCCTATTACTTTTCTTTAATTATTGGGTTCTTCTCAATTTGGAAACATCTCTGCCTTGATACATCGTAAGAGTAATAGTGTGTGCTTGCCTCTTCACACTTAAAATTCAGAATTATATTTACTCAACATTGTCCTTATCTTATAATCTATTCGCTTGATGGTATTACATTGATGCGTTTCCAAAGGACTGGTCTTTGAATTGCTAATGCACAAATGTACTTCTTTAATAACTATGGTTATGTTCTTTGTACCTTGAGACCCTTGAGATCTGTTATAAAGTTTACATAGGTAACTCATTACTGTTAGATTCTGTGCTGAATTTTTTTTATCTTACTATGATGTCAGATTCATTTCAAACTTTCTCCTATGATTCTCATACAGGTTCTCCTTCCAAAAAATAAACAGTGTTCTTGTAAATGAGGAATTATACATTTAATTGATTTGGATATTCTTTTCTCATCTCAGTCCTCTTTGGTTTTGTTATCGTTTTCTGCTCCTTACGCCAGTTCAACATAACATCCTTTCTTACTGGTAAATAAATCCATTGATAAATTGCAGTCAGAACATGATGGTTCAGATGTCCAGGAGCATTTAGATGTTGAGCATCAGCCTGAAATGGATATAATACCCAACATGACAAGATCTCCTAGAGTGAAGTACATAACTTATTATGAAGACTCTGAAAGTCTTCCAGGAAAGAGAACAGCAGTTTGGGAGATTGATAAAGGTAATACAATTACATGGTTATTCAGTTTTTGTCAGGCAGATTTTTTTTTTAATTTTTTAGTTTTTCTGTCTGAGAAAAACTGAATAATGTAAAGATTATTTAACAACTTATTGTTTTTTGATCAGGTGGTGACATGATAATGTGAATGCTAAATGTTTTTGGATTATTTTGTTTTGTAGGCTATGGTATTCTCTTGAAAATGGAATTTAATAGTGTATTATCAATGCTTGGTAAACATATTAGCTTTACTGGCTAATTGTACAGTGATTGTCTCTTGCATAACTGAAGCTTAATTTAGTTTGATGACAATAAAAGGGAGGTAAGTTGTTTAATTTGGTGAGTTGAAACTTGAAAATGATAAGGACCTCTGGATAAATGGAGATCAAACATCTCAGCATCTTTTATAGTCTTCTCTCGTCCATATGCGATTAGCATACTGTTGATCAAATAAAACAATATAGCTGTAAAACGAAGAACGAGAATGATTCATGGAAACCTATAAGTTCTAATTTTCTGCTACCCAGTGACTTGGTTTTGCTTTATTATATTTATGAGGATTCGTAGGCTCATGCGCTAGTGTAGCCTAAGACCAGCAACCCAACCCAGGGACAGGGGTGGTAGAAAACTAGCCTTTCTTTTTTATTTACATGATAGTCTTTTCTCCTTTTTGGTCGTTTATAAATATCAGAAACTGTCAGTCTCAAATTTGTTGATCATCCTCCTGGAAAAGTGCAATTCAAGAAATGTGGATATTATCAGTGCTTGTCATATCCTTCCTTTATATATTTAAATGGCTAAGGACTTGCCTTGCCTTTTCAAGCCATTGAGAGGTGCTCATCTACAGGATGGAAAACGATTGAAATTAGTAGGAATAGTTCATAGATTGGTTACTCAACACTTTGCAAAGCTAAGTACAGAGAACAATGATTTGATGTTAACAATTATCCTTCTCGAATGTCCCTTTCTGTTGTGCACTCTATGCTGGATATAAGGTTCTACTCTTCTACTGAACTGCAGTCCGAATGTGGATTGTAGATCTCCAGTAGGACCTTGTTTGAGCCTCTAACTAGAGGGGATAAAAGGAATTATATGCTGCCTTTTATGTCCCTGCCTATTTGTATTGAAGATATATGACAGCCTTTAAGCACTATGAATGCTATGGATCTATTATTTCAGACACACACAGTGTCACTTGGTTTGAATTTTCATGTTGCTCTTGTGAATGAACTTTAGTTACAAATACTCCTTTGTTTGAATTGAAGGCTACAACATTGCCAATTTGTCCAATTTATTTTCTATATTTTTTCAACTGATCAAATTATCTCATTTGCAGCAAACCACAGGAACATTGTTAGATCTCCAGTACTAATGCGGGAGCTGTGGCTCGAGATGTGGCATGATATTCACCCTGACAAGAAGTCCAAATTTGTCACTAAAGGTGGAAGGAAACATTTGTTTTTGTTTTTCCACCATGATTATCATTATTACCACCTACTAACTTTGTCAAACAGCTACTCGTGGACCTCTGAGGGATGATGACTGCTATTGGGATTATGGGAAAGCTCGATGTGCATGGCCAGAGCATTGCGAATACAGGTCTCATTCTTTTCTTTTCTTCTGAGAAATGTACATGCATACCTTTCTCTGCATTTCTGCTGATTAGCATTATGAACATGTCAATGTAGGTATCTTTTTGGAGATGTTCATCTAGGTCAGAGCTGCAGGCTAAAGAATTCTTCGGCTGACCTCTTGTTGCGTTATGTATAAACTACGAGATACATTTCTTAAGGTGAGTTTAATCTATAAATTGCAAAATCGAACGATTATGTGCTGCTCAGAGGTTATGCTATGGGTTTATCTTGGATGATGACATTAAATTTCAGGTGTGCCACATAAAACGGAAGCGAGCATGCCCACTCCTCTTATCATATTGTAAGAAGGTACAGCTTCGATTAACAAACAACTTTGCTTGCATAAATGTTTTAACTAACACTCAAGTAACTAGTCTCAAAAAGTGGAAACACAAACCATTTGAAATATTTTCTTGGGTAGTAATTACAGGATTGGCCTCTCAACGAAGATGCTTGTATATTGTGCGACGACTGGGTCTATGGCGAAGTATGCTAACGTAGCTGTAGAGATGGGAAGTGCTTCCACGTCTCGGAAACTGATTTTGCAGCACGATTGATATGTGATTTTCGAAATTTGAGTGTCATGAGAAATTTTAACCTCAATAGCATTGTATCTCAATGTTGTTAGGCGTAACCAACCCTGCTAGTTTTGTGTTTAATTTATCCAAAGCAATGCACTACTTTCTCGTAAATTCTCAATGAAAAAACACATCTATTGTTAAAACTTGCTTTGATATGACGTGACTTTTTAATTATAATCCAAGTCTATATATTCTATAACAAACATAAGATTTTAACTTGCAAAATCCCAAACTCAAATCGCATTCAACACACGTAGTATATGATGATTAATTAAGTTTTTATCTCAATTTCTGCGAGTCGACAATGTTTGGTCGATACACAATTTCTTATATGATATCCTTAACATGAAGGCTTACAACATTTTATGATCATTGTCAATTTATAGAGACTCATTTTATTCTGGTTTAAGACAGGAGATGTGGGATAATTGTAGTAACAGTATTTTACAAGTAGACCCATAACAAACGTACACAATTGAGAGTGTATAAGGTGAATTAAAGCAAGAGTAATTGTTCTATGCACCAAGTACACACTGCAATTTGGGTCGGATCAGGTTGACCGGGCGTGCGCCTTTTCGAATTTTTTTCCTTTTTTCCTCTTTTTTTTTTTTGGCTTAATCTTATATTGTAACATTGTGATCTTTATGTAAAAGTTTGGTAAACTCTATATACGAGTAATACTTTTTTGTATATTAATAATAACCTTTACTTATACGCTACTTATATTTTAATGTATGAGTATGGGTCGGATCCGGGTCGGGGTGAGTTTATCTTTTTTTTTTTTTCGTGCATAATTTTTGAAATTTTGCACCTACCAATAGGTTATGTTAGACCTATTTTGACGATATGTTAGACATACCTTTACGCTATGTTAAACCTACCTATCTTCCCAAATTTCATACCTTTTCTTTTTGGCGTTTGGTTTTTGAATTTTAGCACCTACCACTACGTTATGTTAGACCTACCTTTATGTTATGTTAAGCCTACCTTTCTACTCAAATTTCATACTTTAATTTTTTTTTTAAAAAAAAACCCTAGATTGCTCACATGTACCATTACATTGTATTAGACATACTTTTATGTATAGTTAGACCTACATTTGTGTTATGTTAGACCTACCTTTGTGTTATGTTAGACCTATACATAAATGTAGGTCTATTTGAACGAACTTGGGTGAGCTTCAGCGCGAGTCTAGGTGCATGGGGGCGCGTGCAGGCGCGTGAACGCTAGTGGGGCGCGTACATGCGCGGGTCGGGTCAAATGCATGGATCCTAGATCCATGCACCTGATGCATAAAAGTTTTTGCCTTAATGTATTTATGTGATGTCTTTCATTAGAATAAAACTAATAATACATTTTTAGTATATTGGTAATATGTGTAAGGGTTGAATGCAAAAACCAATCAGAAGTATGGTAATTTTTTAAAGAGTGACACTTGTGTGCCCCAGGGGCATGGTGCCCTCAAATTAATTATTATATGATGTTAAATATATACTCTACATGTATCATATATATACTCTTCAGGTATCACATGTATACTCTTATATACATATGATACCTGTAGAGTATATTTATAACACCAAGAATCATAACATCTATAATATATATATAATATATCACCTGAATCTATGCCCCTATGTGCCCAGGGGTATATACGTTTTTACCTTTTTTAAACTGCAACTAAAATTGTTAGTCTTTATTCAATTGCAATCCAAAGTTAAGAAGTTTTCAAAATGCAATCTAAATATTATTTTTTTTTAAATTTTATCTGATGAAATGCACAATACATGAATTTTTTGTGGCTTTTATAAGGCTAAATATGTCATTAAAACAACCATATACTTTAGATAAATTTTTTATTTTATTTTGTCTTATCCTTATGGAAGTCAAACGCAAGACCTAAGTCTTTTCTTTCAGAGTAAGTCTCTTGTGCATCAGGTGCATGGATCTTAGATTCATGCACCCGGGTCGGATCCGGGTAATCCGACCCGCTTTTTTTTTTTTTTTCGCGCTAGCTTTTTTTTTCAATTTTAGTCATGACTTTTAGTTATGTTAAGAATACCTTTATGTAATGCGTAAGAATACCTTTAGGTTACCTTAAGGATACCATTATGCCCAGATTTCATACATTTACGTTAAGTTAGACATACCTTTAGGTTATGTTAAGAATACCTTTAGGTAATGTATAGAGATACCTTTAGGTTATGTTAAGGATACCTTTGTGCCCAAATTTCATATATTTATAATTTAGGTCAGACATACATTTATGTTATGTTAAGGATACTTTTATGTTATGTTAGAGATACCTTATCCATAAGGTAGTTGTGTTACACATTTTGTACACATAGGTATCTCTAACATAACATAAAAGTATTCTTAACATAACCTAAATATATCCTTAATATAACGTAAATGTATGTGACCTGGAACGAATTCTAAGGGTATCAAATCAGGATTTCAAAGGAACCTAGAATCACGATTTCAAAGGTATCTTTAACATCACCTAAAGGCATTCTTAACATAACCTAAAAGTATGTTTAATATAATCAAAAGGTATTTTTAAAATAATTAAAGGTATCCTTAACATAACCTAAAGGTATGCTTAACATAACTAAAAGGTATTCTTAACATAACATAGTATGTAACCTGGAATCACGATTTCAAAGGTATCCTTAACATCACCTAAAGGTATTCTTAACATAACCTAAAGGTATGCTTAATATAACCAAAAGGTATTCTTAACATAACTAAAGGTATCCTTAACATAACCTAAAGGTATGCTTAACATAACTAAAAGGTATTCTTAACATAACGTGGCATGTAACCTGGAATCAGGATTTTAAAGGTATTCTTAACATAACTGAAAGGTATCCTTACCATAACTTAAAGGTATCCTTAACATAACTAAAATGTATCCCTGAAAGGTATCCTTACCATAACTTAAAGGTATCCTTAACATAACTGAAAGGTATCCTTAACGTAACCTAAAGGTGCGCATCCGCCCAGGCGCGTGGGAGCGCGTCAGACGCGCGTGGAAGCGCGTACACGCGCGGGTCGGGTCGGGTGCATGGATCTAGGATCCATGCACCTGATGCATAAAAGTTTTTGTGTTTCTGAGTTACTCTCCTGTGCACCAGTTGCACGGATCAGATCCGTGCAACTGGGCCACTCGCGGGTTGGGTTGGCCCGCCCAACCCGCGCCTCTTTACATTTTTTACGTATTTTGGTCGTTACCTTCACGTTATGTTAGTGTTACCTTCGTGTTATGTTAGGGTTACCTTTGCGTTATGTTAATGTGACCCCATCTCCAGATTTCATACCCTTAGTTTAAAATCACTGAACTAAAATAACATGAATGTACATTAATATAACATGAAGGTAACACTAACATAACATGAAGGTAAAAAACAATGTTAATCATACCTTCATATTATGTTAGAGTAACCCTCACGTTATGTTAAAGTTACCTTCATGTTATGTTAGTGTTACCCTTCATGTTATGTTAGTGTTACCCTCATGAGGATAACACTAACATAACATGAAGGTAACTCTAACATAATATGAGGGTATGACTACCTTAAATGAATTTTGGTAGGTTTGAGCGCATCCACCAGGCGCGTGGGGCGCGTGAGAGCACGTTTGAGCGCATGAAAACGCGCGTGAGAGGGGCGTGGGGCGGGTTGACCCAGGTACATGGATCCTAGATCCATGCACCAGTTGCACAAAATATTTTGCCTTAACTCTACTATTTAATTATATCATCAATTAATATATCTATTACCTATATAAAAGTATGAATATTTCTTATAAAATAGAGATTAACTAATATATCCTTATTAAATATTATTATTTAAGGTTATAATAGTAATTTAGAATTTTCATTTAAAATAATTTAATATTAGAATTTTAATCCAAAATCATATAGAATTCTATTTTAAGTAGGATTCTACTTTAATGTAGATCATATATCCTTATAAAAGATTATTATATAAGATCTTAATAATAATTTAATATATTTTATATTTGAATTTCTAATATATATATATATATATATATTAGTTTTTACTTTATTATTAATAATTTTATGTTAGCTATAATCTTACTTTGAATTTTATTTAATAGTTTCATGTTAGAATATATATATATATATATATATATCATGATTTTATTCATACAATTGTAATAAAATAAGGCAAATAATTATTTGTATATACATTATATAATAGTTTAGTAACATATCTCCTGTTTTTATGACTTCTTTTATTTTTTCTTAATTTTTTTAACATGAGTAAAAACATTTACTCTTCAATTTTAAATGATTAATATAGTAATTTTATATTACAATTACGAGTAATATCAATTTAGTCTTTTAAGTTAGGTCTTTTCCATTTTTGGTGCATCAAATTGGCTTTCCAATCTTAGTCGTTTAACTATCGATATTTTCAATTTTAGTCATTTTTTGTCGAAACAACCAAAATTGCTGACGTGGCCATCAGAAAATCTGACGTGACCGTTGGAAAATAAGACATGGCAGTCTGAAAATCTGATGTGGCAGTTGGAAGGACTAAAATTAAAAAAAAATCGATATTTAAAGGACTAAAATTGGAAAGTTTAAATTTGATGCATCAAAAACGGAAAGGGTATATACCCCTTACAAGTATAACCCCTAATTCCTATATAGAATTTTAATAATTCTGGCTTATACTGTAATCTATTATTTCTATTTGCATGTATTCTTTCAAATTCACCCATTTGGATGCAAAATTTGGAGGAGAAAGATGAAATTCTCGGTAGTAAATTCGTCGATGATGTTTGGATAGATATAAATTTGAAATTTGTTACTTTCATTTTGAACTATTTTTTGAGTAAAAGTGAATTTAAAATTTACCACAACTTGAATGGATTTGAAAATGGAAAGTTTTGGATTTTTGGGGTATATTTATTGAATAAATAATATCAAATGGGGAATGGGGAATCACCGTTTCATATAAACGGGACCGTTTTCAGGTTAAGGGATTGGTGAGAGCCATAAATACCATCCCATAATTTATAAATGGGGATTCACCGTCTCCATCGCATTCCCCAATTTGATCGGGGAATCCCCGTCCCGTTAATATCAATACCTAATAGGGATGGTTACCACTTACCGACAGAGAAATTAGCATCCCTAAGCATATTGTGAAATCAATATTCAAGGCAAAGTTAAATATCTCATTTACCAAAGCAGAAAAATAGACGCGTAGTTAATGTCTGTAATGCACAATTTGACAACCAATGGTGGTACCATACAATATATATCTCTTATCCAAATATATTTGTCTTATCAATGTTAAGATATGTTTTGAAGTGTTAGTTGTGAAGTATTTTTAAATATATAATAAGCTCATGATGGAGTGACAATTAACATGACCTAAAAAGACGAAAAGAATTCAATTGATGAAATCAAATAATTCGAAGATACTCGACAGATCTCCACTTAAGAAGCAATGTGGGAAATCTTTGGATATGAAATATTTATTTCACTTATCAACTTGCAACTACATCTACAAAACCAACAAAACTTAACTTATTGGACAAATCAAAATTTGAAAAAATATTTTAACATAGGACCATACCTCCAAACCATTGCTCAATTTGTATTTTACAATGTGTCGTATACAGATGTTAAGAATTAAATTGATGAAATTAAACAATTCGAGTATGCTTGACAGTTCTCCACTTAAGAAGTAATGTGAGAATTTTTTTGATTCAATTTATATGCATTATGTATTTCGGTTATCAACTTGCAACTATATCTACCAACCAATAAAACTTAATTTATTGGACTGATCAAGATCAGGAAAATGTTTTAACATAGGATCGTGCCTCCAAAACATTGCTCACTTTATATTTCACAATGTGTCGTATAAATGAAGAAGCACATAAATTAATATTTTTACAAAAAAAATCCTGAGTATTACTTGATGAAATCAATCAATTCGAAGATGCTCGAGGAGTCTCTACTTAAGAGCAATGTGGAGAATTTTTGAATTCAATTTATATGAAATATCTATTTTAGTTATCAGTTTGCAACTATATCTACTCAACCAACGAAATTTAGCTTATTGGATAAATCACAATTTGAATAATATTTCGAATATGACAATGTCTTCAATACATTATTCACTTTGTTTGTCACAATCTGTTGTATAAGTGAAGAAATGTCAAAATATCTTTACAAAGAATTTCTCGTGCATTACTTATAGGATAAACAAATAAAATGTTGTAAGGAAAGAAAGAAAAGAAGTGTGATTGGATGTAGAAGTATCGTAAATGCAGTAAGTAGAAGAAGAAACATATTATCTTAGGTTACTCATAAGTTATGTAATAGGACCAACATCGTTTGAATAATGTACTACTTTTAAAGAAGCAGTTCATGAAAGAGGTTTTGTTGGAAGTTGATCAAAAAATTGCAAGATGTTTGAGCGAAGCTATCGCTATTCAAATGTCATATGAATTATGAAGATCGTGTGCACCAACATATGTGAATGCGTTATGGAATACATTCTCTTAAGTATTGTTTAAAAATTTCAAAAGAGAACCAGACACCTTACAAGTTTAAAGAACTTTGAAAAACAATATGAAATTTTTCTAAAACAACATGGGAAAAGACATAAGTTCATGTGATCTTGTGATTGCTCCTGATTATCACTAAGACCGTGTATAATGATTTACCGAAAAATATAGTTGCTAAAATGTAAAATTGAGATCCTACAACAAGTTCAAGAAGTATACATAACCTGAATATCGAACAATATAATTTTTTTTATTGAGAATTACGTTTAGGATAAATAAAGATGATGTTAGAAGCCAGGGAAAAAAAAGGGAAGTGATTGGACGTACAAGTACTGCAACTCCAGTAGATGGAGAAAGATAAAATTGTATGTTATACCTTCCACCAAAAGTCTTAACTTTTTCACCTTGTATTTATTCATATATTTACTATTTATTGTGCACATGATACTATCTTTCACAAGAATCAAATGTAATATCCCAAAATTTGAGATATGAAATCTAAAAGGTAATTAAATAATATTATAAAAAGAAAGAAAGAGAGAGCTTATATATTAAATTGAATCTTATGATGACATATATTTCAAATGTAGATATAAGTTTATTAAACTGTTAAAGTCCATTTAAAAGAAACATATAAATACTCGTGTTCTTTCAATTCAAAAATTCAATTCGTGATTACACATCTCCGAATTTAATAAGATTTTAGTATGTTGTCCCTTTATGTGGATTTATAAATTATGTAATACGATGTTTATATCACTTCAACTCAAGAGTAACATCTTTAAAGTTTCTGATTTAGAAATTTTAAAATGATATTTATAGATCTCCAAAGTTTATTAAATTTTATCCGATTGTGTAAAATATTTATTTTCATCTACAGTATAAATTTCAATTCAGTCGGACGTGTATTTCATTTAAAATTTTCTAGTCATCTTTGAAAGATTGACAAACTTACGATGCTACTGATTTAAGAATTTAATACTTAGTTGATGGTTTTTAAATGACTTTTTCTAAACTGTCATACTTTTACAAGTTCTTCATCTCTCGAGAAAGTTTTCTAACTAAAAATATTTATAATTCTTAAGATATTAAATTTCTTCTACAACTATGCAGAATTCATCATTTATGCGATTTAAATTTCAAAAGTAAAAACCTATATTTATATTACTTGGGATCTTATGAAATTAATTATGTCTTACTAATTATTTTACTACTTATGAAGTACATTTAAAATTAAAGATCGTTTGATCTTATATTCGTTGAGAAACAAATATTGCTAGTGAACTAACATGTGAGATTTTTCTAAAAGTTTGTCTTTTAAACTTGATCTTTTGATTTTCTCCAAAGTCCAATACGATCTTATTTTTTTCAGTGAATTCTCTAGAAGAAACTCTTTAAATTTCAATCAAATCAAAATTGTTTACTCTCTCGTCAAAATTATTTCTCTCATGTTCGATCTCAAACTCAATATCTCTTTCATTTTGTTTATTAAATAATTAAAGGCATGTAAGCAAATAAACATATATATATTGATGTAATAACCCAAAAGTTTCATAATTTAATATTAAGATAATTTGATCTTCATAATTTAATAATTTCATGAGTCATTTGAATTATCCAAGACTTATTGATTTAATTATTTCATATTATAAGTTTTATTTAAACCCATAATACTCTTAATCTTAGAATCTAATAACTTTCATAATCTTATAACTTTACCAATTAATTGTATGTATTATACTAATAACTTATTTTGAATCTTAATAACGCCCAAAAACCTCACTCATGTGATTTTAATTAAATAATAAGATTGTTTAAGTTCCATCCCCAACAAGTTTATAATTCTAATTAGGTAATGGAATTTATTTACAATTAATCTTCATGACAAGTTTATGATCTTAATTAGTTAATAGAATTCATTTATGATTTAATTAATGCTTAGAATTTATCTATGATTTATGTTCCCAATAAGTTGATACATAAAATTCATAATCCAACAATAAATCAAAGAAAATATATAAAAGATCTAAATCTCAACAAAATCTCCTATCATATCAAAACAAATTAATTTGAATTGACATAAATATCTTTAGATTGTTGAGATTCTATCTTCCGTGTAAATCTGTTTTCTTGTTGTACATTGGTGAAAATTATATATGTTCTATTATCCTCAATAATTATCTTGAGGAAATATCATCATAATCTTTATATGGTGTCAGAGTGTCATAATTAAATAAGTTTATGATTTAATTAATTAATATAATTTATCTAAGATTTATCTCATCAACAAGATCCTTATAAAAAAATATGTCATATCAAAACTACAAATTTAAATGGATTAAGAAATTCCTTTACCTCATGCCTATATATATTTAACATAATATCATTAGAGAACCCTAAGCCTTCAAGAAAACTATCGTAAGGTAATTTTTCCAGAAATCTTCATCTTCTCTATTCTCTTTCTGTCATTAAACTCCATCTTCTCTATTCTCTTTTGTCAAATTAAATTCTAGAAAATGTACGTCTCTTTTCCATCTCAGTTTCAAAATGAGTTTTAGAAATTTAGTTTGTTTGTCCATCTCGATTCTTCTTTTTGAGTCTTGAATTTCATCGTCGATTCTTCTTTTTGAATCCTGAATTCCATCGTTGATTTCCTATTGTCAAAACACTTTTAATATGAATCATTTTTCCATCTGGAAATTAATGCAGTCCTACCTTTTGTAATTACCATTCTTTCCACATCGTCATTACGATTCTTTTCACATAGTCTCTTTCTGTTTCAATAGTAGTTAGTAATCTTTATTTTCAATTTCTGAAAATTCCGATTTAACTTCACTCCATTCCAAGTTCACTCACTTAACTTTTGATCTCAATTTCCAAGTCCTATTACTACATTCCATATTCCACATAGTATCTTATTCCTTCCAATTTCCCTCAAATCCTCCTATTTATTAAATTATAAATAAAATATTTACTAAGATACAAATTATTTTATTTATAGGAAACGAAGATAACGAGGACGTGAATTACATTCATTTGCATCAAGCATTCAATTTTTCACCACATCGCATTCAAGTTTTCACTACATCTAATTGAGGTGGGGATTTCATTTCGGGACATCAGCCATTTCTACCCAATTTGTTATATATATGGACAAAAAAAAACACTCATTATAATGGAAGGACAAATCTAACCCAAAACTAAATTTTAGCCCAAAAATACCCACTTTTGACTTGTGTGACATTGACACATTTTCAGAATTGACCCACCTTTTCAGCTTTTGACCCAAAAAAAAAAGGCACACTGTTGCCAGTGGGAATCGAACTCAGGACCATTATGAGCAAATTAAGCTATATTTCCACTGGGACAAATAAGATTTATATAATAGTTTTCGTGTAATACCTAAAAATAGGGTTACACGAAAACTCTTGAAAATCAAGCCTACACGAAAACTCTTGAAATCAAGCCTACACGAAAACTTTTGAAAATCAAGCCTACACGAAAACTCTTGAAATCAAGCCTATACGAAAACTTTTGAAAATCAAGCCTACACGAAAACTCTTGAAATCAAGCCTACACGAAAACTTTTGAAAATCAAGCCTACACGAAAACTCTTGAAATCAAGCATACACGAAAACTTTTGAAAATCAAGCCTACACGTGGCCATGTAACAGAGGAAAGAGAATTTTTTTTTTCTTTTCCTGATAATTGGTGTCAGAGGCCATATTTGACTTTGGAGAAAAGTGGATACTTTTGGCCTTATTTCTTAAAAGGTGGGTATATTGGTGGAAATATATAGTGGAGGAGTAAGTCTCTTGTGCATCAGGTGCATGGATCTTAGATCATGCACCCGGGTCGGATCTGGGTAATCCGACCCGCTTTTTTTTTTTTTTTTTTTTTTCGCGCTTGTTGTTTTTTAAATTTTAGTCATGACTTTTAGTTATGCGTAAGAATACCTTTATGTAATGCGTAAGAATACCTTTAGATTACCTTAATGATACCATTATGCCCAGATTTCATACATTTACGTTAAGTTAGACATACCTTTAGGTTATGTTAAGAATACCTTTAGGTAATGTATAGAGATACCTTTAGGTTATGTTAAGGATACCTTTGTGCCCAAATTTCATACATTTAATTTAGGTCAGGCATACATTTATGTTATGTTAAGGATACTTTTATGTTATGTTAGAGATACCTTATCCATAAGGTAGTTGTGTTACACATTTTGTACACAAGTATCTCTAACATAACATAAAAGTATTCTTAACATAACCTAAAGGTATCCTTAATATACCTAAAAGTATGTTTAATATAATCAAAAGGTATTCTTAAAATAATTAAAGGTATCCTTAACATAACCTAAAGGTATGCTTAACATAACTAACAGGTATTCTTAACATAACATGGTATGTAACCTGGAATCACGATTTCAAAGGTATCCTTAACATCACTTAAAGGTATTCTTAACATAACCTAAAGGTATGCTTAATATAACCAAAAGGTATTCTTAACATAACTAAAGGTATCCTTAACATAACCTAAAGGTATGCTTAACATAACTAAAAAGTATTCTTAACATAACATGACATGTAACCTGGAATCAGGATTTCAAAGGTATTCTTAACATAACTGAAAGGTATCCTTACCATAACTTAAAGGTATCCTTAACATAACTGAAATGTATCCCTGAAAGGTATCCTTACCATAACTTAAAGGTATCCTTAACATAACTGAAAGGTATCCTTAACGTAACTTAAAGGTGCGCATCCGCCCAGGCGCGTGGGAGCGCGTGAGGGCGCGTCAGACGCGCGTACACGCGCGGGTCGGGTCGGGTGCATGGATCTAGATGCATAAAAGTTTTTGTGATAGTGGAGGGTTATTTTGTTCCTATTTTTTAGGAAATAGGCTAATCATGGCCATTTCTTCTTTCTTTTACCTGTTTGTCTCTATTAAATGCTTTATGTGAGGTGATTGATGAATTGATGCAATGTGTATAATGAAAGTTATTTATGAAAATGCTTGCTATGATTTATGATCTATGCATGAGAACTAGCCAGGGGCCGTCAAAGGTCCATGGGTCTTCATAGAAACCCGCCGTGCTCAGAATTAGCCAGGGGCCGTCACCGTGCTATTGATTGACCAATCCCAAGACCAGGAAAATGTTTTTATGCATGTTGTGATATTTGTCTTATTTCGCATGTTGTCTTTAATTTAGACAAGCATGTCCCCACTGAGCTAGTGTAGCTCATCCCGAATTATTACATTCTTTTACAGATGAGTAGCTCATCCCGAATTATTACATTCTTTTACAGATGAGGAGTCGGATGCGGTGGTACGGTGGATGTTAGTGGGAATTGATTTAATTATTAATGACAAGTGGAATATAAATTATGGTGATTGTGAACAAGTAGTTTATTGAATTCTTTTAAATGCTTTTGAATTCTTTTAAATGCTTTTGAATTGTAAACCTTTCGCTTTTCTATTTAAATATTGCAGTAAATTTTTTGGAGACATGTTACTTTATTTTTAATGGTAACTTTATTTGGAAAAAAAAATATTCATTTGAGTCGCTTCCGCTAAATGTTTTATTAAATCTATGATTAAACGTTTTGCTAAATGATTTTGAGAATAATGTATATAATTTTATTTTTTAAAAAATGGGTATTTATGTTTTATGGGTTCACATCCCTTTTCTTATGGTCAAAAAATTGTGTTATCATTTACTTTCAAAAATCGGGGTGTGACATCAAACATCACTTCACTTTGGGGGACATGTGGTCCCATGGAAGAGTCACATCTTGTCATAGCCCATGTGGTATTTTTGTCACTTATTATAGTTTTGTAGTACTAGCAGTATACCCACGCGATGTGCTGTTTATTATTTATTATGATAAATACGATTATTAATAATATAATAAACTTATTATATTAAAATATTACTCATGAGATCTTATTATTTTGAGATTTGTAAAAAATCCGTATTTTTTAATGATGATGATGATGACAATGACAACAACAACGACAACAATAACAAAAACAATAATAATAATAATAATTTTATGTTTGTGTGCTTTAATTATAAGTGATTAATTATATTTGTTAATTTATATGTTCTATTCATATTTTTGTTCCTTTATATCTTAGAATTATATTTAATAATTTGTAAATAATTTTCTACATTTTTTTAGATGGATTTATTTTACAAACACAGTATTTATTCAAAAACTTAGTTTATATTTAAAAAAATTAGGTTTCAAATTCATTTTACAATTAAAACAATATTTTTTTTTAGAATTTTGAAACCATTTTAAAATAATTTTTCTTATAGTTATATCTATTGCATATATGTTTGAATTTATTTTTAAATGTTATTTGTGGATGTTTTTAGATTAACCTCACAACATTATTAGATTATTATTAGTGTCACTTTCTAATTTAATTATTATTTTTAATAATTTATAATAGTTTTTAAACTTTTAAACATTTTAAAGCCCTTCGTAAAATGAAATTTAGCTTTTAGACCTATTTTTCACATTTATATAAAATTACAGAATTTTCAAATTTTTAAATTTTTGACAATGTTTAAATTTCATTATTTTCAAATTTTTTTAATTATATCATTAAGACATAATCATATAATAATACCATCCAAAATAATTTCCTCTATTTCATTTTATCCCAATATTAAATTAAAAGACTACTTATTATATTTAAATTATATATGAAGCTTGTTCTATAAGATTCTCAAAGTTTTTTAGTTTTTTTTTCCCAAAATTTTTCTATTGGTCAATGGCAAATCAGTAATTATCTTCAATTTTGCAATTGAATGGCAATTCAGTAAATATCACCAACTTCTCCTGTTTTATATATAGTATAGATTTTGGTCATATAGGATATTATTATGTTATTTTGTCATAAATTATAAGAAATGTGGTATAATTGGTTATTTCCTCTTGTATTAAATAATATTAAATTCTTGGAGAAATTCGTTTGGTTATTTACAAGAATGATCGTTTGAATTTTTATTGAAAGTGAATGATTGACAATATATTATTTTCAAAGCAACTACTTGGAAAAAAAGGTTTGTTGGAAGCTAATTAAACTATTAATACAGAGTGTTTGAAGAGTGGATATTTCTTACAAATTATTTTGAATTGTCTAATATATCATTTTTTAAGATTATTATTTAAAGTGATAATAGTGATTTAGTAATTATAATAATTTTAAATATATGTAATTTGTATAAACTGTAATACAGTACTTTTGCATTGCATGAACTCTCTCAAATCCATCTACATTATATAATCCTAATCTTATATCCTATATATAATCATAATATTAACTCTATACATGTAATTTAATGGTTTAATTTTATATAATTGCCTAAAATTTCCTTATTAAGGATTTGTATTTAAGGTAAAAATAGTAATTTAGTAGTTATAATTTAGTAGTAATTTAATAGTTATTTAATAACATGTAATTGGAAATTAACAATTTTAGACCTGGACCTTTTCCAATTTTGGTGTGCCAACTTTGGCTTTTTCAATTTTGATCCCTTAATTGTTGATTTTTTTTTTTCCAATTTCAATATTTTTTTGTCGGAATAACCAAAATTATTGATATGCTTGAAACTTATTAATCTCTTGATTATTTGTATTTTTTTTCCTAGATTTTGATTTGTTAGGAATTGAAGAACCCGAAATTTTAATCTCAACATTAGTATGTTATTTTCATTTTTTAAAACTAAAAAATAATTCAACCTCCACGTGCGATGCACGTGCTCCATACTAGTTCTAATTATATATACAAATATTGTTTCGATGAAAACGAATCTATTCGTCGACTATTCATTTTCTTCTTAATTATATATATAAAAGTGTGGTTTAACACTCTCAAGTGATGACACTTGGAGCTCTATAAGCATGCCAAGTGTCCTTTCTTAAAACATATTTTATTTGTCAAATATAAAAACATTAATAGCAATTAAATACTCACCTCACTACTCAACAAAAAATAAATATGTAAGTTACTAATGTTTGCTAATGTTGTACTCCCTCCGTCCTGGTTAATTCAGCCTACTTGCAGTGCAATTTGCTTCCACTACATGAAATCTTTGCTTCCACATTTGAATAATTATTTGTCCAACATTTCAATTTGAAAGGAAAAAAAAAAGTAAACAACAAGGTTACATAAGCCTATATAATATGAAATTCTTATAAAAAAGAAAACAAAAAGTACACAACAATGTTACATAAACCTTTATAAAATGAAATTCTTATGCAAAAAAACAAAAAAACTAAAAAATTTTGAAGAGTAAATATACTACTATTTTTCATTGAATTAAAACAAATAAATAAAATAGATGTTTGAAGATAGTAATACCTTACAAAAGAACATTTAGGATAGTTCAAATTAAAAAATAACTTTAGAAAGAAATTTATTTGTAGGATTCAAGAAAAAAAAAGAAGATAATATGGAAATATTGAAATTACTAATATTTTACAAAAAAGAGCATTTAGAATCGTTCAAACTCTGACTTTAACAAAAATAGGTGCTAAAAAAATTAGGATATGTTTGGGTTAGACATAAGTAGATTTTGCAAGTTTGAAAGTGGATTGTGAAAATGAAAGAATTTGATAAGTTTGGGTTTGTTAAGAGATTTTGTAAAGTAAGATAATAATTAATTTATCATATCATATAGGGAACTATAGGAAAAATAGATGATGTCCTATTATTTTATTTTGAAAAAAAAATGTTTTTAAAATTTCAAGAAAATGGATAAAGTAGAAAAAAATTAGAATTATAGAATTTAACAAAATAAATAACATAATTAGGATACTGGTCATCCAAAATCCGGATGTGCACATCCAGTCGAAACACCCCTTAAACAATTGGGACATTATATTAAAATTTTATAACAACAAATATAATAATTGATTAAAATTAATAAAAACAAAACAACAAAAAAAATTACAAAGGAAACAAATATGTAAAACAATTAATGAGAGCAGTTAAAGATAAAATGTGAACAAAATAGATGTTTTCGAGCCATAAAAATGAGATGTATTTTAAACTTTTTACAAAAAGATATGAAAATACTTAATGTTAGAGTTAAACACATATAAAAAAACCATATTAACAAGTTTGTACTAAAGAACAAATGAAAAAAAATAAAAAATAAGAAAGATTATTTTAAGGATAAATAGAAAATTTCACACTTATAAAAAAATTTGTTAACATATAAAAATGAATACTACTTTAACATAAAAATAAGATAAGTATTAAATAAAGTCCGTGCATCGCACGGGTTCAAACCTAGTGGTATTAAAAAAAAGAAAAAAAAAGAATCATTATGATAAAAAAGATATGTTAGGTTTCTCATTCCCAAACAGAATTATAAAACTACAAAAAATTATTAATAATTTTGAGAATTTGCTATGCAAGTTATGGAACATAGGTTTGAGTTATCGAGGGAAAGTGCTACACATTTAATATAGCATTTGGCAATCAAAGTGGAAAAATATTGGGAGTAAGGACTATCTTTGAAGAAGAAATAAAATTAATGCACAAGGTCATCTCGTGGATGGGATTCATGGACGGATGTAGGGTCGTATTTTAGAACACGGTAGAACCATGCATGACAATCCACAATGTTTGTGTTTGGTACATGGTCATGTTCGGACGGCCTGATCGTACGTGACAAAAATGCGTCGCGTTTATAAATATGTATTATACAATTATAAGTGTGTGTTTTTCATTATTAATAATTATGTTGCTATAATGAATTAATTTACTATAAACATGCCATTTAATAGTTTCGATTTATACTGATCTTTATAAGTATGTATTTTACAATTATAATATTAGGCATAATCATGTAAATACCAATTTTGTACCATAAGTATTACAAGTAAAACATGAGTTGTATAAGTATGCATTTTAAAACTACAAGTATGCGTTTGTCTTATTAGTACTTTTGCTCGAAGTATATTAATTTACTATAAAAGTATAAGAGTGACACTTGTGTGTCCCAAGGGCATGGTGCCCCAAATTAATCATCATATGATGTTAAATATATACTCTATATGTATCATGTATATACTCTTTAGGTATCACATGAATACTCTTATATACATATGATATCTGTAGGGTATATTTATAATACCAAAAAACATAACACCTATAGAGTATATATATAACACCTGAAGAGCATGTATATAACACCTAGATCCGTGCCCCTATGTGCCCAGGGGCATATAAGTTTTTGCCAAAGTATAAATATGGCATTTGATGGCTTTGATTTAAGTATGAGTTTTGCAACTATAAATATAGTCGTAATCATATAAGTACATTTTACAATCATAAATATTACACGTAAAGCATGAATTATATAATTCCGTCTTATAGCTATAAATATGCAAGTCACGAACGGTTAAATCACGGGAACATATTTGCACACTAAAACATGTGATTGTAGATTTTCCACACAAACGGACCGCATCCTGAAGCACGACCGGATACGAGTTTGTGTCGAAGTAATGAGGGAGAGTACCATCAAACTACCATTATATATCATATATATGTGTGTGTGGGGTGTAATAAGAGCATTGAAGTACAAAGATAAACATCATTTGAACATTATAATACGACTGGAACAAATGGATAAATAAATCCCCACCTAAAATGCTTTTTAACTTAATTAAACGTTCTTTTTGAGTATAAATACAAATGTTTCCTCTATATTTTCACACATTTTAATCTTATCTCTCAATTAAACTCAAAACACTCAATAAAAGCGCAGCCAAGATGTGAGAAGTCAATTGTAACAATTGAACAAAATTTGTACATGTATTTGCCTCTTATCTTACACAATGATACAATTATTAGTCATTCACAAATAGGGAGTCATCTGAAAGGCTCTACTGGTTCAGTTTCCTCAAAGTGCAGAGCTGCTTGGAAACAATCAGCAGCTGCTTCCAAAGCTGATGAACCACCTCCACCCCTGTAAAGCTGTCCCAGATCATGCCACGCCGATGCGTTCATTCGGTCCAGACGTAAAGCTTCCATCAGAAAGCTTCTAATGATAGCCGGAGACTGGCAACCGACTCGTCTGAGAACCTTAGCTTGGGAGACGAGGCTTGGGACGTGCGTTGCATCTATGTCCAGAGCGAGCATGTATGCCTTCAGAGCTTGTTTGTGGTGGCCTCTAGCTTCATGAAGCAAACCTGAATATATATAATTCTAAATGAGATCTAAGGAAATACAGAGGGAAAGTGCTCTCTTACGCACAATGATACAACTTAATAAGCGTAAGAATATGCATGGGTCATCTTCGAGTAAAGTAAAGAACACAAATCACCATTTTTATTTTGGTCTAAGCACCACATGCTCGTGCATTCAAATCTGAACATCCATCACAAAGATCCAACATAAATAATACCGTTTGGCTTCTCAGGTTTTAATTATCATAGAAGAAATCAGGCAATGAGAAAGGAATTGTAGATCATAGATATTTGGTCAAAAAATAAAGATCAAATATTAGATACCAGCAGTATGCCATCTAGAAGCAGAAAAGGCACTAATGGCTTCAGACTTGGAAAGACAGATCTCAGCGTCATGCCACCGAGACAATTTAATGTAGATGGAAGCCAAATCATGCCACGTTTCCATCTCTAAGTTATTGACATGGTTTCCGATCCCCTGTCAATTTGGTAAAAAAAGGCTTTCTGTCAAAACATCTCAGAAACCAGCTATGAAAATGATAAATTTAACTAGCGTGCAAGTATGGGAAGGGAAATTTCTGTCACGTACAGTTGTCCAAATCATCCTTACTATGTAGGTTAATGGCAGAAGGATTGTGATTATGCATTATCAAATTCAAAAACCAATATGCAAAAGTTTAACTGCAGCCTCATCAATAAAGTTCTTTTAAGCAATTCTTTAGTAAACAAGAAGTCCCCAAGCAATGAAAATGACAGCACAATCGTTACAGCAATAAAGAGTGTGAAGTGATCCACCACATCTATCCTTAGTTATACTTCAGCAAATGAAGTATCAAGCTATTGCAAACATGCTGAAAATTGCAAAAATGCTGCCAGTCTGCACAGCAATGGATGTTATTTATCAAACTTCCACCACTTGTCTGAGCAGGCAAGATTGGAGCTAATTAATGATAAAGAATAAATTTACGATTTATAAATCTCAGAGTGAAGAATTAGGTCATACAATATGGGAAAGCATATATATGGCACAACTAGGTACCCTACCCAAATTAAACACATGTTAATACATGCAGATGAGGGCATTATAACATCAACAATAATATAATAATAATAATAATTTATATATACACACACACACATATATATATTTACTTCAACATAATACCAATAATGACTGTAGTAATGATAGTGTCATTGAATTGACCTCAATACACATCTGGATAGTCCTGTTTCCAGCGATCATGATTGCATTCTATGTATCTCCAGGAATATCTATTATTCATCTTTGACCCAGTTTAAAGACCTTCAGATGTATACAGCTTGGGGATCTGTGAATCCTCGAACTTTTGTCCAAGTCCAACATCAAACAACATTGGAGGATGAAGCTACACATGGACTCTAGGATTCAACTGACTTCAACATAACCTTAACTAAAAAGTTAACTTACCCTTAAAATCTACAAATTATATTAATCCATTGTTCAGCTACAATTGAGCAAAATCTTTCTGTCACATCCAAAGCACCTGAGCCTCCCTCCTCCTAACATTCTAGAATTTGGTGAATATTGTCCTCACTGTTCCATTAAGGTAGCTATGATATTAAATAATACTCTCTAGGGTTCAGTCAGAGTTATCTGCCAACATTACTATAGCAGCTACCTGAGTTTCTAGTTCTCCCATCTGTTCATGCATCTGTTCCCTTAAGTTTGCACTTGATAACTCGCATTTTATTTTATATTCTGTCCTGAGTATTTAATACTCCAAGGTCAACCAGTCATCAGTTGCTTCTTCTTTTGACAGCCTAAGATTATAATAAAGAGAAATACCAGCAAGATATAAAGTTCAAGTTAGTCAGATGAAAGCAGGAGATACGAAAAGGGTTCAAAATGATACTATGAATGCCTTACAGCAGATAAAACCCAGAAAAGAGTTGTAAATCTCGTATCTGTGAGTGCATTATTAGAAGAAGTAAATTTGTTGCCTGGCGTGGCATATTTGAAATTACGTGGCTGAGATTATGAATAGCGCCATGTTTCAGCATCAGATATGCATAGCATCCATGATCTTATTAGCTTTCTTAAATAGTAATGAAGGGAGCTCAAAGTCATCAAAATGTTTTTGACAACTACATATCAAGCACATTAAAGCAACTGAACAACAATTTCAATCACTCCCAAATAACATGATATAAAGACTCAAAATTATTCAAACAAGTGACTAGGACATCACACCTTAAGCTTCTTCCCCAAACCAACACTTTTACGCTGAACCTGAAGGACAGCAAGAAGCTGAGAATAAGTTTCAATGGCCTCCTTCACTAGACCCTGCGCAATTTGGAGCTTAGCTTTAGTTCTCAACAATTCTCCTTGATTCCATATTCCAGTCTGGTCTATAGCTGCATCAATGATAGTTTGAGCACTCCAAAAACATTTTTGAGCAGACAATATTCGAGCCAATAAGATCCATCCTCTAAGATTAGATCCACCTTCCAATGTAAGCAGGTATTTTGCATGGTAGAGTGCTGCATCCAACTTTCTCTGCTCAGCATTTTCTAGACATAGATGGTAAATAATAATAGGGTTCTTCATTTTTGTGACTCTCCTGGCAATTTCCAAGGAGTTTAGTGCCTCAGATTGTATTTCAACCCTATCATTATCTGTCACAGCAGATCTAGAATGCGCTGAAAGTGAGATACCTAACATGCTTTGAGCAATGCCCATCAATTGATCACATCTCCCATGCAAATTTTCAATTGCTCTACGAGAAAAATGAATCCCTTCTTCAGCATATTGTGAACTACCTCCACATATCTTTGATACGAATAACAAAGCTGGTAAATATATTGAGTCTTTCAACAATTTCTTCCATAAATCCAAAGCTGCCAAGTCAAGACCTTCTCCATGATAACAGAGAGCTAAAAGATGATACCTTTCGTTTCGATCTATAACTCCAGGAAGAAGCTCTTCAACTTGATTAGCTAAAGCCTCAAGTCCACCAGATATGGAAAGCGCAAATGAGAGGTGATCTAAAATTGAAGGATCCCACTCAATTCTCATGAGTGAAACTTTCCTCAAAAGCACTATCAAAAGCAGAATGGCTTCCTCAATATTGTTCTTGGGTATAAATGCACTACCCATTTGGGATCTTAAGTCTGGGGGAATGACTTCCACCCCACTGTACAGAAGAAAAATGGCAAACTCTCTTTGGATTTTAGCTGTAGTTTCTGCATCTAGGTTCCAGTGATGGAGAAGGGCCCGACGGTATGACAAGACAGCTTCACGAGGAGAATCAGAAAGTTTCCACAATTCTGGAAGCAACTCAACAGCCTTATTCACTGTCTCCTGCAATTTACAGTCAGCACCAAAGTTTTCAGGCAAGCCAGCTGGTAATGAGGATTCAACAATGTCCATAATAACTGAGCATGATTGTGCAGCTTCTGCAAAGATGATTGGAAACATAAATCAGATGATCATTCACAATAAGCAGGGATATAGCTTGAAAGTTAATTTCTGAGCTATGATAGCTGAAAACAAGGGAGAGGATTCAATTGACATGAAAAAATTCATCAGGCCTGAATGCAGAAGAAACGATTTGGGACATGAGGAAATGAGATTCCTAAAGAATTAAATGACACTAACAGAAAATGCCAACCAGATTTAACTAAAACTTCACTCATGGAACTGCCCAAGCATTGCCTATTGTCTGAATTGAGGACACAGTTTGGGGAAGGACAGAGGTGCAACAGGCGGTAACATTTTAGACACAAACTGCAACTAGCGAAATAACCTGCGGAACAATTTTAGTGAGAGTACTTTAAAGTGGAAAACAAAGAGCTTTCTCCTATATTACCAGCTATAACTATGTCACTGCATAGAACAGCTTCCTGTATTCCAAAAGTAATTTAGAAACCCATACTTTATGACTACTACAGAAAGTGACATATAGTACTCCTGCTAAATGATTAACAAATCAATGGAAACCAAAATGGAAATTAATTTGATCTACAAAGGTTAAATAGTTCTAAAATATCACAGGCAACCAAAAATGAAATAAATTCAATTGGCATGTGTCATACCTTTGTGCCTCCCAAGTGCTTGTAATGATTTTGCCTTCAAAAAGATTGCTTCAAAAAGCAAACTAACAGCATGTATTGACATTGGTGGGGTTGCATAGTTTTGTGATCGTCTCTTACGAGGTTCTCCTTTTATGGAGAGTGTGATTTTCATCTTTGAAGTTACAGCGGCTATATCGATCCCTTCAAACACATGTAATGCTGCTTCTATGTTACCTTTCTGATACTCATACCTCCCTAACAGTGCTCTGGCTTCCTGGAAATTATGGTTTCATAGTCAAGGTTATAAAGACTAGATTAATCAATACTTGGCTAGTTAAAAAAGAAACATCAATTATCCTCAAACTAATGGTTTAACTTTGATGATATAACAGAAAGGGAGAACTTAACATCATACTGATGAAGTAAAATCTATCATGATCTAATGAATGAAAGAAATATCAAAGGGATTGGATAAAAGTTCTGCATTAACATTATTTAGAAACAACCTCATAGTTTAAACTACCACTTTCACGCAATGAAGTTTCAGCTTCTTCAATGTTACCAGTGTCCGGCGGCTTTCTTTCAGTTTCTCCAGGTCTAGATGATCGAATACTCGCAGAATTATCCCTACTTGCATGAGATTCAGAAGAAGGGACCATTTCAATTCCATTTGACTGATCTGCAGAGCCAAGACACTGCATTATCTTTCCCAGCTTACCACGGACTCGATCCCTCCGTCGTTGATTCTCATTGCTCATAGTATTTCAACCCACTATAAATTTTGAACAAGCAGAAAACAAAACGGTTACAAATTAAAAATCAACACAAGCATACAGAATTCGCTTGTGTTATTCATCATTCTAGATTAAAATATAAAAGATGCCATTTCACATGCCGCATGACTGCACTTATGATTTATAGAAAACATTCAAACTCCAATTTTCAAACAAAAAAGGCAACCTACAAATATTTCTCCGCAACCATTTCATAATTATCTAAAATTCAGCAGGCCAAACCCAAAATTCACCCAATGATCATAGATATCAACAAGCCACAACCCCTGTATACAGAAATATTGGAGCTAAAAGCATAACGCATAAATCCCCAAAATCAAAACCCAAAATAGAACTTTAACCATAAAAGAAGACACAGCAATTAAAGCCAATTATGACGTGATAAATTCTCACCATTCGCTGTCGAAAGAACAGCGCATAGAGCTAAGATTAGATGCCCACAACTCATCAACACCAGTCCACATCTCACCACTGGAAATTCCACTGCTTGGTTCCTCTGACGGCGAAAACAAGAAGAATTACAACAAATTTTTCCGATGATCAAACAAGGACACGACAAAGCTCACAAAACTTGTATCAATTTCTTCATGATTCCATTCCTTCCTCGTATAATCAGCAGAAACTTTTCTTGAGAGAATTGAAGAAAATCAATAGACTGATTTAGCACAGAATTATAGGAGGGAGAAAGCTGAAAAGAGGGAAGCGAATTTGAAGGAAAGCGTGAGAAAGAAGATTTGGGTAATGAAAGAAACTTACAAAGTAGCAGACTATCAGTTTATTTTATTTTAATATTATCATAAAATATTGGTTTCTTTATAAGCATAAATTTGTGGTATGTAATAAATTACCAGAGAGCGCATCCCATACTACATAAACTTTTTTAAGGAAATAATTTTTTTAACATCGTTGATTTTGATGTGTATTTTTTTATCATAAAAGATAATAACGTGACATTTTCTACACTATTTTGACTCGGTCATGGATAAATGATTTATTAATGATCGCTTGATGATATATTGTATTTATTTATACTATTATTTAACAATTGTTTTATCCAACAAATTATATAAATTGATTAACATAATTAAATTGATAAATGAGGTTCGATTAATAGTCTATTAAACCAAATTTAAATGAATAATCGAACCACTATGTCAAAGACATAGTGGTTCGATTAATAGTCACTAATTAATCAAACCACTAGTTAATTTATATAATTTATTATGTCACTAATTAATTAATTTAATTTATTAGAACCACTAATTAACTAATCTAACCACTAATAGAAAATTTAATCTAACGACCAATTAACTAATCGAACCACTAATAGAAAGTTTAATGAACTAATCGAACCACTATTTAATTTATTTAATCGAACCACTAATTAATCACTCCACTAATTAATCACTAATTTATATAATTATATATAATTAGTAATTTATATAATTTATAATGGTTCGATTAATTAATAATCGAACCACTATAATTTATACTTTATTAAGTGGTTCGATTACTCAATTAAGGTTGAGAACCTTGATTTTTTTGCTCATCCACTGAAGCTTGTTGATCCTAATAGGACGACCCCGTGGATAATCCAAGATCAATCCTGTTTAGGGAAACGAAAACAACCAAAAGAGAATCATCCGAATAAAAAACTTCTTCTAAATCATAATCAGTCTTGATTTTCTTTTTTTTTTCAATCTGCCGTTATAGTCAATTAGCGCATGAATCACATATCCCCAATAATTTAAGTCGGCAAGCACGATCCCATGAATGGAGGTCAATAAATCTATGTACGTGAGTCTTGGAAGATTGATTAACTCTTGGGAACCATTTATATACTGAATATCTTCCCAATGGCCTCCAAACGAAACCACCACCGAATAAGACGTTTTCGATAATACGATCTGAAAATGGAATGTAATTAGAATAATTAAAACAATCGAATTAATGACTAGATAAATCGAGCCAATATAATTCAATTAAACGACCTAATTTAAATTTTCATGAGCCACAACCTATAAATTGAAACAAGAAACCTAAACGAGCCCCTGCCTATAATTTTAAATGATGCAAATATTCAAAACAAGAGTAGGACTTGGGTGTCCCCGGGGTACGGAACCAGGATCCGTATCCCCAACCCAACCCGGATTATATATATATATATTTTTTTTCTTTTTTTTTCTTTTTTTTTTCTTTTTTTTCCATCATCATCATCTTCTTCTTCCTCCTCTTCTCCTTCTCATCCGATCCTCTTCTTCTTCTCCTCCTCATCCAATCCTCCTCCTCCTCTTCTTCTTCTCCTCATCCGATCGTCTTCTTTTTCTTCTTCTTCTCCTCATCCGATCCTCTTCCTCTTCCTCTTCTTCCTCCTCTTCTTCTGCTCCTCCTCCTCCTCCTCTAATTTTGCAGAGGATAATTAATTGTATGAATTTACTCTAGGGTTTCTTTGCACAATGTTTATGTGATAATAATTCTTATGAATTCTGCAATTTGCAGAAAAAAGAGAGAGGAAGAATATGATATAAATCGCTTTTTTATTGTTTAGAAATATTAAACTCACCATACAATAATGTAATACCTATAGAGTAAATATGTAATACCTATAGAGTACATATGTGATACCTATAGAACAAAAATTCAAACAAATAATTCATACCTTAATTGAGTTACGTTTTAATACCTATAGAGTATACATGTGATACCTATAGAGTAAACCTATGATACCTACACAAAAGTAAAAACAAATAATTCATACCTTTATTGAATGAACACATGACACCTTAAGAGTATACATGTAATACCTTAAGAGTATACATGTAATACCTATAGAACAAAAAATAGAACAAAAAATCAATACCTTAATTGAGTAAGTTTGTAATACCTATAGAGTATACATGTAATACCTATAGAGTAAACACATAATACCTATCATTAAATCTCAAGAAATATAAGTGTAATACCTATAGGGTATATGCGTAATACCTATAGGGTATACATGTAATACTCATCACTGAATCATCAACTAGGTAATCAGGTGTGTGTGGACGCACACCAGCTGAATTCAGTTACTTCAGTTTAATTGAAACAATGGCTCGATTAAACAATTTGAATTCAATTACTTCAATTTAATTGAAACAATGGCTCGATTAAACAATTTGAATTCCACCACTCCACTTTTCATTTAATTCAATTAAATTTGGTTTAATTCAAATTGAACCATTTCATTTTGATTAATCGAACCACTTTTAATTGTTTAATCAAACCACTATTACATTAAAAAAACACAAATTAATCGAGCCACTATATGCCACTATTGATTAATTTGTAATAGTGTAATTTGTATTTGTAATAGTTTAATTAATGGATATAGTATTATAGTGGTTCGATTACATATATTAATTAGGGACAAAACTTATATACCCCTGGGGCACATAGGGGCACAGATCTAGGTGTTATACACATGTTCTTTAGGTGTTATATATATACTCTATAGGTGTTATGTTTCTTGGTGTTATACATATATTCTACAAGTATTATATGTATATAAGAGCAAACATATGATACCTAAAGAGTATACATATGATACATGTAGAGTATATATATAACACCATATAATAGGTTAAGTTGGGGGCACCGTGCCCCCGGGGCACACAAGTGTCACTCATTAATTAGTAATCGAACCATTACATATAAATAGTATTATATATACTTACATGATTAAAATTAAATTGATTTCAATTAGACCAAATCCAATTGATTTCATTAAATAGTAATCGAACCATTCATTAAAATAGTAATCAAACCATTTATAAATAGTAATCGAACAATTCATTAAAATTAAATTGATTTCAATTAAACCAAATCCAATTAAACCAATTTAAGTGTATTACTTGAACCACCTAAATTATATTGAGTAATTCTATTAATCGAACCATTTAATTGAGTAATTGAACCACTTAATAAAGTATAAATTATAGTTCATCGATTAACATATTATAGTGGTTCGATTACTAATTAATCGAACCATTATAAATTATATAAATTACTAATTATATATAATTATATAAATTAGTGATTAATTTGTGGAATGATTAATTAGTGGTTCGATTAAATAAATTAAATAGTGGTTCGATTAGTTCATTAAATTTTCTATTAGTGGTTCGATTAGTTAATTAGTCGTTAGATTAAATTTTCTATTAGTGGTTCTAATAAATTAAATTAATTAATTAGTGACATAGTAAATTATATAAATTAACTAGTGGTTCGATTAATTAGTGACTATTAATCAAACCACTATGTATTTGACATAGTGGATCGATTATTCATTTAAATTTGGTTTAATACACTATTAATCGAACCTCATTTATCAAGTTAATTACTTTTATCAATTTATATGATTTGTTGAATAAAACAATTGTTAAATAATAGTATAAATAAATACAATATATCATCAAGCGATCATTAATCAATCATTTGTCCATGACCGAGTCAAAATAGTGTAGAAAATGTCACTTTATTATCTTTTGTGGTAGAAAAGTACTTTTGTTAAATTGAATGGTAGAAAAGTCAATTGCTTATATTTTTTGTGTAGTTTGGACACATTTCCTCTAAATTACCGACTGAATTTGATACGAGAACATCTCATCGATCATGGTATGTGGGAGGGTCATCTTATAATCAATATTTCACAATTCATATCTAAATATATAGAAATAGATTTGATTCATAGATAAGAAAGATATGTTTTACAAAAATTTGGTCATGACCTTTATATAAAGTTAGACATATATTTATGTTTTCGGCACATTTTGTACATGTATCTTTGCCCAGTATTAGATTATTAGTCATATTTTTATGTTATGTTAGACGTACTTTTATATTATATTAGAGGGAAAAAAAGTTTTTTAGTCTTCTATGTTTACCTCGTTAGATTTTTAGTCCTTTAACTTTCAACTTTTGATTTTTAGTCATCTATGTTTACCCTTATTAGATTTTTAGCCATCTATCTTTCAACTTTTGATTTTTAGTCCTCTATATTTATTTCATTAGATTTTTAATCCTCCAATTTTTAACTTTTGAATTTTAGTCATCCATATTTAAAAAATATCATTGTTATAAATTTCAAAACTAGTAACATATGAATAATGTCATTTTTTTAGTTTTGTATTATCCATTTTCGACACAATATGTATATAATTTATGTGAAATAAATTATTAGTTAGGTATCAATTTCATGCTAATTCTTTTTATTTCTTATATTCACAAAACTCTAAATCAATTGTAACAAGATGAAAAATAGAATTATCAATTAATAATATTTTACCCTTGTTAGAAGAAGGAAAAAAAAATTTTTTTGTAAATAAATTAAAAATTAAAACATGCTATTACAGGTAAAAGGACTAAGAAAAAGATATTTTTTTAGCTATTGAGGACTAAAATTCAAAAGTTGAAAAATAGAGGACCAAAAGTCTAATGAAACAAACATAGAGGACTAAAAATTAGAAGTTGAAAGATAGAGAACTAAAAATCTAATAAGGGTAAACATAGAGGACTAAATGAACTAAAAATCTAATAAGAGTAAACATAGAAGACTAAATTCAAAAGTTGAAAGTTAGAGGACTAAAAATATAATGAGGTAAATATAAAAGACTAATTTTTTTTTTCCCTATATTAGATATACCTTATATAATATATAAGAGTATGACTAACATAACTAAATGTATTACTAATATGACTAAAATATATGTTTAACATAATATAAATGTATGTTTAACATAACGTAAATGTATGACACTCGAAACAAATTTGAATGGATTTGAAAATATCTACCCAAACACGTGGGGCACATAAAACACGCATGAATAAAATCTCGATGAAAGAATATTATTCAAATCTCGATGAATAAAATCTCGTGTAGAAGGAAAGCTATTGAGAGAAATAAAGCTTTGGCTCTTTTATTGGTGGATCTTAAGCGAAAAAAATAGTCTAGACTTTCAGAAATCTCGATGTCGCTGGTTAAGAGAAGGGGATTGCAATTCCCATTTTTTCCACTCTTTTATCAACAGGAGGTGAAAACGTAACGAACTAGTGGGACTTAATGTTAATGGTGAATGGAAAGAAGAAGTTCTCGACGTCAAGAATGGAATATTTAGCCATTTTCAAAATCATTTCAAAAAGGAGGACATCAATAGACCAATTCCAGGTCCGGATTTTTCTGACAAAAGGATCTATGATGATGAAAATATTCAACTAATCTCTCTTTTCTCTGAGGAAGAAATTCGTAATGCAGTATGGGAGTGTGATGGCTCAAAAAGTCTCGGCCCCGATGGTTACAACTTTGGCTTTTTGAAGGAATTTTGGGGTATCTATAAGGAAGACTTATTCCGTGTCCTCCAGGAGTTCTATAAGCATGACAGATTGGTAAAGGGTCTTAACCCGACTTTTATTGTTCTTATTCCTAATAAAGAGGCAAGCGTTGAAATGAATGATTTTCGACCAATGTCTTTGGTCGGGGGGATATATAAGATTATTTCAAAGATTCTTGCTAAAAGACTTGGTTCCGTTCTCCCAAGTGTTATATCAGACTCTCAATCTGCTTTCATTGGGGAAGAAACATTTTGGATAGTGTGGCGATATTGAATGAGTTAATTGATGAAGCCAAAAGGGGTCACTTTGAAAGAATGTTCTTCAAAATAGACTTTGCTAAAGCATATGATTCGGTGGATTGGGGATACCTGTTGTCTATGATGGAATGTTTAGGTTTCCACCCTAAATGGAGGCGATGGATAATGGAGTGTGTCTCTACGGCTTCGGCGTCTGTTTTAGTGAATGACAGCCCATCTGGGGAGTTTCGCCTGGAGAGAGGCCTTCGTCAAGGAGATCCCCTCTCTCCATTCCTCTTCTTAATTGCAGCGGAAGGTCTAAGTATCCTAATGAAAAAAGCAACAAATTTGGGACATTTTTCAGCTTCGGAAATTGGAAGTGATAATATAATTCGTATATCACATCTCCAATTTGCTGATGATACCGTTCTCATGGGTGCAGCCACTTTGGAGAATGCTTGGGTTATGCGATGCATCTTGCGTAATATGGAAATTATGTCGGGTCTCAAAGTTAATTTTGATAAATGTAGTGTCATTGGTGTAAATGTGGAAGACGGGAGACTTCATGAGATGGCAAATATTCTTGGATGCACTGTGGGTTTTTTCCTTTCTCTTACCTGGGAATCCGAGTTGGGGTCAACCATAGACGTACTTCTGAGTGGAGCCTTATTATCCAAAAAATAAAAAATCGTCTTCTGTAATGGGATGAAAAAAAAATCTCAATTGGTAACAACCTAGAATAAGCTCTCTAGATTTAATTCATTGAACGCATTAATAACCAAGACGATAGGGTGAACTAGACTCCAAATGCACAAGCTCGATTTGATAATCTAGGATTGTGCTACCCTAGAGATGCGCGACCCCTAGTTTACTACCAATGAAGATTAAACCACAACAATTAGGATTCATGATTTAAAGTTCTAGCAATCAACTATCAAATATTTAACCTAGGTGGCCAATCCAAATCAAGCATTAATAATTGAAAACATTCATCACAGATAACACAATCAATTCCAATCAACACATCGATAGGGAGAAACGAGATTAATTAAAACATAAAACGATAATTGGGTTCAAACATCCCTGCTAACCGGAATTGAAAAACTAGCCGATCGTCATCTCGATCGAATCCACAAAAGTCGTGGATTGATCCATAAAAGCAAAATAAAAATAAAACAAGAATGTTTGTAAACTCTCTCTCTTCACCAATCCTCTACTGCTGTGCGTGAATGGCAGGATCACATTGTTGAATTCGGTTCTCTCTTCTCTTCCGATTTACTATTTGTCCTTCTATCTCATCCCTAAAAAGTTGTGAATGAGATCGTGAGCATTCAACATAATTTTTTATTGGGGGGAGGAGAGAGATATAAAAAAAATAGCTTGGGTGGAGTGGAAGAAAATTTGCAACTCCAAACATTTGGGGGGCCTCGGGGTACGGGACTTGGGGATTTTTAATAAAGCTCTTCTTGGAAAATGGGGGTAAAGATTTATCAATGAAGGACAGAGCTTGTGGGTTAAAGTCTTACGATCGAAATATGGTATGTCTTGGGGGGGTGAAGCAGGTCGGTTACCTATTGGGAGGAGGGGGAATGTGTCTTTGTGGTGGAGGGACGTGTTAAACATTGTGAATGAGGGTAATGGGGGCTGGTTTGGAGATAGTTTAGAAAAGGTGTTAGGGGATGGTTCTGAAACTTCTTTTTAGAAAGAAAATTGGAATGGAAATGGTGTTCTGAGGGAGAAATTTCATAGATTATTTAATTTTAGTCTAGATAAAGAAGGAAAGGTGGGAAATTTTGGATCTTGGGGGATGGAAAATATTTGGGTTTGGTCTTGGAGATGGAGAAGACCGTTGTTTGATCGTGAACGTAATTCTCTTAATGAACTAATTGATTTGATTGACAGGTTCAAACCAAAGTTTGGCGTGGATGATTCTTGGAAATGGAGACTCTCGGCTAATGGAAAATACTCAACGAAAGAGACTTATTCGTTTCTTCTCAATGTTGATCGTCCCACAATGATTAACGAAGAAACTATTAAGGGTTTTAAGCTTATTTGGAAGAGTGCTGCCCCTTCAAAGGTAATTGCACATGCTTGGAGATTGATATGGGACGTCTTCCCACTAGGTCTAATTTATGTAGGAGGGGCATCCTCAAACCGACAGATGATCTTCGCTGCAATTTTTGTGGCTATATGGAGGAGACTGAAAAACATATCTTTTTTTAGTGCCCTCAGCCTATGAGATTTGGATGATTTGTTTTGCATGGTTTCAAACTTTAACAACAATACATTCAAATACGATCAATAACTTACTCAGTTTTAGACGTCTACTTGGGGGTAAGCAAGGCAAACGATATGCAATTTGTATTTGGCTTGGAGTTGTGTGGCTTATTTGGAAATGGAGAAACGAGGTTGTTTTTAGCAATAAGGAGTTTGTGGTATCCAAATTTATTGATGAGCTCAAGACACGTCTTTGGAGTTGGTTTGTTGTTAAATTGATCAAAAATTATCGTTTTTAATTTCAAGATTGGTTAGTCAATCCTAGAGGATGTCTTGGAATCTGATTTGCCCCTGGTGCCCCTCCTTTCTATGCATTTCTTTCGTGATTTGTAATGTAATGTGATTTTGTATTTATTGGGTACTCATCATACTCAATATATTTCTTTTATATAATAAACTTTTCTTGACTGAACAAAAAAAAACACGCATGAAAACACGTTTTTAAACACCGAATGCATGGAGTATGGAGCAGTTGCATAAAAGGTGTTGCCCTAGTTAATAGTATTAGTGAAGTGGGTCAGTTTGGTAAATTGTGTTTGATTACAAGGTCAACTCAACTATGTGCTCTGCATTGGTTTCTGTGTATTCGATGTTTTTTAAGTTTGCCACTTGGCAATTTGTCAAGATAAATTTTAATTTATAAATTAATACAGTCTTGCCAATGAGTTTTTTATTTGATTTTATTATCAGAACAATTTATTTAATACATTTCATCGTTCTATTAATGTATAAATATTGTTATTATCAATTCACAATTCGAGAATATTGAAGTAGTGGAAATTCCATTTGTTGGAAATAAAGATTTAAAATTTCTCTCAAGCAATCGTACAACTTTTAGGGTCCATTTGGATAGGTGAATTTGAGGAGAGATTTGAAATTTATAGTAGCAAATCCGTCGATAGTGTTTGGATGGATGTGGATTTGAAATCCATGATTTTCATTAAGCTAATTTTGGAGTCTTTTTGGTGGATTTCAAATCTACTCCAATTGAGAGGATTTGAAATCCAGTCATTTTAAATCCTGGATTTCAAATCACTTTATCCAAACGGAGCCTTATAGAATTTGTTATGATCAACTTAATCATGTTGGTATTATTCCCTAGTTTTATGGGTAATTGTTGGTAGTAATTATTTTCCTATAAAACATGATGTTACTAGTGGTCTCAAGTATTTCAATTAACATGCCTTATTTTTTAGGGATATGAGATTGTAGGATTTGTTGTTGTTTTAGTGGGTTGGTAGGTTTACTTAAGGATTAGATTCTCAAATTACATTTTGTATTATATCTCGTGTTTCGTAGTACTTAATACACGTCATGTGTTTCAATTTGTGTTTTGATTTGTATACTAACTAGAATCTATTAATAAAAAAGATGTAAATGTTATGATTTGGTCAATTAATCTCCTCTCAATCTTGAATCCGAGGAGACTTGTTTCTTGTTCGAAAATGAATAATTAGTCGTGATCATAACATTCATTCAAATTATTATGCCTCGTGCATTAATCTGAATTACTTGTTCAAGATCGGGTTTGTATGATTGGGTTTAAAGGATTACCTGCTTACACCATACTAGATTGTTTCCTTTCCAACTTCGAATCGAATGTACAAAATGATCGATAATTTGTATTATGGAAACCTAATTAGAAATAGGACAAGTCAAGTTGATCCAAACTAAACTCATACCTCCATATAAATTTAATTCATCTAACCATGCTAGTCCACTCATTCCTACACCTCCAAACGAATTTGAGTATTCTATTACATTCGATATTACATCTTGTGTTATATAGTATTTAATACACATTGCATATTAATTAGTGATGTCATTGAATACACGTGGCGTGCGGTAATCGATTTGGAAGGAGAGATGTAATATAAAATGTAACAGAACATCTCACTCCCCTCCAAAGCCAACTGCTACATGTCATTGACGTTGGGGAAAAAGAGGTAAAAAACTTTGTTACAATTGTGTGAGAAATTCGCTCAAGGACATCACTTAAAAAGAGCCAAATTTTTTCATGCATCCTTCATCTTCGAGAGCAAGACCTTCTTAGAACTGTCGATACTTGTCTGTGGAACGAACCGACCCATAATATATCATAACTCATCATTTGACGCGGCATTATAGATCATAACTCATCATTATATTCAAGAAAATTGTGTAACCACCAAATCAACAAAATCTAATTCAAGTAACTTGTATTCCACAATTAATCAAACTAAATTCAATTTGGAAATCCATCAATTCACTTTTTCAATGAGATTGATAGTAAAAAAAGTCCCAACTCAAGTTTGTGGAGACAAAAAGAAAATATTTGTCAAATTTAGAAAAACACTTATTGTGAAATATGGTCCAAATTTTTCCTTCTGGATTCAATATGGTCCAAAGTTAATCCCATGGAAGTTGAGGAAAAATAACTAAATAGGGCAAACAATTAACTAAACTATCAACATTATACTTATAATCAAATTAATTTAATGGATACAATGATTCAAACTAAAATAAAAGAGATAAAATAAAAATTCATAACAAATTATTTCAAAGGTTAACAAAAATGCATTCAACCAAAATCTAAAACTGATCACGTTTGTATATGAATTCCATTGAAGTTTCATAGTCATTATAAAACGTGAAAATATTCGTAGCAGTGTGTAGATTAGTATTCTAATTATATATATAGTATTTTTCTTCAATATATAATATTATAAAATTTGGCAATGTATTTCATGTAATTGATTGAGATTTTGATTATTGTCAATCAAAGCACTGATAAATAGCAAAAAATTAATAAATATTTAAATAAGATCGTCTTACGGCTCACATTTTGTAATACAGAAACCTACTAAATTAGTTTCATATTTCCATTCGATTTTTTTAAATTGACTTCATGTCACAAATCTTGATCCGTAAAACAAATCTTCGATTTTTAATTTTTTTTCTAATGAATAAATAGAGATCATGTATTACCATTTGACAATTTTTTATTTTTTTTTGGAGAACTATCTAACAAAAATGAGTATAAATTGAGTAATATTTCTTTTTCCTTTTGTTTTGTTGAATATTATATGAGTAAAATAAGAGGGAAAAAAAAGAAGAAGAGAGGGATAATCTGTTAATTAGTAGGAAAGATGTGACAACATTGAAGGGTCCAAATCATAGGAAAGTAGCAAAGCCCAAAGCCCAATTCATGCGTCTTTCTCACCATTAATGCTATTTTATCCATTCATTACAAAATATCAACTAAATAAAAATTATTATTTTATCTACTATTATAAAATATTATTTTATTTTACTGCAACATTCGAATATTAATATCTAATAAAATAATGATAATATTATTAAAGTATGAAATCCTTATGTGTGTGTCGATAAAGAAATGACAATGATGGACATGTGGTAAACACACAAATGTCTCACATTTAAATTATTTAATGCCTTTTTTTGTTTTTAATTAAAATGTATGAAACAAAATATAAAAAAAGTAATAACTATGAGAATTGTGGGTTATTAAATGAAGTTAAATATGTAAAGTATACATTATTAGGCTTGATTATATAAACAAGACTTTAGTCAATGATATTTTTAAATAATTTTACAGTTTGAAATAACTTTTAAAAGACATACAAATAAAATTATATACTAAAAATCTAATGAAAATGTTTAAAAGATCAAAGCATTTTTTAACAATCTAAAAATTAACAATAAAATATATGAAATTTTAATAATTATAATACTAAGGTTGCAATATTAAATCTAATAATTATATATTAAGCTTTAGAAAATCAACAAAAATATAATAACGAAAAAATTAAATATCTATAACTATACTTTCTATAAAAGCAATACAATTTGGAGAATTTATAAAAACACCATTTTCCCACCCAAATTTGTATTGTCATAATATAATATTCAGTATTAAAGGAAATCCTAAATAAAGTTATTGAGTCAAAATTAGATGTATTTCAAATACTTTTTCTGCATCTTGATTCTTGAGTCATATGTATTACTGCCATTCAAACACGATGTCGTTTTCGGGTAGAGAAGGAAGAGATAAGATTTCACCATCTAATTCTACTATATGAAAAAATTGAGATAAACAATTTTAAAAAAAAGAGTGACACTTGTGTAGTCGGGTACCAATTGGTACCCCCAACCCATTCGTGTGTGTATATATATAAAAATTAATTTTTCATACTTCTTCTTCTTCCTCCTCCTCCTCCTCCTTATTTCTCTTCATCTCATATGAATAATTCTTCAAAATTTGAACTTTTTTTTTTTTTGAATTTCTTCATATGATCCATGCTATTACAAATTTAGGGCTCTTATTTTGTGGTTTTTTCTTCAAATTATGATTTCATGTTAATGATTTCTTCTTCTTCTTCCTCTCATTCTTCTTCATTCTTAGAGATTTAGATGGTTGATTACAAATCACAGTTTCATTACAATATTTCAAGACAATTAAAATAAATTATTGCAGTCATATGAGATTAATTGCAGTAAAATTCGAAGAAGAAGATATGAAAATTTGCATTTGAAATTTATAGAGCACATTACACTAATACCTTAATAATGTCAACGTGATACTTGAAGTATATATATCTCATATCTATCACTGAATCATTTAACACGGAAAGTAATATCTTAAGAGTATACACGTGATACCTGAAATATCTAACATCACATATCTAAGATTTGTACCCCGAATATATAAGTTTTGTCCAAAAAAAAAAGTCCTTGAGTGATGACTAAAAACAATTCACATATTCTAGTATAACCTTTCTGGTTAAACTCTCTTTTTTAATATTTATTTATACAATTTTTTTTATTTTCTACATTAAAATGTTTTCATTTCACTATGTTTCCATATTTACTAAAATTATATTTTTGTTTTTGTTTCTCTATTTCATATTTTCATATTTAATTTCCAGAAATATATTGTTATTAATTTTAAAGTTAAAAAATTAGATTTATTCATTATTCCTTTAGATATTTGTAATATATTGTTTTTTTTAAAAGTTAATGTATTCTTTTATTATGTTTATATATTTACCAAAATAGTATAACAAATTTTCATACTTCATTTCTAAAATTACAACTGTTGGTCACAAGTGGTAGTAGGCTTAGAGGAGGAGGGTGAATAAGCCTACTCAATTTTCAAACTTTTTCTCTTTTGAAAGGGTTAAGACCAAAATCAGTAACCTTTTGGGAGGTTACTTATGAGAGTTATATTGCGGAATCTTTCTTTCGTTGAAGACACAAGTATAGAAGATGTGCATCTAACATAGGACATACAGTTAGAAAGGTAAGCACAAACATACGCATAGATATACAGAGGTTCGAAGGTGGAGTAATCCTTCTACATTTTCTCGGTCTCTTCTCAAGAGGGAACATTTGTTAATCTTGTTGATTTACATAGCCCTATCTATTACAACACAGACTTAACAAGTAAGTAGTAAGCCTACTCATAGCTGCTCACAGCTGTTTGTCTACTCTCCTAACTGATCCACACAAGATCCTATTTGACCCACCACTCAAGATCCTTACTTTCTTCTTCAGAAAGCAAACAGCTTATCAGGATTCTAGTCCTAACTAAGCACTCCGAGACAGTCCTTAAAAGGTTTGTTTTCTTCTTCAACAGGATGCAGCAAGTTTCGGCTTCTTTTGCAGGTTGCTCTGCAGTGGCTTGCTACACGACTGAACGACTGAGTATTCTAGCGTTTCTGGGGTTTAGAGTGTTTGAGTTTTTTACTCTTCTTTTGATCTTTTATACACTCTTTTCTCTATTCTTCTTTTTCTTCTTCTTTATTCCCCCACTTTGCTCTCTTTTCTTCTATATGTTCTTCCCCCTCTTTTCTGCGCTCTCTCTTGTGTTATACTCTTCTCTTCTCTTTTTTTTCTGTCTTTAGTCTTCTTCTATTTATAGATTAGGAAATCTGCCCGTTGAAGGTGGGTAGGTTTCCAACATTAAATGCACCGTATTCCTTCTGATACACGTCAGCTTTTCGCTTTCCACGTGTCTTCATTTGATCGGCTCCGTTCCTTTTCTCTCTACCGGTAACTTGTAGCTTCCTTCTCATGTTTGCTTTGTAGCTTCCTTCTCGTGCTTCCTTTGGAGCTTCCTTCCCAGACTTGCTCTGTCAGGTGGCTTGAAGCTTCTGTAGCTTGCTACCTTGCAGTATGTTTTGGCATTGTCTCTTCCAGGTAGCTTCCTTTCAGGTAGCTTGAGTCTTCGATAGCTTGCTGCTTTGCAATATGCTTTGGCATGCTCTCTTCCAGGTAGCTTCCTGCAATAAGCAGTATCCTTTTTAGTTTACCAGATTCCTTTCACCATTCTCTACAATATCTTTCTTTGAAGCTTTCTTCTGCCGTATCTTCTTGCAGTAACCACGTTGCAGTAACCTTATAAGATAGGTTATGCTTATTGATTGAGGGTTACTTTTCTATGGTTTTGTCTCATCAAAACATACTTAAATATGTTCTAACAACAATTTTTATCAAAGTTTACTAATTTTTGTAGATTTTATTTCTTGATTTTGTAATATTTAAATAATTTTCTTTGATTTTCTAAAAGTAACTATTTCTTATTTTATATTTATAATATATATATACACTAAATTAATATTTAAGCTTTTTTCATTAATTTCGAAACTTCCAACATAATTCTTAGAATTATTATTTTTATTAATTTTTAAGTTAACCAAAATTTCATATTATTTGTTGATTGTTATATGTATATATTTAATTATCTAAAATAAATATTTTCCTTCTATTATGATTTTATATTTGCTAAAATAATATTCTAATTTTTATTCATTAATTTCAATTTTTCATACTTACTCCTAAATTGTTTTAATTAATTTTAACGTTCAATATCTTTCTACATTTTATTTGTTGATCATTTGTTGATAATTTTTTATTTAAATTAATCAACTGGAGGGGTAAATCTATCGGTAGATTGCTACCGACGACGATAATCAATATGCAAATATGTGAGATTGATTATAGAGGATTTTGACCCCAACCGCCATGGTGTGTGTGGGGGGTGTGGGAGAGTTGATTCAAGGGTGATAAGTCTATTTATGTAGGTAGAATATTTTTTGGTCAATAAATAATTTTATTTGGGCTCGAGTCCGTTAAGTTTCTAAGATCATGAAATGTTCGATCATATTGAAAATATCGAAGGGTTTTAAGGTTTACATATCTAAGTCCTTTTTTTCACCTCATCACCATTGTCGGCACCTTACACATAGTACTGGCTCGGCCACCTCTTCCAACTGTCATGACCATCACATGGAGAACACAAAACACCACCAGCGCATGACTAATCCACCAAGCAACATCTGATCATTAATTGCGATTTCTCTTTTAACTTTTTGACGTTGAAAGCATACTGTAGATATTTTCGATAACGTTATTTTGTTCAAAACAATTTATGACTCATACACAAAAATATAAAAGTAACACCTCACCTTTCATTACTAATCAACCAAAACACACAAAGAAAAAACTTATCCCTCAAAATCAATAAAAAAATATCAAATATTTCCACATAAATCCCCCATCAAATTCACACCATTAAACAATCATAATTTTAAAAAGAATTACTTTAACTTATCGAAGGAAAATATTCCGCTGAAAACAAAAATATTGCCGATGACATGTTCTATCAGAACACTAAATAAATATTTTGTCGCTAAAACCGTGGCTTCATTTCGTCATTTTTCCAAATTTTCTTAATCTACGTTCGTTAGTAAATGCATTATCAACGGAAAATGTCGTCATTACTTTATCGATGTAGGGCTAAATCCGTCAGTAAGTTGCTACCGATGAGGATACTCAATATGGATATTACCGATGAATTTTCCATCGGTAATCTGCGCAATTTTTGTAGTGAAAGTTTCACAATTCCTGTGAATATCCTATATTAGTCCCAAGTGGTAGTAGACTTAGAGGAGGTGAATAAACCTACTCAATTTTCAAACTTTTCTTCTTTCAAGGAGGCTTAGGTCAGTAGGCAATAACCTTTTTAGAGGTTACTTGTTAGAGTTTATTGCGGAAGCTTCCTCTCCTCAAAAGACCTAATATGAAAGACATGCATCTAACTTAAGACATGCATATAGATCAGTAAGTATAGATAAACACATGGATATACAGAGTTTCGAAGGTGGAGTAATCATTCTACATCCTCTTTGCCTCTTCTCAAGAGGGAACATTTGTTAAGTTTGTTGATTTACATATCCCTATCTATTACAACACTCACTTAACAAATAAGTAGCAAGCCTACACATAGCTGCTCACAGCTGCTTGCCTACTCTCCTAACTGACCCATACAGGATCCTACTTAACCCACTCAGGGTCCTCACTTTCTTCTTCAGAAAGTGGACAACTTATCAGGATCCTAGTCCTGACTAAGCACTCCTAGACAGTCCTTAAAAAGTTTGTCTTATTCTTCTTCAACTGGATGCAGCAAGCTTAATCTTCTTTTGCAGTTTGATCTGTTGTAACTTGCTGCCTGAACTGTGTGACTGAGTATGCGTTTCTGGGGCATTGAGTGTTTGAGCTTTCTTCTCTCTTGTTATCTTTTGTACACTCTTTTTTTCTTCTTTTCTATATGCCCTTCCCCTCTTTTCTGAGCTTTCTCTTCTAAGCTCTCTTTTAAGCTCTTCTCTTCTTTTCTGGTGCGCTTCTTTCTTTTGAGCTCTCTCTTGTGCTCTTCTCTCTACGAGCTTTTCTGCATGCTTTATCATGCTCGCTTCTTCTCTCTCGCACTCTTCTCAGTCTTCAGTCTTCTTCTATTTATAGATTAGAAAATCCACCAGTTGAAGGTAGGTAGATTTTCATCATTCAATGCGCCGCACTTCCTTCTGATACATGCCAGCTTTTCGCTTTCCACGTGTCTTCATCTGATTGACTTCATTCCCCTTTCTCTATACCGGTAACTCTTAGCTTCCTTCCATGCTTGCTTTGTAGCTCTCTTCCTAGCATTGCTCTTAGGTGGCTTGAGACTTCTGTAGCTTACTCCTTCGCAGTCTTCTTCGGCATGGTCTCTTCCAAGTAGCTTCTTGTCAGGTAACTTGAGTCTTCAGTAGCCTGCTGCTTTGCAGTATGCTTTAAGCATAGTCTCTTCCAGGTGGCTTCCTGCAATAAGCAGTATCCTAATTAGTCTACCAGATTCCTTTCACCATTATCTTCAGTATCCTTTCTCTGAAGTTTTCTCTGTCGTATCTTTCTGCAGTAACCTCGTTGCAGTAACCTCTCCTAAGATTGGTTATGCTTATAGAATGAGGGTTACTATTCTGTGGTTTTGTCTCATCAAACTTAAATATGTTCCAACATCCTAAAATCATGAAAATATTTCTATATGCACAGATTTTCTCCAAGTGTTATATATATACTAAGGCAAAATATTTTGTGCAACTGGTGCATGGATCTAGGATCTATGCACCCGGGTTGACCCACCCCACACGCCTCTGACGCGCGTTTTCATGTGCCCCCATGCCCCTGGTGGATGCGCTCAAACCCATCAAGATTCGCTTCAGACAATCATACCCTCACGTTATGTTAGGGTTACCTTCATGTTATGTTAAGATTAACCCTAACATAACGTAACATAACGTGAGGGTCACTCTAACATAACATGAAGGTATAATTAACATTGTTTTTTACCTTCATGTTATGTTAATGTTACTTTCATGTTATGTTAGTGTTACCTTCATGTTATATTAGTGTTACCTTCGTGTTATTTTAGTTCAGTGATTTTAACCAAGGGTATGAAATCTGGAGATGGGGTCACATTAACATAACGCGAAGGTAACCCTAACATAACACAAAGGTAACACTAACATAACATGAAGGTAACGACCAAAATACGTGAAAAAAGTAAAGAGATGCGGGCTGGACTGCCCGCACACGGCCCAGTTGCACGGATCTCAAATCCGTGCAACTGGTGCACAGTAGAGTAACTCATATACTAAAAAGGCAAAACTTTTGAAAATATATTTAATTAATCAAAAATATTTTCTAAAACTGGTTCTTCAATTCTAGTTCAGCTCAAAAACTACATGAAAATTCACCAAATTTTATATGGCTCATTAATTTTTTCTTCTAATTTTCACAGTACAGCTGCATAACATGGTGAAGATATCACATAAAAATATGAATAAGTCTTGTGTGAGACCGTCTCACGGATCTTTTTTCATGAGATGGGTCAACTCATAACCCACACTTAGCAATTCATATGAAAATTTATGGATATGGGTTCAATTTATGGGTAATAAGGATCCGTCTCACGGAAACTATCTGTGAGACCGTCTCATATGAGTTTTTGTGTAAAAATATCAGCTAAAAGTTATTTTCTCCTTATGAATTTCAGAGCTTTACTGTAAACATGGTATCATTTTTTTTTGAAACCAAAATTCGGCATAAATTGTATAATAATATCCTGAAAATTTTCAAGGCAAATTTTCAAAGGTTCTTGTGTGAGACCGTCTCACGGATCTTTTTCGTGAGACGGGTCAATCTATAACCACATTCAATTCATGGGTAATAAGGATTCGTCTCACGAAAACTATTTGTGAGACCGTCTCACATGAATTTTTGTGTTAATATATATTTGTGGTATTATTGTACAATGTCTCTCAATTCAATGTTTGTAAATTTAAAATTTTTACTTTAATTTATATTTCTATGATCATCACTGCATAGACAAAGTCTTGGGTGAGATAGTCTCACGGATCCCATTTCGTGAAACTAGTCGGGTCGGATCGAACATAAAAAATATGTAATACTTTTGTGTGTATTAGGTAATACTTTTCAAGTATATTAGGTAGTACTTGTATTACAAGATGCGTTTTGAGTTGAGTTAAATTATAAGATAATATGTAATATTTGTATGGGTATCATGTAATATTTTTAGATATATCAAGTAATACTTTTGTACCCAAATTGGATCGGTTGGTTCACTCAAAAAGCACGCGAATCCTAGGCTAACCAGGGGCTCTTTTCTCTCTCGTGCGATATGTAATACATTTGCGTATATTAGGTAATATTTTTCTATATATCAGGTAGTATATGTTGGAAAAATTCTGAAATTTTGCCCATTTTGGGGGCTGATTTATGGCGGGTCCCATTTGGTAAAAATGGTATCCGTTTGAAGAGACGTGTTATCTTCCGTGAGAGCTTCGATTCGGTATATAGCTCACCCAAAATGGATTAAGGGTGAATGAGAAATTGGGAGCCGAAGTAGTGGTTTTGGATCATGGTTAAAGCTTGGAAAATGTGGGAAAAGCCTTTTTATCCCACATAGGAACTTTAGCAAGTTTTGTACTTGTATATAATGCTTTCCACCTTATGAGGTGAGTAAGATGTAAACCAAGAGGCTCTCTCTCGCGCGCGCGCGGGGGTGCAAATCATTTCCAAGCAAGCTCGAACCAATGGACTCGTGTGCATGCGCGACCTGCGTACACGAATGTCGGTCTGGAAAAGAGCGGGCCTAGCCCGGTTCCTTTTGCCACCGACCCGGTCCATGCCTCTTCAACTGTTGGCCTTCCAGATTCCGGCAGTTTCGAAACTGCCGGAAGTTATCTTTTTGGCCTTAATGGCTCGTCTCTTCAGCTCCGTTTTGGAGCCTATAAATTGAGGTCCTCCCATAGTTCGAACACACACCATTCGATCCTTCTTTCCTTTCCTTCCATGCCTCTTCAACTGTTGGCCTTCCAGATTCCGGCAGTTTCGAAACTGCCGGAAGTTATCTTTTTGGCCTTAATGGCTCGTCTCTTCAGCTCCGTTTTGGAGCCTATAAATTGAGGTCCTCCCATAGTTCGAACACACACCATTCGATCCTTCTTTCCTTTCCTTTCCGTTCGTTTTTCCTTCGTTCTTCCGGTACAAGTCGGGCACTGTTTTCAGTTCGCCGTGAGCAGCATTCTTGTGCAAGTCTGCGTGCTCGTAATCGTTGTACCCTGGGAAACAGACGTCATTGTGGTCTCGTGCACCTCGGTGAGACGACGAATCTGTTTTAAGGGAACTGTGCTCGCACAGGCCTCGATTCTCAAACCTTTTTCTACCCATTTCTCGCACATTTTCCCTATAGTATATACTTTTGTATTATGCACATATATTATATAATATAAAATTATTGCCCAATATATACAAAATTATTAACTTAATACACAAAAGTGTTACATATTCTATGATGTTCGACCCGACCCAACCTGACCTGTCTCACAAAATACAATCCGTAAGACAGTCTCATACTAAACCTACTCCATTATATGATGTCTCCTAATTGTTTAAAAAAAATACGAAATTAAGGATAAAGAATCTAGTTTGAAGTCAAGTTAGAATAAATTACATACTTGCTCATTTTTTTAGCTTTTAAGATAATATAAATATTTTGAATATATATTGTAAATAATGTTTTCTTAAACTTTTTTATTTATTTATAATATAAATACTTGAACATTGTAAATGTTGTATAAACTTGTTCATTTTTTTCAATAATATATAAATATAATGAATATTGCAAATGATTCAAATATTTTACACTGACTACAACAGACTAGGGCCTATTTGAAAATCCGATTCACGTCAAAAATATATGTTGATACAGTCCTAATAATCTCTTTTCGTGCATTCATTCAACCCATCATTCTAAATTTATTCTTAGAAAAAGTTGGTAATATATATAAAAAAAAAAGTTACATAAATTTCAATGAGACACTAATTTACCTTGTTTTTTTTAGAACATGGTTCTCTTTTCTTTAAGACAAAAGGACAAAAAAACAGAAATACAGAACCTTTTCTTTGGGAGGGATCATCACTACATAAAATAGTTTCTATATGTTAAGTTGTTAGATTTTGTTCTTTTTCAAGTCAAGAGAGGTAATTTTTATTGAACTATATTTACTCCATGTACAGTTAAGGGTTCGAGTTTAAGTATATTATTGTAGTACATATCTAAATACATATTTATATATACCGTGGAACAGGGGCGGATGTACACAGGATCAAGGGGTGCAAGTGCACCCCCATGAAAAAAAATAAAATTTATTATATATTTACTATTTTACCCTTTACTAAATTATCTAATTACAAAAATGCCACTATAAATATATCTACTTTCCCAAAGAAGCTCCTTTCTCTCTTTTCCCTTCATTTCCTGCAAATGTGCGAACGCTGCTGCTGCCAAGGCCCTAAATCCAATCTTGAGGTAATTTCTTTTTTTTTTTCCTTCTCTTTTATATTATATACAATTATACTTATTAAGGTTTCAATATCATATTCATATTCATTTGATGACTACTATTAGTTGGTTAATGTAATTTTATTTGTTTATAAATTAGGGTTTATGCATTTTCATAAATGTGTATGAAATGTATTAATTTTATGATATTTGTGTTGTGATTTCAATGAGTTCATGATGTGTGTTGATCTTATAGTTGTTAATTTCAACAAGAGACAAACCTTCAACATTTCCGGGTTCAAATTTTCCTAGGAGTGATTGATTTGCAACTTAATGAACTCAATGATCGGTTTGATGAGGTGAATATGGAGTTGCTTACATGCATGTCTTGTTTAAATCCCAAAGATTGTTTCTCTTCTTTTGACAAAGAAAAAATACTCAAACTTGCCACATTTTATCCATCCGAGTTTTCAAGTATTGATTTGATGACTCTTGAAAGCAATCTCGACATATTCATTGAAGATATGCAAAAGGATGATATGTTTCGAGATTTACTTGATCTTGGTGCTCTTTCGAAGAAGCTAGTAGAGACAAACAAGCATGTCACTTATCAGTTAGTGTATTTGCTTATCAAATTGGTGTTGATTCTCCCAGTCGCTACTGCAGGTGTGGAAAGGGTATTTTCAGGGATGACATATGTCAAAAATAAATTACGAAATAGTATGGGTGATCAATTATTGAATGATTGTTTGGTCACTTTCATTGAGAAGGATGTGTTCTTACAAATTTCTGATGATAATGTGGTGGATCGCTTCCAAAAAATGAAGACTCGAAGGATAAAATTGTAGTTTGTAATTATAATTTTTAGTTGAATGGTTTGTAACATGTATTTGCATATTTTAGTCGAACAACTTTTACGTATAATGTTTCTTTGTTATATATTTATTTATTTGTTCGAACCCCCATTGTCCAAATCCTGGATCTGCCACTGCGGTGGAATGAGTTATATTAATGATGGTACAAGAAAAAGTATATGGTGGTACAGACTATAATATGACAATATAAGCAAATTATATGATGGTACATGTTAAATATCGGGCTACATTAATAATGATACATATGGTGTACAAATTTAAATATATGAAGGTAGAGAGCTGACTTCATTAAAAAAATATATGATCCAAATAAATATTCTTTTAATTAAAAATAATAATTTCAAACTCTTACCTTAAAAAAGAAATGTTTTAGAGGATGTTTGGTTAAACTTATAAGCTCCTTAAAAGAGCTTATAAGATGTTAAGTGCTTATAAGCTCCTTAAAAGTGTGGCTAACTTTTAAAAATAATATCTTATTTTATGAGCTTATAAGATGTAAGGAGCTTATAAGCTATTTTTTGAAAAGTTGGGAAATCCCAACTTATTTCTAAAATAAGAGCTTATTTTTCAAAACACCTTCAAATTTAATCATTGAAATTACATAAATGTCATTACTAACAACTTATAAACTCCACCATCTTATTTACCAAAATACTTCAACAACTTCTATTAAAATTAAATTAAACATCATACAAACTCCAAAAATATCTTATAAGATATGATAGCTTATAAGCTTTAAAAATAAGTTTAGTATAACAAGCTCTAAAAATAGCTTATAAAATATTCATCAACCTCCACCTTCCCCAACTCACACGATCCACAGATGAGAGGACACATCCATGGCCTATACAACTCCGATAAAGCATAAATTAGATGAAAAATACATATAAGAGAGAGAAATATTAAAATATGTATATTATACATCCTAGCCAAATTATGTAGAGAGAATATTTTCTTAATATATCATCTTGCGAATTTGACTACTTTGGATTGTAACCACTGTAATTATTACGGGGTGGAGTAGATTATATTTTTTAAGGGATAATATCAATTTCAGAAGGGTAATTTAGGTATTATCTAATTTTGGTTTACTAATTTTATCCTTTTCAATTTTAGTTCTGATTTTTTTTTTCGAATTTCAATCTTTTTTTGGTTTGATCAACCAAAATTGTAGTTGTGGTCGTTTGAAATTCTAACATGACAGCCAAATTCTGGTAAACACGTCCACAATTTTGGTTGATTCGATAAAAAAACTAAAATTGAGAAAAATTCAACAATTAAGGGACCAAATATTAAAAAAAATATAATTAATTAATACACCAAAATCGAATAAGACTTAAGTATCGAACTAAAATTGATATTACCCTATTTTTTAAGCAAAGATGTGACTAAAATCTAGACTAGTATACATTTAATTATTTTATATATATTAAATATGTACATAGTGAAGTGAGAGTATGAATGTAGGGCAAGTTAAAAAGTTGGGACACCTTGTTGTAGGCATTATTGGAATTGTAAAAAGAAATATATGCTGCAACTATTTTGTGGGCGCCTTTTTGGTTAAGGTCACTCATTTTATATTGTAATAAATAATAAATTAAGGTGGACTATATTAGTGCATTAATTTCCATTTATTTTTTTGCACGAAAAAAGTTATATTTTTTTAATTTCTAACAAGTCTGTCATTCAAACGTGAATGTACACTAAATGTAATGATTAAAAACTAGACATAACTGAAATTAATAAATGAGAAAACAAACATAGTAACATAATTAATTAAATAGATCTTTAATTATCGAAATCTTGACCTTTATTCTATTTGAGGATTGTTGAGTAATGTTTACTTTCCAAAATACAATGTCAAGTAGAATTAATAGCATGTTTATAGTACAAGTACTTAGAGCCGTCTGATCGAGTTAAGTGTATTTTATTTCACAAAAACTCATGTGAGACGGTCTCACGAATAGTTTCAGACGGGTCCTTATTACTCATAAATTGAATCCATATCCACAAATTTTCATATGAATTGCTAAGTGTGGGTTATGGGTTGATCCGTCTAAAAAAAAGATCCGTGAGACGGTCTCACACAAAACCTATTCTATTTTATTTTCGAACGTGGGCTCCACTTAACCTTAATCTAGTTTTTTTACGATTTTTTTTTTCTTTTTATGTATGCTAATCATGTAATATAATAGAGTTTATTTTAATTAATGTATTAGATTTTTTTCATGAATAATCGAATATGTGTACTCAGTTTATGCTCGTATATTAAATATTTACATGGCTTCTTTATTTTTTATTTTTCTTAGAGTTTGTAATTGATGTTGGACTAATTCAATAATTTGGCGTTTCTCCAAGCTTTAAGTTTTTGAGTCTTTGAATGAGTTTTAACTAGAATAATGAATTCAGCCTTATAGTTCTAGAGTTTATTCGATTTTCATCTAAATTATTTTTCCGACTACCTAGAATTCATGTGATTAATTTAAAACTTTCACTTTGCAACCTAGTTTTTCTATCCAATTTCAACTTCAAGTTTTGAAGTTTATCAAAATACATCCTAAATCAGCGGTTGTAATTGGATAAAAGAAACATGATTTAGGTTACAAAGTGAAAAAATTAAATCATGTGATAAAAAAATATCGGGAAAAGTGATTTCAATTGCAATCGAATAAACTCCAAAACTGCAAGATTACAATCAAGTTAGGCCTCGTTTGATACGGAGGTTGGGTATGGACTGAATTGTAATAATTTCGGGCTTTTTACTGTTCATATAGTTTAATTTGGGTGTTTGGTGTGGAGGTTTCTGATATGAGTTTAGTTATATTGTGTGTTTGGTATAAATGTTTATAAAGTGTATTGTTTATAAATTTGTGTTTGGTATATAGGTTGGGTTTGATAAGGAAAGTAAAATGACAAAAATACCTCTAGAATAATTATCTCAATTTGTACGAAAAATTGGTCCAACTCTTCCACACTATTGAAACTTGAAAGGTTTAAAAATCCTTTGCTACCAGCTACATTTTGTCCAGGAGCCAAAATGATTATTTGATGAATTTTCTTTTTCACACATTGCAGGTAGCCCAAGAGCTAAAGAGCTAAAAGCAAGGCCATCAGTCTCATTATCCTTTATGGGATGAAACTCAACATACTACTTTCAAATGCTCTTCCTTTTCGTACCTTTCTTTTCTAACCACCGAGCACTCCTTCTCCAGATGGTTGAGCCGCTTTAAAACCTGGTTTAGCTCTTTCTTTAGTCTATCAACTTCGCTCCCGTCGACAAGGGAGGAGAAAGAATCGAATGTGGCACAGGTTTGGTGGGTTCTCTGTGATTTTGGAGACTATCCAATTTGGGGAAGGGGCTTCTCTATATATGTGAGGGCAGAGTTGTAGTTAGTACAACATTCAAGGACAAAATTGTCTTTTGAAATTGAACAGTAGGGACAAAAATGTAAAATCATTCCATTTACTATGTGGGCTGGAATAAACCCACCAAGGGTGGTGGGTTTACTAACTCGGATTTAACACACCATACACCCACAGATCTCAACCCGGGCCCTAAACAGGCATACCAAACAGGGGTTTGGGTTGTTTAATAAGTCCAGCTCAGCCCAAACCCCTACACCAAACATGGCCTTAAAAGATAAGTATAAGTAGACCACGAGCCTAGTAATTAGTATCACACATTTCTAAGTTGTAAATTATGATGACTAGAATACGAACTCTGATCACACAAGTGTTCTAATTCTTATTAGATCTTTCTTCCACCAGCTCTAACTTTTATATATATATATATATATATATATATAATAACAAAATGATTTATAATTTCCCTCCAAAAGCCAACATTTCAACTTTGCATATTAATTTGTTATTTATTTTAGGAAAAAATTATGGATAGCAAAAAGAAGGAAAAAGACTATATAGTGGTAAAATTTGAATTTTACCATATTCATTCCATAAATTATAATGAGTTATTTTTTCATTACAATAATATTTTTCACATTAACTACTTTATGTAGTGTATTGCACATAAATAATAAATTTATTAAATCTTTAATAATAGATCAAACATTTTTACTTTAAAATATATAATAGTAAAGTTTATACGGCACTTAAACTAGTTTATTTAAGACGTAATTGAAAAAAGATGTAACGCCCCGTTTCTTTAAAAAGTAAAATCTTGCTTGGTCGTTACTTACATTAGAAATTGATCATCATTTTTTATGAATAATAAAGACCATTAAATTAAGGAACAACCATGAAATACCATTTTAATAAAACGTCGTTAAGAAATATAAATTAGGACAATGCAGCGAAAACAAGTACCTTTAAAATTCTTTCTCTATAAACTCATTTTCCACTTCACCAAAAGAGCGATGGAAATAAACATTTACTTAAATATACATTTCTAAAATAAAATCTTTTAAATAAGATATTCTGCAACCTTTTAGAATATCGGCTACCAGCATGCCACATTTGCGTACCCTATTCTAAAACATTTAAACATATAGGGGTGAGTGTTTGCAAGACACTTAGTGGAGGTGAGCGCACATACACAAAATCATGATCAAACATTCAATTCTTCAATGCACATAACTTAAAGAGATTTATTCAATCCCATCGGGTCTTTAAGCCCGGCGTGAAAGGGCCATATTTGAAACCCCTCGGGTGTTTAACCACGGTGATTCTGGAGTCTTTAAGTCCAGTGTAAATGGGGTCATATTTGAAACCCCTCGGGTAGCTAACACGCCATGAAATCTGGAGTCTTTAAGTCCAACGTGAAAGAACCATATTTGAAACCCTTCCAGTATTTAACCCGTCGTGAATTGAGATCTCATCATGAACATTCATCACTCATCACTTAACGTTGGAAATGAACGCTGAAGGACAACGTCCAAATCCCACTTAACATTTACAGTCACTTTGATAACATATAACAAGGTACACATAAAATAACATTAAATCAACATATATGAACAAAACATAACAAGAAATTACCCCACCTTCAAAAGTTGTGCTAGTAAAGCCCTTTGTCCTATTTTTTTTAGTCATATCTCCTGTTCGTATTCCCTAGATCAAAGGCTTGCACTATTATCTCTATGGCCATCTAAACAAGCTTCTCGTTCATATTTCTTCAAAGTATTCACCTTAATGTTTGACTTAATTGTTTGTAGTAAGATAAACCTTAAATTAATTTCTTGGGATAAAGTTAATAGTCAGCATTTCTAGGATTATGACTTAAAGGAACAACTAGGGTTTGCATAAATTAATACTTAAATTAGGATTTGTGTGATTCTTTTCTTTAATTTTAGGATTCATAAAGTCGGTATCCTGACTGGGTTTTTATATTAATCTCATAATTAATGTAAGATCACATTGCCAATTTATCATAATTTTGGTTCAAACTTGAAGGTTTCCAAAGTGTCGTATGATTCCAAGGTGAATCTGAATTGACTTATTATAGATCTTATATTCATATTGCTTTGAATTAACTTAAGAAAAGAGTTAAATCTGTTTAGTCATTTAACTTGAGTAATGGTAAATCAGAAAACTAATTTATATGAGCTTACTTTTGTTGATTTTATTATGTCATATAAAGTCTCAGTGTCATATTATCAACTTAAATTCAAACAATATTTTAATTACATTGTTTATAAAATAAAAATCAAATGAATTATATCTGAATTCATGTAAAAAAATATATAGTACTCGTATAATTTAACTCTCGTACCCATTTTAAGATAATAAAAGTTCAACCCTCCATGATCATTCTTAGGATCAAAGTAGCATCTAATTTTACATTTTTGTCATACTCAAACCCACAAACTTTATCAATGTAAGTATTATTAACAATGCAAACAGTTTCTTTAGTTCTTAGACCAAATTCTGATTGATAAGTCAAAAATCAAACTAAGCTCAACTATTATTTAGATTTAAAAGAGATTAACAGAAGGTTGGACTTAATTGGACTCAATTTGAAATCATAATTGGACTTAATTAAAATTACAAATTAAATTAAACCCTCACCTTCATAGCCCCATTCCCGTCGTTGCCACCACTCCTGACGGTGACGGCGCGTCACCGGCGATGACCTACGATACTCTTCACACACACGGACACATACCCGAACACGAACCGAATCAACCTCTATCAACAGACAAAACACAAACAACACACAAGAACATGATCACCATACGTCCGACCCTAGCGCCGCCGCGGGAAGCGGCGGCCGAACTCGACACCACCGGCGCGACCACCGCGCCGGCTAGGCCCAGGGAAACAAAAAGAGAGAGAAAGAGGGAGAGATACGAGAGGCAGAGACAAGACGAGTATAGAACATGGGAGAAACAGGGGAAAAAGAAAGGTGTAACGACAGCGCTCACACTCATCCCAAACACGACAGCGGCGAGAAAGAGGGAGGGAGAAAGGGGAAGAGAGGAGAAAGAGAGAGCGAGAGGGGGGAAAAAGGGCTGATGCCCTCCACCGTACACACGCGGCGGAGACGATGGGGTAAGGGTGGTGGCCGGTGGGAAAAATCCAAGAGAGAGAGCGGGAGAGATCGAGAGGGGGGAGTTGCTCGCTTTTTCCTTTTCCAAAAGGAGAGAGAGAGAGAGTGTGTGTGGTGGAGGTGAGAGAAAGGAGAGGGGGTGAGTTGTCACCCACACAAAGGATGAGGTGGAGATGGGTGATGACTCATCCCATTGTCCACACAATGAAACGTACCGGATTTTGTACTACGAATTAAGTCGGGAGTTATATTTTCGTGGGTTGAGATTTAATTATACGTTGAATTAAAATATCTAGCTCAAGATTTTACAATTAAGTTTTCGTATAAAAATTATCCATTAAGTATAATCTCATTAAAATTGGATCGAATAATTTACATTGTATATAATTTACTTGTGATAAAAATTAATCGATATATTGGATTATTATTAACAATTTATTTTATCTCCTTAAATTTATCAATATTAAAGTACTCTTAATTGATAATCACCTAGGTATTTTTAAATATCACATTTAAGAAATGAGTGAGTCTTGTATGAGATCGTCTCACGGATCCCATTTCGTGAGATGGGTCAACCCGACCCAGTCAATAGTCAATGGTTAATGGTCAACGCCAGGTCAACGGTCGGTCAACGCCGTTGACCAAAAAGTATTACATGTTATGCATAAAAATATTACATGTCATATATAAAAGAATTACATTCATAATGTAATACTGTTATTCTACTCACATAATACTTTTATGTGTATCATGTGATACTTTAAATTAGTATTACGTATTATATATAAAAGTATTACATGATATATATAAAAATATTACTTGTTTATTTCAATAGTATTACATGTTGCACACAAAAGTATTACATTATGAGAGTATTACTTGTTGATTTCAATAGTATTATATGTTACAAATAAAAGTATCACATGATGTATATAAAAGTATTACTTGTTGATTTCAATAGTATTACATATTACACATATAAGTATTACATGTTGCACATAAAAATATTGCATGATGTTATGTTCTTATAATGTAATAATACTTTTGAGTGTATTAGATTATATACTTTTATATATCATTTAATTCTTCATAATGTAATACTTTCATGTATATTAGGTGATACTTTTTTATATATCGGATAATACTTTTGTATTATATACATATAATGTAAAATATATTACAAAAGTATTAGATGATATATAGAAAAATAATACCTACTACACATAAAAGTATTACATATTTTCATACACTCTAACCAAATCCAAAATCATACTATTTTACAAAAGTATTACATAGTATATTGAAAAGTAATACATAAAACATACAAAAGTATTACATAATTTCTCAAAACGTTGTCACATATGATGCACATAAAAGTATTACCTTATAAAAGTAAAAGTATTACATTTATAATGTAATACTTTCATGTATGTTGTATACTACTTTTACATATAATATGTAATACTTTTGGTCAACGGTATTGACCGACCGTTGACCGGCGTTAACCAACTGTTGACCGACGTTGACCAACTATTGACTGGTGTTGACTTTTGACAGTTGACTTTTGACTTTGACCGGGTCGGGTTAACCCATCTCACGGAATGAGATCCATGAGACGATCTCATATAATAATTTGTCTTTAGAAATACCTTAAACGTATTCCATAATTCCAATTGATTTCCGACTTAAATCTAAATCACAATAAGATGAACCGAGACTTAATATTTAGGATTAAACTATTTAAATCCACATGAATTCAAATTAGAGTTTAACTAGCTTAAGTCCCGTGTATCACACGGTATTTAAATATTAATTAAAAATTTAAAATCTGTTATTTATAAATAAATTTAATTATTATACAAAAATTTTAATTATTATTTATTGTTATTGCAAATATCAACTTTAATTAATATGTTTGTCTAAAATTTCATAATTTACAATCAATCATAATTATTAACATTTTGCTATTTAATTATTATTATCTCATTAAATGTACTATTACAATAAATTATAAATATTAAATGAATTGATTTAAAATTAAAATGTAATTAAATAGGATTAACCAGAGAGTGACATGTGTCACTCTTGGTTATTTCTTTAGCATAGAATATAAATATAGATTAACTTTTTCCTATTTAATTATTATTAACTCATTAAATGCACTATTACAATAAATTATAAATATTAAATTAATTGATTTAAAATTAAAATGTAATTATATAGGATTAACCAGAGAGTGACATGTGTCACTCTTGGTTATTCCTTTAGTATAAATATATATATATATATTATTTGGGGTGTTACAAAAAATCACCACTTTTTAAAAAATTGCAAATTTATCCCCACTTTTCAATAATTGCAAAAAAAAAAAAAAAAATCACAACATTTGTTCATTGTTGCAATTTAGACCACTTTTGAATTTTCTGGAAACCGGAATCCACATGTCCAGCAAACATGCCATGTCACATGCCACATTGGATACCACATCATTTCCAACCAAAAAAGATTTAAAAAAACAAATTGAAAAATAAAATCATCACCTTTCCTAAAGTTGCAATTTAATCACAACATTTCAAAAATTAGCTAAAAAAAAAACCACATACTTTATTTTGCAATTCGAATTTATTCATCGGTGTTTAAATTCATCATGGAGATGTCAAATAAACTACACAACCATAAATTTTTTTATCTACATCAAAATAATGTTGTCTCTAATATATTAATTTAAATATTTTTTCTTTAATTTGAAGATAATTAAATCACAATTCTCATTTACAAAAATTTAGAAAATTGTATTTTTATTCTAAAAAAGATAGTAAAACATAATTACATTAAAAATAATTATAAATCCTCATGATATTAAGCACATTGATCAACAATAATGTATCGAATCATTCTCGATTAAGACCATAGAGTTTAATAATCAAATCGATGAAATATGAAAAAGTTTTGAAGCAACTTTGATTAAATCATGATTTAGAGTTGAGAAAATGTTGTATCAACATGATGATAAAACAATAGAAGAACTATCTATCTACGCACATATGTGTCAATTGTCCAAATTACTGAATTTCCTATTATCTATTTAACCTATGATTAGTTTTCCACGCATTAATAAAATGCATGATAATAATACAAATTTCCAAATGCATGCATATATATTTGATATTTAATCTAGAGGTGAATCATTATATTCATATTTGATCTAGCTAATTAAAAGAAAATGACATTATTAATATGGCTCGATGCATTTCAAGAAATTAAAGAAATTATGTGTTAATTATCTTCAAATTAAAGAAAAAATATTTAAATTAATATACTAGAGACGAAATTATTTTGATGTAGATAAACAATTTTCATGGTTGTGTAGCTTATGTGACGTTTTCATGATGAATTTAAACACCAAAGAATAAATTCGAATTGCAAAATGAAGTATATGACTTTTTTTGCTAATTTTTTAAAGGCTGAAATTAAATTGCAACTTTAGGAAAGGTGATGATTTTATTTTGCAATTTAATTTTTAAATCTTTTTTGGTTGGAAATGACGTGACATCCAATGTGGCATGTGACTTGTCATGTTTGCCGGACACTTGTACTTCGGTTGCCGGAAGATTCAAAAGTGGCCAAAATTGCAATAGTAAACAAAGGTTTGTGATTATCTTTTTACAATTATTGAAAAATAAGGATAAATTTACAATTTTTTAAAGAATTGTGATTATTTTTGCAACTACGTCTTAAAAAAAAGTATCAGCAGTAACAACGTAGTTGGACCTTAATGGACTCATAGGCCAATAAAGTTGTTAAAAGTGATCAACCGCTTTCCAATTAGAGTGAAACTATATATATATATATATATATATATATATATATATTACAAGTATAGTGTACGTGTGGTGTACATTAAGGATAAATTTTTTAAAATAAAAAATATTAAATTATTATTAAGACCTTAAATAATAATCTTTTATAAGATATACAATATATATTAAATTAAAATTCTAATATAATAGTATAGAGTACGTGTGGTGTACATGAAGGATAAATTTTTTAAAATAAAAAATATTAAATTATTATTAAGACCTTAAATAATAATCTTTTATAAGATATACAATATATATTAAATTAAAATTCTAATATAATAGTATAGAGTACGTGTGGTGTACATGAAGGATAAATTTTTTAAAATAAAAAATATTAAATTATTATTAAGACCTTAAATAATAATCTTTTATAAGATATACAATATATATTAAATTAAAATTCTAATATAATAGTATAGAGTACGTGTGGTGTACATGAAGGATAAATTTTTTAAAATAAAAAATATTAAATTATTATTAAGACCTTAAATAATAATCTTTTATAAGATATACAATATATATTAAATTAAAATCCTAATATAATAGAGTCCTACTTATAATAGAATTGTATATGATTTTGGTTTGCATTTATAATTTAAATTTATTTGATTATGAAAATCCAAAATTAAATATAATCTTTAATAAATATATATTAGGTGGTCCATATTTTTGTAAGAAATATTCATACTTTTATATAGGTAATAGATAATATATTAGCATACATCCTTAAACTTTATAAATACACCTATATGATCATCTTTTATTACCTACTAAACTAAATACACCAATCAAAACATACCAATTAAATCTCCCAAATCTTGATTATCTTCTTCCCAAACCATGTTCCCACTTCATCGTACCACCATCATCTAAAATTCTTGTCACTATTAGGTTTAATTAGCAATTAAGATAAAAACGACAATACATGCGAGTTCAGGGGGAAAAAAAAACTTGAATAGATCAAGACTCATGTATGGGTGACATGGTAAATAAAATTTAATTCCACTAACAAGTAGACCAACAACATAATCATTTTCTCAAATGATTGTGAATAAACTAAATGAAAATTACGTACGTTTTTCCCATGGTGGTGTGATCGACTACGGTTTTCTAAAAGTGTGAGAAATAATTCTCTCATCTACATTTTCTATAACAACTTTTCAATTATTTCACTTTATTCTATTAACTTCAAATTTGAAATATTTTATGATTTTAGATAAATCCTAATAATTAATTTTGGGTATGTGTACGACTGGAATTTGTCTAATACAGTAAAATGTATTAGATTTAAGATTCATTTGGTGAAGTGAAACATTTTTAAAAAAATTATCACAAAATGAAAAATCACATGCGGTTAAATAAGGAAAATGTTTTAATCCTCCAACTTTGTATTTTTACCCCTCTACTTTGCTTTACTATTATGGTTTTGATTATTTTTATGATGAATCACAATAGACAAAGGACAATAGAATGGCCATGTTCCCTGTCTTTTGGTTAACTTATTTAAGGAATAGAAAGGGCCTTAGAAAATCATGGGATGCCAATGCCATGCATGAATACAAATATCTCAAACTATGGGATTGATTATAGGGAATTAGAGCCCAAACACCCTTTGGGGGTGGGGGGTTAAAGGGTGATACTGAAGTAAAATATTTTTTGGCCCGAAAATAATTTTATATGGGCTCGAGTCCGTTAAGTTTCTGATCTCATAAAAGGTTTGGTCACATTGAAAACATCGAAGGGTTTAAAGAGTTACATATCTAAGTTCACTCTCTTTACTCTCATTACCCGTGTCGGCACCACACACATAGTATCGGCCCGGCCACCTCTCCCGATTGTCATGACCATCAATCGGAGAACACAGAACACCACCACCATGACAGATCCACCGAGCAACATCTGCTCATTAATTAGGATTTCCCTTTTAACTTTTTGGCGTTGAAAACACACTCTAGATATTTCCAATGACGTTATTTCGTCCAGAACAATTTATGACGGATGCGAGAAATATAAAAGTAGTTCCTCCCCTTTTATTAACAATCAACCAAAACACACAAGGAAAAATCTCATATCACTCGAAATCAATAAAAGAAAATCTCCAAAAAAATATTACATAAATCCCCCATCTCTGCATCCACACTATCATTCAAGGAACTAGTTCATTCTTAAGTGGTAAAAAATAAATCAACTCTATATCACAACACAAATATACTCAATATAAAATCCAATTGTGTGTGGGGCCCGGAGCTCCTGCAATTCAACTAATAAATTAAATAGACAACAATAGAGTATATGTATTTAACATCACCACCATTACATACACACACTCTCACACACACACACACAATATATATATATATATAGAGAGAGAGAGAGAGAGAGAGAGAGAGAGGAGAGAGAGGGGAAAACAGTCGTAAGAAAAACAAAGGAAAAATTGGATCTACTCTCTCCACCGTGGTGAAGAAGAGAACGGCCCCCCTCCGCCGTAGCTCGCCGCCATGAGAATACGCAAGCACGCCAAGAAAACTCCATTGGTCTACGACTCCTCTTCTCTGCTCCCCGGAACCCTCGTCCAGACCCATATCTGCCAGCTCAACCAGTCCCCTTGGGACCTCATTAATTTCTCGCCGCCCTCTCCTCCGCCGCCTCCACCGCCGCAGGTCAGTCGCTTCTCTCTCTGATCTCTTCCCATCCGCCCCCTATTCTTCTCTCTCCTTTCTGCATTTACGCCGCTCTTCATCTTCTTCTTCTTCTAGGGTTTTCTTCTGCCCCGCCTCTAGGGTTCTGCGAATAGGGGTTGTTTTTCTCCCCTTTTGCTCCGACGATTTCGATTTCTTCTCTTTCTTTGTTCTTTTCCCGTTTATTACTGCTCCGATGCCTCCATTCTCAGAAATCGGGCTCATTTTCTGCAGGTTGATGCCGCCGAAAATGGAAGCTCCACCGCCGCTATTCCCGCCGCCCCGAGGTAATCTCGTCTCTGTTTATTGAATTCCGATGGTTTCCTCGCTTTCTTCCTCGTCTTCTCGATATCATTTCCCGATTATTTCGCTAGGGTTTGTGCCCGATAGTTTATGTGAAAATTTTCCCTTTTATTCCTCGATATATAAATATTCAATGTATATGTATATATATTCACACACACCAACATTATGCTTAGAAATGAGTATGCTCTCTCTCTTATAGGGAGATCAACATTTGGCGCTCAACCCACGAGCCGCCGCCTCCGGTAAAAGGCGAGGAGATTATCCTGTGCTGCAAGACCGACGGGAAGAGCTGGCAGTGCAGAAGGGAGGCTGCAAAGGGCAATTCACTATGCGACCACCATTTATCCTTAATGAAAAGCTACAGCACCAACTCCTCGCCTCATCCGACCAAGAAGTCCGGCAAGCCCGCGGGGGAGGCGCCGCCGCCGCGCCGCCACAGGCCCAAGAAGCCCCCGGCGTCTTCCAACCCGCACGAATTCTACTACTACTCCGGGTTTGGGCCGCGATGGGGGAAGAAACGAGGCGAGACGAGCAAGATGAACAACAGTTGCAGCATGCCCAAAAATTTCGAGGAGGAACATGAGATTGAAGGGAAATCGGAAGAATTCGATAATACCGAGTACGAGGAGGAGGAGGAGGACGAAGAAGAAGAGATGAGAGAAAACGGGAAGAAGAGAGTGAGGAAGCCGATCAAAGCTAGGTCTCTGAAATCACTAATGTGAGGACACATTTCATTTTAATACTATAATGTAAAATGTATGGTGTTTGTGTTTTGTGTGTGTAACTTTATGGGATTTATTTTTAAGGACTTCAATTTTTAGGGTATCTTATATTTGGTAGCATACCTTTTTGTATTCTGCTGTGGGTGAGATTAGGAGCCTCCTTTTGCGCGAGATAAGGACACGCACATATATTATTGCCTGGCAGAAATTTCGAGAATAGCTAAGGGTAGACTTGTCTTTTCCTATTATTGCCTTTAAACGTCTATTTTGCCTCCATTTTTATATCTTTTGTTTTCTTTTTTTGTTAAACATTCTTTCATGATTAACTAGCTTTAATTATTCATCTAAAATAAAAATACTGCAGTAAATTATCAGTGTTTTTTTTTTTTTGTACAATAATAGATTTACCCGTACCACAATATTGTTACCTAATTCTTGCGAGGCGAATTTAATTTATGTATGATAAATGCGTAGCAAGTTTATTAAATTTTGCATGAGTTTGACCTATATTTCTTTCCCACTCATGGAGACTTAGATAGAGAGGGGAAATCCACTTGTGGATAATGAGTATCATTTTTATTGTTGGCGAGTTTTATGTGAAATCGTGTCTCACGAATTATTTCATATGAGGTGTATCAACTCTATACTATATAATTTACATGTGAATATGTGAAATGAGTTTAATTAGTTGGGTAAAAAAATATCCATCTCACAAAAGTTTTTGTATATATTTTTTGTTCTGTTTTGTAATTTAATAAATTAATTCATACAATGACAATGATCAGTTCAAGATTTTATTGCTAACGTTTAATCAAATTAAATCAATTGTCACTTTTTTTTTTCGTACTTCATTTGTGTTATGTGGTTAAAGCTAGCTTTCAAGGGTGATATATGAATAAATTAAAACACAAAAATGTGGGATTGGAAATTTTGATTGAAATATAATATTGGAATAATCATAATTGGTGTTAGTTTCTAATATGATTTCTAGATAGAAATCTTTCAAAGGAATCTATCCTTTAAGGAATAAGAGGGTATATAGGTAGTGAAGAAAGAGATTCAATTTTTTTCTATAAGGGTACATCTCTTAGGTTATGGGAATCTTTTATTGAATAGTGGAATAATGTTAGTGTGAATTAATATTGATAGAAATAAATGTGGTTGTTGAAAAGGATGGACTTATCTATGGCTTTCAAGATTTATCAATTGAATTAACAAACTTAACTTTACAACTTTGGTTGACCTCAAATGGAAAGAGCAATACTTTTCTTATACTTCTATACCATAAAGATATATATATATATATATATATATATATGGAAGAAGCATGGTATTGAGGAGATATATACTAGAAAATGCGTATCCTATGTTCGAGTCAGACCATCACAATCTGATCATAAGGTAAGATACCACTTGAACTATAAGGCTTGTAGTTCTATGTCACAAAGATTGAATGATATATTATTATAGTCTAGCCTATAGATAGACTATTTTTATGTTAGTTATACATTTAATTTTCACAAAAATCTACTTGAGACACTGTCATAGATAATTTATGTGAAATAGATCATTTTTATCAACTATTTCAAATCATTCCCACAAATTTATATATGAGTTGTGAAGTATGAGTTGTGGGTTGACCCATCTCCCATAAAATGGTTTATGAGAATACACGACTTACTCTTTAATTTTGATCTACATGTATATGATGGAACTTCTTAATATTATTTCATGCCAACTATACCTAAATAAAATAATTGATCAATAAGGGAATTAAAAGGTTAATCTTAATTTGATGATAGTATTTCTTAATATATGTGGAAATCCTATAGTACCTGTGGTATGGAAGCAATATATATTGAGATTTCTAAGGTTGTGTTCGGACGAAGTGCTTTGACAAATAATCAAAATTCAAATTAGTATATATTGATTTGAAATTTATCAAATTAGATTGAAATAAAATTTTGAGCAATGTAAGTGGATGATGGTAGTTTGAGTGATTCTATGTTTCAAATCTCTCAATCCAAACACAACATTAAACTCTGTTTAGATATTCAAGTGATTCGAAATTTAGTATGTAAAATCAATCTAAATTTCAAAAACGTTTGTTTAAAATGAGAGTAATGGATTTGGAATCTATATAAATTAAAACATCAATAATAAATCAATTACCATAAATTTCAAATATTTCCCGAATACTAAACTCCAAACACGACCTAAAGTATATTCAAGATTAAAATAAATAAAATTATCGATACAAGGAAGAATTGAAAACAAGAGTATCTATGATTAAATTCACAAGAATAATTTAAAATTAGATCCTGGTGTTTTGATTTTGGGATTCAAATGTCACAGTGTTTTTAATCATTATTTTATATAATATTTTGAGACCGCTTATTTATTTAGTTTTCCGACAAGCATTTTCAGGATGCTCTATAGTTTCACTTACTGCGTCATCTAGCACAATTCCTTGTAAACTCTCTCTCTCTCTCTCTTTCTCTCTCTCTTCTCTCTCTCTCTCTCTCTCTCTCATACAGGAGAAAGGAAATGGCAGAAAAGGGTAGTTCCAAAGTTCTGGGTTTAAAGTTGGTCGTGTTTGTAAGTGTGCATGAACTGCGTGCCAGGTGTTCGATGAATTGCTTGCCCGAAACACTACCGTTTTTCTTGTCGCCCTTCACATGATCGAATTACTAGTTCAATGCATTTTAGCTGTTCCTTATCCTACGCCTTTGATCGATCTAGCTTCACTGTTAATTGTGCCTAACTGCCGTGTTAGATTAAATTTGGTTTCTTTCGCATAATCTCATCTCTGTTTTGTTTGGTCCACGCACTCATGTAAGAAAATGGTTTTAACGCACATGTTTCCATCCCTTGATGCTTGAACCTCGCCTGATTTTGTAATCTCCATTGCTGACAATGTTCTTTCTTTTTCTTGGGCAGCTTCTTTGATTGGAACCAAGTTGTAGTAGTTCTTGGGCAGCCATGATGTGTGCTTCTTTTTCCAGTTGTGTTTCATATCCAAGTTTTCTATTACATGTTCCTAGGAACCCCACTTATGTTGCCAAACGTCTTCTTTGCTACGCTGCATCGAGGAAACCCGACTCGATACCTGATAATGATCCTTCCCTTAATCATAAAGTGAAGCCTAAAGGGAAAAACCGAAGCCAGATATCTAAAAAGCCTGAGACTGAGAGTGAGATTTCAGAGAAGCCATTTCCTGGAATGGTCCCTAAAAAGCCCAGGCGGGGCCGAAGGAGTGAAGCTGCAGCCGTTGAGGATTTTGTGCGCGGTTCACTTGAACGAACTATGGAGTCTATCAAGAAGCAGAATCCAGAGGTACTGGAAAACATGGAAAACTTCATGAAGGAGAAAGTTGATGCAGAAACTCCTAACGATGACGATTGTGATGAAAATGAAGATGTTGATGAAAAGGAAATGCTGATTGAGGAGGAGGATCCGTCTTGGCCTTTGGATGCAGATATAGGATGGGGAATCAAAGCCTCGGAGTATTTTGAACAGCACTCGATAAAGAATGTTGTAGGCGAAGATGGGACCGATATAGATTGGGAGGGAGAGGTTGAATATGGATTGGTGAAAGAGATCAATTGTCTTGAGTGGGAGAGCTTTGCTTTCCATCCTAGCCCTCTTATAGTTCTTGTTTTCGAAAGATACAACAGGCAAGTTGTCGTCGTCTTTTAACCCTTTTGTAGTCTAGATGAAATCCATCGACTTATCTTAATGATTTCAGGGCAAGTGATAATTGGAGGGCTTTGAAGGAGTTGGAAAAAGCAGCAGAGGTTTACTGGAAATCAAAAGATCGATTACCTCCTCGGGTTTGTGATCTTCCTTCTTCCTTGTTGTTTCCTTTTCCAGATTCCTTTTTCCATAAAATAAAATACTTAATTTGAATGAGCAGACGGTTAAGATAGATATGAACATTGAGAGGGATTTGGCGTACGCACTTAAAGTTAGAGAATGCCCACAGATTCTGTTCTTACGCGGAAACAAGATCCTATATAGAGAGAAAGGTAGATTAGTTTTCTCTACTATATATTGTATATAAACATATGTCGTATAGCTATACTTGTGTTGTATAAGTGATTAAGTTTCGGATGATTTCAGAGTTTAGATCAGGAGACGAGTTGGTTCAGATGATTGCTCATTTTTACTATAATGCGAAAAAGCCTTCATGCATCAATGACACTGCTCTCTCTTCACCACATCAGTTGAGATTATCTTTTCTACATTTCTTGAGCTTTATATCTTCTGTTTCTACTATGGCTATTCCAAGTTCCGTTTAAACAATGCAACATACGAATGCAGGTGAAATATACAGCAATGGTTATCGAGCATATGTACGTCTTTAGGCATGGCATGGCTGAAGTGTGTAGAAAGCAGTTCCATGCAGTGTGGAAGAAAGGTATGTATTGCTTAATGATACGTAAAAAGCAGAGGTTTTGCATCTTATTGTCTACTTGTATGCTGCTCTACAGACATCTGTGTTTGGAAATAGAATTATTATTTGTTTTTTTGTTGTTTTCTTGCACAATTTTTAAACATTGCAATGAGAAGTTTGGTCTGAATTAGAGAAACACCAATCTTGGCTTGCATATTATGCAATCCCAATTCATTCTATTGAATGTTGGAACCAAGTCTCTGTTGTGTTTACTTTGTGCAAAGACAAACATTATATTTCGATGTAGAATGTTAGGACATAGTCGGATCTTTTATTGCATTTGATGTTAAATCTCGTATTTCATATCATTTAATTCACATCATATCATATGTCAATTAGTAATATCATTAAATACAATGATTCATTTGGAACTAGAGATGTAACAGGAAGTGTAATGTGTAATAGAAGGTTTCACTTTGTTAAGACATCACAATTAATATCGGCATGATAATAAATCTATCAATGAGATCCGAAAACTAACGTGATTCATGTACAAATAATTATTATACAGGTGAAATATCACTTGAATTATAAAACTCGTGATTATAGAAATAATAAGATGTATGTATTAAGATACGACGGTAATCAATTTCTATTTATTCTAGTTATTTACTATTTATGTTAGTAGTACGAAATTCGACACATGTTTCCCAAGAATCAAACCTCACATGCTTGGTCCTTTGTCTTTTTTTTTTTTTGAATATTAGTTGGTATTCACTCTAAATCAAATTTGTTTCTTGCGTGGAAAATGACAATTTTGGTTCCGCAGGATATAAGGTTACTAATCGAGTGGGTCTTATCTAAGATAGTCTTATGAATGATTTTATGTAAAACAAGTTAATCGACAATTCATACTTCATCATTCACATATGAATTTATAATATTGAATTTGATTTGTGGGTGAGAAAATTTTGTCTCATGAAAATTATGCGTAAACTGTTTTATGCAAGTTTTTCTATGTTTCAAAATGGTTTGAGTACTTCCACATTTAGTTTAATTTGCATTTTTATTGATGATTCATGGGTTTATTTGGATAGGTATAGATTTTCATAAAAACTAATGTGAGACGGTCTTATTATAATTTCATATACATAATTTTATTAATTTAGTTTTTTATTTTCTTTTGAGTGTCTCACAAATAATTACTATGAGACGGAGCCCATCATCCACAAACAACATGTGAATTGTAGGATTTGGGTTGTGGGCGACTGAATTATGAGTTTACTCATCTCACACAATGCTATAAAAATTCATGAGACCGTCACTCATAGATTTTATTTTGTAAATGGTATATTTATTAAAATGTTTATAGATTTTATTCAAAAAAAATTAATTAATTTTGATTTTTTTTTTGTTAGATTGTAGCCCAATTATGCTTTCTTTTTCTTAAAAATGTGTAAAAAGTACTTATTTTCCTTAAAAAATATTATTGACAAATGTGTGAGTAAAAATGTAACAATGGCCAACAAAATTAGAGTTTAGAAAGTAACGAAATTGGTAAGGATGAAATCAAATGTACATATAAGTTTTCTTATAAAACTATGAAAGAAATATTGGAATATTTTTCAAAACAACCTTTTTATAATTTTGGGTCCAAAAATGTAATTTTACTCCTTCATAAATGCCAAGCTCTTTAATACTTCCAAATCCAAAAGTACAAACATGCAAAAGGCAACTTCTTGGTGTAGAAAGGCCCAAAACTCAACTTAAAAAAAAAAAGAAAAAAAATCACATTTTGATGCTGAAACTATGACTATTTTTACATTTATTAGTAGTATACCCGTGTGATCGTGTTTATTTTAAAATTTTAATAATAGAAAGTGATAGTATTATCTTAACATAAATTATATATTAATAAGAATTTAGATATTATATTTTTGATGTATCTCATTTTAAAATATTATGATTTCAAATGCAAACCATAATATATAAATGTATATTTATGTTAAACAATGACTTATAAAATCTATATTTGAAATATGAGATTGTTAATTTAACACCAATTTTGTTCACCCATTAATATTGTAAAATAAAATAAATTTAGTATTGAGAAACAATTATTGTGTCATATATGTTAAACGATAATTAATATTAAAAAATATTTTAACTTCTAATGATATGTTATGCATGTTGCAGTTAATATAGACATAAGTGTCATGATTAATATATTATCATATTTTTTATTTATACTCTATATGTGATTAATTTTATTAACAAAGTTGTTACTTGACGTTCACAATTATATATTTCTTTGAAATTTTTGATCTAACCAATGTAAACAAATTAATTATTTCACGTTAAAGAAAATATATAAATACCTAAAATATATTGATATATTTAAAAAATGTAGGTAACTCAATATTCAACACACTTATATTGACTAATAGATCAAACAATTATACAAAAATGTTTTTCATTGTTATTAATTTCTAAATAAGTCTTCAAAATGTATTTTAACAATTATTTTCTACAGTTTAATTTATTCATTTGTTTTTGTATTTGCAATTTTGTTAAATATAATTATGCACCAAAGTTTAAATATCAAAGGTAAATAACAAAAAAAAAATCATAAAAATGATGAATTTGATATATCATGCATAAATTACAAATTTTAGATGAAGAAATTATTTAATTTGGAATTATGATTTGTTATAAAAAACTCACAGTCCCTAAAATTGTCTGCTTGGTCTCATTAAAATACAAATAAAACTGATCGATTATATAATAAACACAAACTTTCGATGAATAAATCATTTAATTTGAAATAATGATTTCTTATTTCAAATTTTCGATGAATATACACTCGTTCGCTCCAACATCGCTTGTTATCAAAATTTTAAATACAAAATGAAAAGAACAATTAAATTATAAATAAAAAATGATAAATTTGATATTATCATAGATTAAAAAAATTATTTAATTTAAATATTATGTTTTATATGAAATAGATAAATAATTAAAAAAAGACAAAACAACCTATGTGACCTACCCATAAGCTATAGACCAACATAAAAGACCCTACAGTTCTTAAAAATATAAATCTTTTTATTTTTGACTTTTTATAATTAATTTTTTTCATTTATAGTATGTCAATTTAGGAGGAAAAATTAGTTATTGTTATTTTTATTGAAGATTTTCTTTTTATATATATAGAAATAGATTTGCAACATGAGAATAAAAAAGTGTAGGTGGGTATTCTTAAAGTATAATATAAAAGACTTATGGTGGTGAAGTGGAAAAAAATTTATGTCATGTGTGTCAAATATTTTTTTTCTAGTCGGGAAATATATCAAGTATTTATAATATTTCATTTATTCATTCGCAGATAATAAGGCGTAATAGTTTTATTATTTTTTCTAGAACTAATTATTTTATTTATTAACTATTTTATTATGGAAATTTTATCTATTATGTTTTTATCTAACGAATTTAACTTTTATCTTTTGAAAAATCAGAAATTTGACCCAAATTCAATCTTTTGGTTAAATCGGGCTTAATTCATATATGATTAGCACGAGACACCCTAGAATGACAGATATTTCAAAAGGTTAATGGACAAAACAGTCGGAAAAAATAAGTAACTTACTAAAATTACAAGAATAAATAAGTTAATGGGAAAAAAAAACTATCTATCATTGATTGAACTAAGAAAATCATTGATTGAACTAAAAAGATGAGTTTGTGGTTGTGGAGTAAAAAAGAAGAACGCAAAAATGAAAGAAAAAAGAAAAGCTCAACTTCAACTATTTGAAGCCTTAGTAAAATTAAAAAAGTGGTGAAAACAGTTATTCTAAAATCATGTAAATTTGCAGTGTGCAAAAAGTTAATGATGTATTATTTCGTTTGATATATATGAAAAGTTTCTAAAATATCTTTATTCAGAAAAATTCAAAAGGGGAGCATTGTAGTAATCATCCATGGTCTAGCTAGGGCAAAATGAGACAAGTTGAGTCTTGTTAGGTTAGAACTCAAACTTGTTTACAAAATTTAAGGCTTGAACTCGATCATCTTTTTTTCTTAAAATTTGAGTCCGACTTGACGAATTACTCAATAGGTTTGAGTTTTCTTGGTGAATAAATAATGTATTGGAAGTTATAAAGGTTCGTGAGCCTCTCAATTCAAGTATAAATTAATTTGTACAGCTGGTTTCAATTATCTTCAAATCGAATTCAAATATAAATCTAGTACATTTCAAATAGCTCATGAGATATTTCATATCACTTATCATCTACTTTGGTCCGGCCTATTTCAACCTCATAATTCCTAATTACAATTTACCACTTCACCACATGTATTGAGAAATGAGAAACAGATAATATTTTTTATTGCATATCCATATTTCATTTTATATTTCAAAAAAATCACCATACATTTATTTGTATAACATAATATTATTATAATCTAACACATAATTAAAATTTATGTAATAAAATACAAGATGAAATCCAAATGAATTGAGGGTAGTACCAACCTAGTTCACGACTAATATATACAAAATACAGTATAGTAAAATATTCTCCTTTATACGAAAAGTATGTAAGTCTTGTTATTAGAAAAAATATATGTATACATTTGTATTGAAATAACAATTCTTAAATTATATTGTATTGGTATTGGTATTGGTATTGGTATTGGTATTGGTATTGGTATTGGTAGTAGATTAAATTGAAATAATTTTGAAATACTATATTGTTTTCATGATCGATCAACATTTTTATACCAAAAAATTAGTAGCACTCGAAATTTATTTACTCAGCACACAGGGTACCAAATGGGATTGAAATATTATCTAGACTTAATTTTAATAAACAATTATATCACCAATTTTCATAATTATAAATTATTAAGTGTAAATTTGCATAAAAAAATTTCTAGATCAACTGTGACAAACAATAGTAAAATAGTCAGACAACGTGTGATGAAAATAATAAAATTTTAAAATTCATAAATTATATGTGTAGTAGATTAAATTATAATAATTCAAAAGATAAATATTATTTTTCATCATCAACTATTTTATATCAAAAAATTACTAACACATAAAATTTATTTGTCCATGCATCATATGAGTACCAAATGAGATTGTACTATTAACGAGAATTTTTTTTTCTCGTAAATTAACATATTCACATCTAATTGGTAACATTTTAATTTTATGGTCGTGTTTCACATGTGTAATAAATTAGATCAAAGTTACTCAATTTTGTATCAAATCACAGAAGTAGTAAGTTTATATGCTCGTGCATCACACACACTTATAGTAGTTCTCGAAATTTGAGCATTGTATTAATTTGTGCATCACACACAATATTGTTTAAATTATTCAACAAACATGCTTTTAATCTTTATTAGAGCAATAATTAAACAATGCTTATTAGACAAAATAATATTAACTTTCATATACCATATATAGATTATAATTCCAATTTCTTTTACACAAAAACTCATGTGAGACGGTCTCACGGATAGTTTCGTGAGACGGATCCTTATTACCCATGTGTTGAATCCATTTTCACAAATTTCAATATGAATTGTTAAGGGTGGGTTATGGGTTGACCCGTCTGACACAAGAAGATCCGTGAGACGGTCTCACATAAGACCTACTCTTTAGTTTTAATATCATAGTTGATATTATTATCATCACAATTATTTATACACTCCAGGTGCATAGGTCATTATCCATGCAATCCGAGCCATATGACCTGAAAATTGATTTTCACGCTCAAAATGCGTTCACGTGTCCTCAAATCCACGCTCGAATCGTAATTCAGCATCCTAACCTTTTAGGTATTTCGGCTAACCTTTTAATTACGTTCACATAATCTTTTAGTTAAGTTCGCATAATTAACATTTTAGTTAAGTTAGCGTAACCCTTACATCCTAGTAGTTTAATATTTTATAGAGTATTATAAATCTATTTTACATTTTAAACCTTTATGTTATAGTAATATAATTTACATTATTATAATCTAATTTTTATATTATAATAATATAATCTTTATATTTTTTAAAGGTGGTGATAATTAATGTACATGAAGGTTATATCACTGTAATATAAATGTTAAGTTATTACAGTATAAAAAATTTCAACTATGTATTAATTACATGACTGAAAAAATTCTAAGTATATAACTTTAAGGTTTTAATACCTTTTAAACCTTTAAATTGTAATAATGTAACATTCATGCATTATAATATTAACCTTTATATTATGTTAACATAACATATTTATGTTATTATTTAAGTACATATATAAACTTTATGATAGTTATATATATAAATATCGTTATATCCAGTTTGGATATTCAGAGTTGTTTTGGTTGGATACAGTTTATAATAATATAATAAAATTATTATATAAAAAGTTATTCATATGTTTTTATTATTTCAAATTTTGTATAATATAAAAATATAGTTTTAATATTTATGTTGAGTTTTAAAGTTGTATTATTATAATTGAAAAAATTGTTAGGTAAAATAAACTGAAAAAAGTAGAATTTGGTTAGACTCCCTTCATCTGTTGTGTGTCTTTTAGGACTTTGGTGGCATGAAGTTTTAAATTCAAATAATACAAATTGTATATGTCATTCGAAATTATGCTTCATAATATTTAAAAAGCCGGAATACAAAATTTATGAATAAGTTAAACAATGAACTCAAAAGCTTATATTCTATTTGTTGTCTTTTATGGAATTTTTTTAATATCTCGATAGATAATTTAAATATCTTAATAAATTTTGAAGTTAGTTAAAAGTGATTAATTAACAGTATAAATTTTAAATATTTATTTTTATACAACATTTCTCATAATTATAAATTTGTTTTATTAAAAATATAATAATTCTAAACATTACGTAATTACAATTAACCAAAAAAAATTAAAATCTAATTGCATCCTATTTATGTTTGTATTTTGTTGAATATTCTTCATGGTTGAATAAATAATTTGATAAGCTAATAATTTTGGAGCTAGTTAAAAGTGACCAATTAACAATATAAGTTTTTAAATATTTATTTATATACAACATTGCTCATGTCCAAAAAATATCTTAAGATATGTTTAATTATAAAATTAATATTAAAAATAATTCTAAACATTAAGTAACTATAGTTCAAAACAAAAAAGTTCAAAGCTTATAATATTCTATTTGTTTCTATCTTTTGTTGAATTTTTCTCATGACTCAATAAATAATTTGATAAGCTAATGATAGTTGTAGTTGGTTAAAAGTGACAAATTAACAATATATATTTTGATATTTATTTATATACATAATTTCTTATAATCACAAAAAATATTTTAAACTTTAAAGTTGATAATGAGAATAACTCTAGACGTTAAGTAATTAAGTGAACATATTTAAAAAAAAAAAAGCAAACTGTTGCTGAAAAATAAACAACAACCATCAACAACAATAAATAAATAAATAAATAATAAATAATAATAATAATAATAATAATAATAATAATAATAATAATAATAATAATAATAATAATAATAATAATAATAATAATGACAATACATTATATTGAAAAGAGTCTTAACTAACTCGAGTAATTTTCTTGATAAAACTATTAATATTTAGAATTTTTTTATTAGCCAAAATTTTGACTTGACATTTTCTAGAGGGAAATTGACAAACTTGTAATTTCTTCCAATGGACATATTCTTATATATACTAGCACTTCAACCGTGCGTTGCACAAATTTATATTTTAAATAATTTTACGTAAGTGAAGAAAATAAATGTAAGTTATGAAATAAGTGTTCTGTATATTTTTTAAATAGTTAATAAGTAATTTTAAAATTATATATATATATATATATATATATCAAATTTCAAAAGTATTGTCTTAATGTACCTAAATGGTAAAGAGATGCAATTAATGCAAAAACATACATTTAACAATTTAATTTAAAAACTTATATTACACATTTTGCAACACCTCTTTGTACACAACAATCCTAGTGAATATAATATTTTCCTCTACACTACCACAAATTAGAACTTTCAATGGAAATAATATTTTCTAATAAATGGGCAGCTTGATTTGATTAATATTTTTAGAAATGAAAATGATAAGAAAATAAAAAATCCATAATACAAATATATTTGAATATGTATATCTAATTTGCACATATGAATCTCAAATAGATTAAATATCTCTTAAAATATTATCAGTTTATAATATTAATATAAAATCATTTAATCCTAGATGAATTTATTTTACAAACACTGTATTTATTCAAAAACTTAGTTTATATTTATAAAATTTAGGTTTCAAATTCATTTTACAATTAAAACAATATTTGATTTAGAATTTTGAAACCATTTTAAAATATTTTTTCTTATAGTTATATCTATTGCATAGATGTTTGAATTTATTTTTAAATGTTATTTGTGGATTTTTTTATATTAACCTCACAACATTATTAGATTATTATTAGTTTTACTTTCAAATTTAATTATTATTTTTAATAATTTTATAATAGTTTTTAAACTTTTAAACATTTTACAGCCCTTCGTAAAATGAAATTTAGCTTTTAGACCTATTTTTCACATTTATATATAAAATTACAGAATTTTCAAATTTTTAAATTTTTGACAATGTTTAAATTTCATTGTTTTCAGATTTTTTAATTATATCATTAAGACATAATCATATAATAATATCATCCAAAATAATTTCCTCTATTTTATTTTACTCCAATATTAAATTAAAAGACTACTTATTATATTTAAAATATATATGAAACTTATTCTATAAGATTCTCAAAGTTTTTAATTTTTTTATTTTTCCAAAATTTTTCTATTGGTCAATGGCAAATCAATAATTATTTTCAATTTTTACAATTGAATGACAAATCAGTAAATATCACCAACTTCTTCTGTTTTATATATAGTATAGATATAAATAGATATATCCCTTTGGGTCCACCCTGAGAAAGTTGCCATCGTGTAAAAAAGAAAAGGACCAGTTGAAAGTTTTATTAATTTGAAAAGATACAATTGGGAGAAAAAATGAAAAAGAAGGATATTAAGGAAATAATTAAGGTAGAAGTTGTAATAAAGAAACATAAATAAAATAGAATTAAAAAAAGGAGAATAATAGGGATCAAAGTTCACAAAGCACAAAATCGATACTCTTTTCTCCAGGCCAAGGTCAGTTCTTCCACCTCCGCCACCTCCTCCGCCGCCCTCTTCGCTTTCCGGTTAGGGTTCCGTTTGCCGAACTTATTTATTTTCTCTGAATCTCGCAGTTCGATCTTGCTAAAAGGTCGCGATCAAGGGATAAACACATATAAAGAAATGGTGCGAGGACTGCTAGGAAAGCTTGCCGGTCGCTCTCTCTCCGCCGCCGGAAAATGGCAGCATCAACAGCTCCGCCGCCTCAATATTCACGAGTACCAGGTATGATATGCGTAACGCACTATTTGCTGTATAGATATGTCAATTTGCACTCACACCCAATGTTTAAAGCATGATCTACTTTTAAATTGTCTTCTACTATTTGTGATTCTCCTAAAACATATGTTAATCGAAGCTTTGATTAGAATTGCGTTATTTTAGTTTCGTTAGGTTTTGCAAAAACTAGTGTTGGGGCATTGTTAGTGCTATTTGAACGGGCTATTGCTCAAATGAACGATTCCTTTCAGCCTTATTTAGGTCAACCTTGAGAACTTATGCATACGATTAATGTTTCTGAACTGATTTCAGGGAGCTGAGTTGATGAGCAAACATGGAATCAATGTCCCCAAGGGTGTGGCAGTTGGTTCGGTCGATGAAGTCAGGAAGGCATTGCGCGATGTATTTCCCAACCATAGTGAGGTAATTCTGTGGAATTATTTCTTGGGTCTGTTATCCTTTGGGGCTCATAATTTTTAGAAGGAATTGATCTGTAGAGGCAAATTTTGGTGTTGTAGGTGGTGGTGAAGTCTCAAATCCTTGCTGGTGGACGAGGACTGGGTACATTTAAGAGTGGTCTCCAGGGGGGAGTTCATATTGTGAAGGCTGAGCAGGTTGAAGATATTGCTGGTATGACAAAAGGCTCTTTTTTTTGTTCACTAGGAAATTATATATGCAATGTGGTTGCATCTACTAGGCACAATTTAGCTTCTTCTAAGTTGTTCTCCTTGTGATGCTTTATATCTCAGTGCGACCTTCAGTTCAGTTATGCTAAATGGAAAAAAAAACCACACTGTAGATTTAGTATTTTTAGTTGCTATGTCAAATAAATCTGCAGCATGGCCTGTTCCTGACTCATTCCTTTCTTCCTCTGCAAGAAATTGTGTTAGGGATGAATGTCATCATTGCATGTTATTGACACCTACTTAGCTAGTGAGCCATTACAGCAGATGGACATATGATATCTGATATCTTCCCATAACGGCATGACCCCATTTTTAGTGAAATGATGCTTTTCAAAATGAAATTGGAAAAAATATTTTTGCTTCCGAAAAGCAAAGAGTTCGGCAAATCATTTGTCTATTAGTTCTATAATCTGTAATCCATTATTAAAAATTTACAACTCTATGTTTATGTTATTTCAGGGAAAATGCTTGGGGAGATACTTGTTACCAAGCAAACTGGACCTCAAGGAAAAGTTGTCAGCAAGGTTTGACATTGATTATGTTCTTTGATCATGAAAAATATGAATATATGTAGACTTATTGTTGTGATGACTGATGAAATCTGCAATATTATTTATTATTGTTATGCTATGAATCTACACTTTTATGAAAAGCAAAAATGATATTCTGTTGTGCAGGTGTATTTGGCTGAGAAATTGACCCTTGTCAATGAGATGTACTTTGCAATTACTCTTGATCGTAAATCTGCTGGACCTGTAAGTTCCTAAAGAATGAGGGTTTTACCTTTATATTGTTTGTTGAATTTCCACCTTTGATCAGGGACTCCATTTGTTTTTATAAGTACTTCCATTTTCACCTTTTCTTTTTCATTGCTTTAGCCCGTCTAGTTTGGTATTAGTCTTTTTGAAATCCTTCAGAGATATCTTGGTGTAGATAATGTGTAACTAAGATGGTAGATCATGGGTCTTGCCTTACTTGACTAATCGATCGATTAATTTAGCTTCAAATATGACATGCTAAGCTGGCGACTTCGTGTGAGATGCTCTTAAGTAGATCCTGCTGATTATTTTCTTTGTGCAAACATTATATAGACTGAACTATTTTTATTTTTCTAATTATTTATATTCTACATCATAGGTTAAATCTGTCTTGCTGGAATTGTTTGTAATTTGACCTGTAAGGTCTTTGAACTTAACTACTTGATACTATTTTCTATGTCCATGAAGTAATTAATAGTCTTCCTAACATCTTTTTTATACTAACTTCTTTACCAGTCTTATCCTTTCCACTGATGTTTAACCCTACCTGTGCATCAAGGTTTCCATGGATTATGGAACTTTCTGGTGACTTTGCTTTTTGGTTTGGTCCTGAAGATAATAAATTTCACATGGTTTTAACTGCAAACAGTTGCCTATGCTATGGATTTGTAGGATAGAAGGTTAAAATTTTATTACCTGAGTCTGAGTTAATCTATTTGGATACATTTTCTTAATATGCTTGAAGATTGATAATTTATTGTCTCATGATCAAGCATCTGAGCTAGTAATTTATCATCCAGTTTGCTTGAAGCTTAACTGTTATGATCATCTCCAAGTAACTCAAGGATAACTCATGTTTTTTGCTTAGCTGGTATACATATTCATAAATCACAATCCATGCTCCAAGTATTGCCACAAATCCGCCAAAATGTTAGTATGCTAATATCAAATGAAAACCAGGTGGTAGACTAAATATTTATGTTTAAATAGTTGTCCGAATCAGACAAGTACTTTAAGTTTAGAGTTCAAAGTAGAAAATGTTCAAACATCAGGCTGTATGTTGGTGGTATGCTGCATGTATTTGTTCCCATCCTTGATTAAGCTTGCATATTCTTAAGCACAAGTCTCTATGCTGAGCTGTGGTTGCACCAATTTCTTGCAGCTTATTATTGCCTGTAAAAAAGGAGGAACAAGTATTGAAGATCTTGCAGAAAAACATCCAGAACTGATTGTAAAGGTTAGTCTCTCTTCGATTTTTCTTAGATTGAGCTCGTTGCTGAATTGCACGTTTTCTCTGTAATTCTTTTTACTGATTGATATTTTGGATTTTGTCCTGGGATAGGTACCTATTGATGTTTTCACAGGAATTACTGATGAGGATGCTGCCAAGGTAGTTGATGGTTTGTCTCTCAAGGGGGCCGATAGAAATGCTTCAATGGAACAAGTGAAGAAGTTATATGAACTCTTCTGCAAATGCGACTGCACATTGTTGGAGGTAACCAGTATGAGATTGTTCTCTCAGAATTATTTTCTTTAATATTTACAAAAATGCGTGACTGGTTACTAGGTTTAAATTGTATATAAGCATAAACTCCTTATTATGGCTAAATCTGAAGCGCAGTTTATTTCATAGATCAATCCCATTGCTGAGACTTCAGATAACCAATTAGTAGCTGCTGATGCAAAATTCAACTTTGATGACAATGCTGCTTTCCGTCAGAAAGAGATATTTGCTCTTCGAGATCCAACTCAAGAGGATCCTCGTGAGGTACTTACCATTACTATCTTTTGTGGTAGCCAATATTGAAATGGGGGGTTAATTCATTTTTGGTTACATTTGATACAAAATATCGGTATAGGTAGAATAAAAATATCGGAAATTTCATTTATGTTTTTCCAAACAAATTCAATGGTCCATTTTGAATCAAACCACAAATTATGTATTAGATGACATTTTATCTTCTATATTTGAACCACAAAGGGCATCGTTTTGGTACTGGAAGTCATGTATTAGTTAATGCCGGACAATATTGTTGTAGTGCAAATTGTTTGTATAGTGTATGATCTATATGTTTTTATCAAGAACATGTCAATTAAGTTATACTTGAATTTAAACTTCTATAATAAATTGTTATAATATTTCTTAAAAATCTCATGTTAAAATTTTAATTTTTATGAACCTTGTTTTCAAATATTTACTGTTATGGATATTGATGATTCCACAAATATTTCCATAAAATCAATGTACCAATTTTTTTGCAAGTAATTCTATTGTTGTCATTGAAGGCCCTTCTTACACACCACTTTCAAAGAAGCTAATGAATCTTTATTTAGCGGGTCTTTATTAACAATTTTGTACTTTGTTTACAAATTTTCAGGTTGCTGCAGCAGAAGCTGACTTGAATTACATTGGTCTAGATGGAGAAATTGGTTGCATGGTGAATGGTGCTGGTTTGGCCATGGCCACAATGGATATTATTAAGTTACATGGAGGAACTCCTGCCAACTTTCTTGATGTTGGGGGTAATGCTTCCGAAGGCCAGGTGATTCTGATATTTCTATAAATATCAAATGATGTGGACGTGTTTCCTTTTAAATCACCTTATTCATATGAGTGGAAGATATATCTGGTGAAAATTGATAGATTTGTGGGTGGAGTTTCAAATTCAAACTTGACCTTGAATTGAATTTATTGAACAGGTTGTAGAAGCTTTTAAAATTTTGACTTCAGACGAGAAAGTGAAGGCTATTCTTGTGAACATTTTTGGAGGTATCATGAAATGTGATGTAATAGCCAGTGGAATTGTGAATGCTGCCAAACAGGTAAACATACACTGATATTGGATTTTACACTTGAGTTACTGCTGTTTCTTCGACAAATTTGATAAATATGTACACCTGCTTGCTAAATGTTCAGCCATAAATGATTCAAATCAAATTGATCTTCTGATTATCTTCCATCTGTGCATAATCGGTACACCTTTTGCCTTAATTGAAACCCATGCACGATTATAAACATTATTGGTCTAATCTCGTAGGTTCAACTCAAAGTACCTGTTGTTGTCCGTCTTGAGGGCACCAACGTGGACCAAGGAAAGAGAATTTTGAAGGTAAATTTGAAATCACATTTCTCACATACAAATCTGGTGAGCTAGATTTTAACCATCGTTAGTGTACAGGAAAGTGGCATGACTCTGATTACTGCAGAAGATTTGGATGATGCCGCTGAGAAAGCAGTTAAAGCCTCATCAAGCTGAGAACGTCCCGTTTAGTTTGGACTCGGTTACTTGAGGGCATCTTTGTCTTTTTTTCACGCTCGTTTTTGGAGCAAAATTGATGATATAAATGATTCATTGTCACCTGAGAAGCCAGACTAGGTTTTGGTGAAAAACCAGTTGGATCTCCATTGCTCTTATGGATGGATGGCATTCTAATTATTCTTGAGTTCATATATTTTGGTGTCTTACTTTCTTTAAGATTTTCTTGCCCTTGTCAATAATAAATTCTGCCCGGATTGCAGAATTATACATTGTTGGTAGCAGCAAAGTAGAATTAAAAACAAGATCTAAACATCACTTTCTCTTACACGAACATACACTTGTCTGTTACAGCTAATGATATTGGAATTTTCTTTTCAACTCAATTGTGAGAGAGAGAGAGAGAGAGAGAGAGAGAGAGAGACCACCCTCAACGTATTCAACTCACAATGCATGCTTGTATCTATTTGTCTTGTTTCATCAACTAATTACTGATTAAGGATGTCAACGAGCCAAACCGAGCCGAATAGTATTGGGTTTGAGTTCGACTTGTTCAATAATATTCGGGCTCGAGTTCGGTTCGAGCCTTAGGAATGGAGCTCGAGCTCGACTCGATTGAAAAATATTGGGCTCGGTATTCGTTCGAGTTCGGCTCGGATAAGGCTCGTTAATAGGACACACGAGCCCAGTTCGAGTTTGGCTCGGTAAAAGCTCGAAAGAGTTTGGTTACAAGCTTGAATTCAAGCTTGATTGTTCGAGCTCGAGTTCGGTTCGAGTTCGAGCTCGAGTTCGTTAACAATAATTTTGGCCTCCATTTCAAGATTTAACTAGAAAATAAACATAGTAACACATACAAATTTCACAATTCAACAATGACATACACAAATAATTAAAATAGTCAAATTTCAAGTCAACATAATATTCTAAACATTAAACTTCTCGATCTTTTGTGGGAATGTTGTGAATGTTCATCAATACTTGCCTCATTACAAATATAAAAATGTAAAATAACTAATTATAGATATGTTTTATGATTAAACTATAAATTTTACATAATATTTGTTTTTTAAGAAATATATAATTTATCTTTGTTAATAAGTTGATATGTTAATATAAGAATGTAAAATGTATAATTATAACTCTAAATTTTTGATTGATGATAAATAAAAAAATGTAAAGTAACTAATTATAAATATGTTTTATGAATAAACTATAAATTTTAGATAATATGTTATGTTTTTTAAGAAATATATAATTTATCTTTGTTAATAAGTTGATATGTTAATATAAGAATGTAAAATGTAAAATTCTTATTGATGATAAATACAAAAATGTAAAATATCTAATTATAGATATGTTTTATGATTAAATTATAAATTTTAGATAATATGTTATATTTTTTTAAGAAATATATAATTTATCTCATTCGCGAAATCATTACAAGACTCCTGATATGTTAATATAAGAATGTAAAATGTATAATTGTAATACTAAAATTCTTACCGATGATAAATACAACAACGTAAAATATCTAATTATTAATATGTTTTATGTTTAAGTTATTAATTTTAGATATTATCTTATATTTCTAACTTACAAATATATAATTTATTTTTGTTAATAAGTTGAATAATATAATTAATAAGTTCGTTGATGTTCGTTTGTTAAAGTTAACAATATATAACCAATTATTTACTTAGTTTGTTAGAAAACTATATAACACATTCGAGAGTTACGTTTAGATATATATATATATATATGTGTGTGTGTGTGTGTGTGTGTGTGCGGGCGCGCGTGTGTACACGTATATATTTGTGTGGATTTCAAATTCTATAATATTATATTGAAGAATCTAAACTCTAATTAATATTTCTATTTTTAATTATCTTAAAATCTTAATTTTAACATTTTAAAAATGCTAATTGTGCAGATATTGATAATCAATACATATTTTATTTTTAGTTATATACATATTTATAGGTTATAGTTATGTATGCTTCAAATATCATATATAAATATTTAAAATATCATAAATGGAAAATCCAAAAAAAGGCGATCCCCCTGACCTGGATCTGACCCGGGTGCATGGATCAAAGATCCATGTACCTGATTCACAAGAGACTTACTATTTATATAAAGATAATATATCATCACTACATTGTATCATTCATATCAAAATTTTAAAGATATTCAAATGACAATACAATTAATATATTAGAAATAAGTAAATTGTATTGAATTTTTATTAGTTAATATGTTTATAAAATGAGTATGTTTAATTTAATCTTGTAATATTGTGTTAAGAATTTTTTAATTTATATATTTATTTAAATTTTAAAATATGATACTATTATAAAATATATAAATAAACTAGCCCACGAACACTAAACGAATATGCTAACGAACTCTTCACGAACCTAACGAACATATTCGCAAGCTTTCAAATCAAACATGTCCAGGCTCGAGTTCGACTTGTTAAGTATTCGAGTTCGAAATTCGGGCTCGAGTTCGGCTCGTTAAGTTTTACAAACGATTTCGAACGAATATTTATCGAGTCGAGCCGCGAATAGTTTGCGAACGGTTTGGTTCATTTACATCCCTATTACTAATGTTTCATCTCTTATGTTTGTGTGATGATACATACATCGAAATCATGTATATTTGATGACATAATAGTTTTACATATTTAAGTTTGGTGACAAAAATAATTACAATTTGAGTGGGGTGGGGGTTTCTAGTTTCTTTTTTTTATCTATTTTGAAGGTTTGTTTTTTCTTCTCTTTGGATGGTTAGTAGGACAACAACTAAGAAGAATTTGTGAATATGTGTTCAATTTATAAGTAATAAGGATCCATCTCACGGAAACTATCCGTGAGTCGTGAGACCGTCTCATATAAGTTTTTCTGAAAGAAAAAACCTGAAAAATGTATAGAAATGTTGTTTGAAAAAGTATTAATAAAAAAAGAAAATCATTTACTTCATCTAATATGCATATCTTTTCATGAAAAAGAAAGAAAGGAAATAAAGGGGCCCACCAATGCCCTAGGTCAATAACATACAATTTGTAACTGAAGAATCAAGTCGAAATAAGTTATATGTTCGAGGCCATAAACAGAACTCAGATAAAACACAACAGAAACGTGAAGAGTGAATCTCGTATGAGATCGTTTTACGGATCATATTATGTGAGATGCATTAATTTACAATCCATAATTTACTATTTATGTAAAATTTAACGAAAATAAATTTGATTCATGATTATAATTTTATTCATTTGTGTTTTTATTCATTTGGGTTTAAATTAGATAACCTATTCACTTAAAATTTATTTTTAATTTATGGTGTATCAAATTTATCATCTTGTAATTTATTTATTGTCATTTTATTTCATATTGTAATTTTCAAGGGGGTGAGTGATGATTTTTTAAAACAAATCATAATTCAAATAAAAAAAACATTTAAAATTTGATTTCAACGCATAAAATATAAAATCGATCAATCTTATAAGTTTTAATTTTCTATTTACATCTATTTAATATAAATGGAGAACACTTGACAAAATTTACAATTTTACCACTTTTTCCTCTTGAAAATGTCATATTATTGTTATGAGTGTATGACTAAAATTATTTTTTCAAAATTATTAAGAAATTGTTGATGTTATTTAGGACTTTTTCAATATAATATATCAATACCATTTATACTTAGAATTATTATTTTTATTTTACTATTATTAATTATTATTATTCATTATTGTTGTTGATGACTGTAATTCATTGTTGAACAATAATTTAATCTTTTTTTTTTAATTTTGTGAACTTTAATTACTTAATGTTTAAAATTGTTATCATCGTCAATTTTAAAGTTAAAGAAATTTAAGATATATTTTGCAATATGAGAAATGTTGTATATAAATAAATATTTCAAAATTGATATTGTTCATCTATCACTTTTAACCAATTTAAAAAGTCATGAACTTATCAAATTATTTTATCGAGCCATGATTTTTTTTAAACACAAGATAGACAAGATTCTTTTTTTTTAATTTTCTTTTGCTAATTTTAACTTCATAATGTATAGAATTATTCTTATTATCGATTTTAACGTTAAACTAATTTTAAGATATATTTTTTTGAAATTTGAGAAATGTTGTAGATGGATACATATTTCAAAATTTATACTGTTAATCGGTTACTTTTATGTAACTCATAAATCAACTGATCTAATTATGTAGTATATAAAATTCAACAAAAGACATTAACAAATTGAAAATAAGCTATCAAGTTTTATATGTATAAAAAAAATGTTATACTTTGATTAAAAATTGAAATGTTATAGATTAAAGAGGTATTTGCAATAGGTGTGAACTAATGAATCGTATATTTTGATAGAAACAAAATGTGACAATCATGATTTGATTTATTCATAATCAGTGCATCTTTCACATTCCACAATCAAAACATTAGTAAACACATGGAACTCCCACAAAAATTTATTTCATTCTTCCTCATTTTCCGGGTCTAAAAGTTCAAAATGCAATTTTGTTCATTATTTCTTGTAATTTATAATACGACTGTCACAATATGTTGTGTTGTTGCAACTTGTGTACAATTATCAAATAACCTTGTCATGAGTGGAACAAATTCACTTTAGGAAGAAAAAGAAATTGTATCTTTAATCTCTAGCTATACACCATTGATTGTATTACTATTACACACATCATTAAATTTCTAACTTAGAAGAAGAAAAGAAACTCCATAATAAATGAACCAATATGACAGAAGATCTGTATTGAAGTGGAATATGAGTCAAATACTTATCAATAGTGAATAAGGAAAGAAAACAAAAATTAGATGAAGAAAGATGCCATTATGTATTGATTGACGTATAAAAATAATAGAGAAAGCAGACACTTAGTTTGGAGAGCATGCTAAAAGCATGAACATTTGATTCTATACATAGGATATCTTGTTTTCTTGAGTAGTGTAAGAACATGGATGAAGTGGAAATTCCATCATTATTCTCAGAATGGCATTATTGGTTTCTTCAAAGAGTTGGCTAATCTTGTTGAGATGCAATAAGCAGTTGATTGAATTGTGATCATTGGATTAACACCAACTGCAGTGGGAAGAACACTTCCATCACAAACAAACAGCCCCTTTGCTTCCCAACATTCTCCGTTTTCGTCTACACCGCCTTCTTCCTCGTTTGTCCCCATCCTACAGCTTCCCATCTGATGAGCTGAGCAGTAGATGGTCCAATATTCCGACCGACTCCTTGGCCCTCCGGCTGCTTTCACTGTCTCCAAGAACTCCTCCACCTCCTCGTTTTTCGTCCCCTTGCATCTCATCTTCTGACCATCACTCCTCATTGTGCCTACTTCAACAGCTCCTGCTGCTATCAGAATCCTCATTGCACGTCTCATTCCCTGCTTCAGATTTTCCTTGTCGATTTCACTTAGTCTGTATTGTATGCGTCCTCGTTTTCTCACGGTTCCTGAGCCTTTGTCTCTGGATAGTGCAAATAGAACAGCAGTTCTTGAGTATTTTTTCATTGCATCGCCCATTTGTTGCCTTGAAACCCAAGGGAACAAGGCAGCAAACGAGGCAGGTCCGGCAGATGCAGCCTCTACTATGGCTTGAACATTTGATTCATCATCATGGACTTTATGGAGGGAAGTGATGATTCCCCCCTCAAAGCTTTTACCATTCAGTTCCACTTGGGATTCGGGGAAGTATCCCCACACGAGGGTAACAGGGTGGAGGTGCAGATTCTGGCCTATGTTCTTGTTCTCCAAACCACTAGCTATCAACAATGGCGGTGTTAAAAGAGAGCCACAAGCAGAAACTGTTGCCCGTGCTTCAATGTGGAGCTTCTTTCCGATTTTCTTGTTTTCAGCAGATGCGATTACTCCAACACATCTCTTTCCACACTTTTCGTTGCTATCATTCACTATGATGAATCTTTCAGCTTCACATCCAGTTAAGATCACTGCACCATTGTTCACAGCATCAACGAGCCAAGTGGAATCAGTTCCCTTCTTATCGCCTCTTCTGCATCCGTAACAGCAAGAGCCACAGTAATGATCTGCGGAAGAATTCCTTGGCACTCGCTCAACTTTTAGGCCAAGATTTTCGCAACCTTTTCTAATCACTTGATTTTGAAATCCTTCCTCAACACAAGCCTCTGTGACACCAATCCTCTCACAGATATGATCCATGGCAGATTGATATTCGTAGCTGGTGAAGATAGGAAGCTTGTTCTCTGTGCACCATTCTTTGAGTACATGATCAGGAGTTCTTATGCAAGCCGCCCAGTTTACAGACGAACCACCACCAACCGTTGAGCCAGCAAAAATCAGTATTTTCCCATCTTGAGTTGAAAGCATCCCACCAGATTCATATAACTCAGTCAGTGAAGGCCCTTCGAGACCTGAATAATCCTCTGACACAAAGTAGTGTCCTTTCTCAAGAATAACAACTTTCAGACCCGATTTTGCAAGCACCCCTGCAGCAACCCCTCCCCCAGAACCAGATCCAACAATCACCACATCACATTTGATCTTAAATACGTTTTCATTCGGATCCTCTGTGAAGTATATACCTTTTTCTATTAAGGATTCCCTTAGTGAGGACTCATCCTCATTCATGGTCTCAATGATCCCCTTAGCAAGTGGCCTTTCTTTTTCTGGTTTTCTCTGCCTTTCAATGGCCTCTACATGGTATCCAACTGCTTGCCAAGCTGGATTATTTGAGTTTTCATCAGCCTATATAAATTCAAGAGAAGGGACTTAGCATGTGAAAATGCACTTTTTTATTTAACAATCAATAAAAACAAATACTTCTATGATCCTCAACAAAAAGTCCGTTTCACAACACCTCAAAATTCAATATACCCTTCTCACTTATAAATACTTTTCATTGCTCTTAGCTGAGTATATACACATAATAATCATTGAAGAGTGAAACAAAGATAGCAGAGATATCAAATGCAAGTATTACCCGATAGAAAAAAATCAAGAGAGTCGCGATTTTCAGCAACAAGAAAGATATTCTTAGAGGCAGCAGAAATGTTTCTCTGCTCCATTTTTGAAGGATAGCTTCTCTCTTCTTCAAAGACAACTCGGAGAAACTATGCACAAATGGCCACTTCCAATCCAGACAAGTACGCCCACAAAGCAAAAGCGTCCCCAATCTGCTCGACAGAAACTTTAACACTATGCTCACAATTAACACTGCTTTAGGTATCCCCCTCTTTACTATTAGCTCTGCAACCTGTTAAATTAATCAAAATGGCAAAGTATATAATAATCAAGTTAACTGTGTAATCACATCTTATAACTTGCTATGAAAGAACCAAGCATGTTTACAAAAAAGAATCTGTATCTCACACTAACACTATACAATTTCAATTAAATAATAGAATCCATAATTTATATATGAAATTCTTAATCATATCTTCCATTGAAAAGATGCTAAGCTCAATCCACAAAAACAAATAAAGAAATTCACATAACCAACTGCCATAACTCGACGCAATCAGATCGTTGATTTTAATATTTACAAGTGATAACAACCCCATCAATAGAAGTACAACATTGGAGCGTAGTGTGATTCAGTACTAAAAGCAATAGAAAAACATGTAAAACCAGAAATGTGTAAGCATCGAGAAAATGGCTTACGTCATCCGGAAGCGAAGAGTTGGAGAAAGCATTGGTGGTGGTGAAGGCATCATCGTCGCCATTATCATGGAGTTGGAGAGGAGGAATTAGGGTGTGACAAATGGCATCGAGAGATTGGATCTGAGAAGAAGAGAAACCATGGCTGTAGCTTGAGCTCTTGCTGCCTCCCTTCAACAATGGGTGGGGCTCTTCTCCCTGCATCTCTTTCTCTCTCTCTCTTTCTCTCTCCCCCTCCCTCCTCCAATGATAAGTCAAAAATACGGCAATTGTATTTAATTCATCGGTCATTCTGTTGTGGACTTAGAGAGAGAGAGAGAGAGAGAGAGAGAGAGAGAGAGAGAGTCATTCCAGAAATTATTATTTATTTTATATAATATTTTATTTGAAGAATTATTAATATTATTAATAATTATAAAATCCAATAATCAAATTTTTGTTTCATGCATCTTTTCAAGAACATGCTGGCACAACTTCTGACGTTATGTATCTGAGATTTAAGTATAATTTCAACCTATTTTGTTGATGAATCCGATATTAAAAGGATGTTTTACCAACTCAAGACTTTAAAGATCCATTATCTTTCAATTTAATAGAAAAAAACTACTTTTTTTTTTTTTTTGTAAAAATAAGGTCGCATTTGATGTCTTCTAATTCTTAATCTTATTATTATATATAATTATCCTTTATTTCTTTTTTCATACATGTGAAAGTCATAATTATATTTCTAAGAATACCAGTTTTTTTAGAAACAAAAATGGTCAGACTCTATGATACTTGCCCCCAACTTGAAGCACTCACAAATTTAAAAGTTTAAATTTTAGCCCAATATTCAATACATATTTTTAATTTAATAATAAATGATTTAAACAAAAAAAGTTATAGAATATCTAATATCAATAAGGATATGAAGAATATCATTAGAGAATATTAACTTGGAAGTAGTAATTTTATTACATCATCTTAATAATTTCAGTTTGTGTGACTGATCGATAAAATTACCAATTATGATTGTAAATGAATTTGGACTCCATCTCATGAAAGCACATATTTGAGACACAGTTCCATATAAGTTTTTTGGTAAAACGACTCTTGTGCATGATGGTCACACAGCGCGATTGGGTCGATTGCGGGTCAACAATTCAACACACAAGGATCAACTTGTATAAAGTTTGTATATATAATATATTTTTGCGTATTGGTAATACTTTTCATGTGTGCACGATCAGGTGATACGTTTATCATGTGATCTTTTTATGCACATAATATTATTCGTGAAAATATGATTTTTCAAAAGTACTATATGGTACCCATTAAATTTTTTTTTTTTTTTTTTAATGAGTTTTGGGGAGTGTAAGGAAGGGGAAAATAAAGACTAAAAAGTAGTGTGACCTAGGTTCAAACTTAAGTCGCCACATAATCTACACCTTTATAATTACCATAGGTTGACATGTGCGTTGGAGCCGACCGGGACGGAAGAATTTGCTCTTGTGTTCTTGTGTCAAACTAGTGATATAAATTATTTATAATAATAGTAATAACAATAATAATTAATAGATAAATATCTTAAATTATTTATTAATAATAATTATTATTATTAATACAATATGTAACTAACTATACAAAATTTAAAGTATATATCTTATATATTTATACAGACACATATATAGGCACATGCATGTGAAATAAACACAATCTTCCTTAAAGTTCTCATATACTTATAACTTATTTTAATTAAATAAATTAGTGGACGAATATCTCAAATAAAAGTGTATAGATTAAAAGATTAGTGGAACTTCTAAACCTATTAATTAATGAAATTGAAATAACTTTTATATTAAATAATAGAAACGATTAAACCTTTTTAATTTGAGTTACTTTGTAATTGAAATGAAAATTAAAGAATTTCTATAATCTTTGATATTTAAAATTAAAGAAACACATACTAAAAAAGCTAGCTAGAATGTTAATGAGATAGTCGAATAAATAAATAAATAAATATATATATATATATATATATATAACAACATGTAAACATCTATAATAAACAGAAACCATTTATATTCTTTTACAAATTCAACATATATAATTAAATAATATGATGATTAATACCTATTTTAACTTCTTTGAAAAAGAAGAAGCATATTTACATTGACCCTATAATAATCGTCACATAAATTAAGTGCCAAATATATTTAAGGATCTACTATTCAATATGTTAAAACGTGAAATAAAATGAATCATTTTTCCCCTTAATATCATGTTAATTAGTTATAATTACTTCCGTGACATGTAACTTTTTCTCCGTAGCTATGATTGTGATATTAAATTAGGTATCAACTAACTTTCATGAATACACTATTTTACCGAACTATTATAAATAGAGTTTGGAGTTATCTTTAATAATTTTGGTAGTTGTCAATATATTCTAGTTTCGTTATACACATATATTCATATTAGTTTCTTTATACACATCTATTCATGTGACCATCAAAGACATATATGAATGTGACTAATATTAATGTGCCACATATCTAACGTATTTATTAGTTTCATGTTGCATAATTTATGGAATATGTGTACAATGGACTTGTTAGTTTAGTTTTTTTTTTTTAATTCCCTATATAATTGCAACCATTGATTATATATATGATTATCTTGATCCCCACGAGTTGAGATTGAGTAATCAAATCTTATTTAATTTTCTGTTATAATTAGGTTAAGGAAGTAATCAATTTTTTAATGAGAAGCTCTCCTGTGGACATGCACATGGGTCGGATGCAGGCAGTTCGTTCCCCTTTTTTTTATTTTTGTCTTTTTATGCTTGATTTTTTAATTTTGGTCATTACATTTATGTTATGTTAAACATACTTTTATATTATGTTAGATATACAATATTCATGTTATGTTAGACATATTTTTATGCTCAAATTTCATATCTTTAACTTCGAAAAAAAAAACCATAATTTCGGCACATTTTGTACATACATTTACGTAATATTCGTCATACTTTTATGTTATGTTAGACATATTGTTATATTATATTAGACATACCTTATATAATATATAAAAGTATGACAACAATATGCATTATTCATCATAGTATAAAAAAGAATATTTCATAATATTTCAAAAAAACAGAAGAAAATATTTTAACTCAAAATAAATCTTGCGTTGAATCCAACGCAAGTTGGCAGTTGAAATAATTTAATGAAACTCCGAAAACATCATTGAAGTAAACAAATTTTAAATTCTTAAGAATCCAACATACATTTATGAGCTTTTTTCTTGTAGTGGGTAAAAAAGTCACTTACAAAGTCGTATCATGGCTGGTTGGGTTGGTTTAATATGACTTATATATTCTTATCACAATTTGGATAATTTAGTACACAATTATATAATATATTTATACAAAAAAAAAAGTCCTTAAAAATACAATATTAAAGAATACATAATTTTATTATTTTCTTAAAAATGATTATAAATATAATAAATTTTCACCAAAGCCACCTTGTTTACCCGAGTAGTGTGAACAAACAAGATTCCAATAATTCCCACAAATTCCAGTAATATAATTCAAACAACTCTTCATTATACAATAATGCAACTCTATCTTATTCTTTTAGCTTTATCAATGTTATTATGATATCTAAATTATAGTTAACTCTTGTAAAATTTCAAAACAAATAGAAGATTTTCTCTATTTTATTATAATATCTTAAAATCTAAAACTCGTAAAATACAATATTCTTGCAAAACTCATTCTTGTCCATGAAAGCCCCAGGGTATCTGTTATAATCTTAAAGGTAAGTTTTGTAAGGTTGAATTTTTTTTAAGTCCAGATACAAAATCTTATTTTTATGCGATTTTATTGGGTATAATAATAATTAAAATGTCATTTTTATTGATTTTTAAAATGTGGATAGTGTTAAATTTTCCTATTTTATGCTGAACTAATAGTGAGTTGGTCTTGTGCGAGACCGTCTCACGAATTTTTTTTATGAGACGGGTCAACTCAATAATTCATATGGAAATTTGTGGATATGAGTTCAATTCATAGGTAATAAGGATTTGTCCATGAGACCGACTCACATGAGTTTTTGTTACTAATAATATAATACAAAGATTTTCGTCTACAACAAATACACCCCAGTGTCTAGCTTCTTAAATTAGGCCGATTGCTAAACTTCAATTGTAACTATGCTAGTTAATTAAAGCATATATAACAAGCTTGTATTCGATCATTTAGATATGAGATTTATCTAGTGGTGTCCAAATGGTTCGAAGAGGCCGTTCCGGTTCGAACTGACGGTTTGAGAAAAAAGAAACCGGAACCAAATCGTGGGGTTACCAGTTTCAGTTTTCATTCAAAAACCACCAGTTTAACCGGAACCGACATTTTTTCTGATTCGGGTTGGTTTTATGTTTTTCTTTTCATTATCAATCTAAATTCTTAATGCTTGTTTCTAATTTTTAAAATCTATCCCGACAAAGTACAACTTATAATAATATATATTATATATAATAATTCTATAAACATTGATAGTACAATAATACAATTTAGCGTTAGTCTTTACTTTTTAGTTTCGTCTTTACATTAGTTTTTTAGTAATATTTAATTTTAGTCTTTAGATATGGAAATTTCAATAAATTATATATAGAAGAAGACAAACAGTCAGGTATAATACAAAAGATAATAAGACTTCATTATGAATTGGAACAATAGCACAAGTTACGGCTCTATCCATCTATTTCAAATTCGGTTAATTACATTAAAAAAACATGAACTTAGGGTCTAGTTTCAATTACAACATGAACTTTTGACTGTAACATCAAAAAACACTCAATTTAATGTTTGTTTCAATTTAAGACATGTTTGATTTTTTTTGGGGCTCCAATTACTGATATGAAGTTCAAATTGTATAAATTAATTATTGACGTAAAAATTTACAATTGGATGATGACTATACTTAAATGTACATGCATGTTGGCAATTAACATATATCATTTGGGCTCCATATCAGCAATTGGAGTCCGAAAAAACCCGAACATGTCCCAAATTGAAACAAGTGTTAAGTTGAGTGTTTTTGATGTTACAGTCAAAAGTTCACGTTGCAATTAAAACTGGACCCTAAGTTTATGTTTTTTTTAATGTAATTAACCTTTCAAATTTACAATCATATTGAACTCTGAAGTATGATAATTGATACATGGCATGATACAACAATATTTAAGTTAACAAAATTACAACTTTCAAGTTTCGACTTTGTATTGTATAATAATTTAATATAATCTTCGTTATAAATAATTTAGTAAAATAAAAATTCGAACTAACATTTACAAGTTACAACAACACAACATTAAAACATACACGTTACAACTTTAAGTAGAACGAAATACAATACTTATACCTATAAATATTACAACTTATAATACCGGCTAAAAATAATAATCCATATAGACTTAGTATAAAAGAATAAAATAAAACATAAGTACATAATATTAATTATATAGAATTTAGAAAATATTACATAAATCGGCGGTTTAACCATCGATTTGAACTGCCGGTTTGGAATCGCCGGTTAAATCGCTTGTTCCACTTCCCGGTTTGAAAATACCCCGACCGAAATTGAATAGTCAACCCATAGTTCATGGTTCCAATTTCGAACCGAAACCGGGTCGACGGTTTTACGGACCGTTGACCTCGGTTTGATTCCTATTTTTCGAACCGATTGGGCATCACTAGATTATCTCTTAAAGTAGAATTTTTTTATTTTTCCCAAATGTAGTCTAAAAGTTTTTAACTTTGGTAAAGGGTTAATTACATTTAAAAAAAGAAGAAAATAGAGTTTAGTTTTAATGACAACATAAACTTTTGATAGTAATACAAAAAACACTCAAATTAACACTTCTTTCATTTTGAAATATGTTTGAGTTTTTCGCTCTCCAATTGTTGATGTGGAATCCAAATTGTATAAATTAATTATTGATGTATGAATTTACATGTGGATGATGATTTTATTTAAAATTACATGTTTGACAATTAACTTATACAATTTGAACTCCACGTCAGCAATTGGAGTTTGAAAAATCGAAACATCCCGAATTGAAACAAATAGTAAATTTAAACATTTTTTTATGTTATAGTCAAAAATTCATTTTACAATTAAAACTAGGGTAAAAAACATTATGGCATTTGAACTATACCCGGTTTTATAGATCTTGGTAAAAACTTTTCAATATTGCACCGTACTAGCCGAACTTTGCGCGATTTGCAGATTCCGGTAAAAAAATGATTTCCGGCCATTTTCTTCGGCAATTTCAGGACACGTGCCTTGCATGCGTTTCATTAAGGGCAATATTGTCTTTTTCCTTGAAGATACACACGTGGATTACACACTATTTTTTGTTGCAAAATCAAAATTGTCTGCATTTCTCAGTACTCTCCGACGCGAATGAAGACTACCCGTCGGAGGTCGATATCGATCCAAACGATGTCGTTGCCCTGTCGTTTTCCTCAGGCACAACCAGGCTGTCGAAAGGCGTCATCCTGACTCACAAAAGCTTAATCACGAGCGTCGCTCAACAAGTTAACGGTGAAAACCTTAATTTGTACTTGAAGCAGGATGACGTCGTGCTCTGCGTTCTGCCCTTGTTTCACATTTACTCTCTCAACTCCGTTCTGCTGTGCTCGATTAGAGGTTCTGTTGATGCAGAAATTCGAGATCGGTTCGCTGCTGGAATTTATACAGAGCTACCGTGTCTCGGTGGCGGGGGTGGTGTCACAGCTGGTGCTGGCGCTGGCGAAGAATCCGATGGTGGATAACTTCGATTTGAGCTCGATCAGGATGGTGTTGTCGGGGGCGGCGCCGCTGGGGAAAGAGCTGGAGGCGGTGCTGCTCAGCAGTCTGCCTCAGGCCATTTTCGGACAGGTACTACTTTCACCTTCACCTTCCTACTTTCACCATTTTCGGACAGGTTCTACTTTCACCTTCACCTTCATCAATAATGAGTTAAAATTGGAAATAAGCCAAGTGTGTAATCACGTGTGCATCTTCAGGGAAAAAAGACAATATTGCCCTTAATGAAATGCATGCAAGGCACGTGTCCTAAAATTGCCGGAGAAAATGACCGAAAATTACTTTTTTACCGGAATCTGCAAATCACGCAAAGTTCGGCCAATATGTGCAACATTGAAAAGTTTTTATCAAGATCTGTGAAACCGGGTATAGTTCGGATGCCATAATGTTTTTTACCCTTAAAACTAAACTCAAAATTCGTATTTTTTTTAAGGTATTAACCCTTTTGTAAGAGTTTTGAATTATATATTACCACGTGAGAGAATTCTCATCCATAACTATGGCTGCCATGACATGGGCTTTTAACGATCGATTAATATTGACAAAGGTTTTTAACAATTAAATAAACACAAATACTCATATCATCATATGCGACCGTCGCACACGTGACAGCACTCGCGTACGGTCGACCGTGCACGACTGTGATGTATAAGTATGTCTTTTTCAACAATAAGTATGTGATTTTTCACTATAAGTATATAATTTTTTTCCTCGCCCACGACCGTATCCTGGGACACGACTGTGTCTCGCGCGAAAACTAAGAACAATCTGTGGCGCATGGTCGGGTCTCAGGACACGATCGAAGTAAGTATGTGATTTTTATCTATAAGTATCATGTCTTTAAGAGCTATAAGTATTTGTTTTCGAGCACGGTCTACCGTGTCCCAAGACACGACCGCGAGTGCCGTCGCACATGAGACAGTCTCACCAGAGTCCCGCTCAAATAAATAAAAGTATGCATGTTGGTAGCATTTTTTGTTTCATAACTATCAAATTGAAATTGATGATGAATTTGAGAAGATGTAGAAGTAACATTTTTATTCACATAATTACTATTATATATATATATATCATGTAATACTTTTGAAAATACTACATTGTGCACATAAAAATATTCTTAATAATTTTATAAAAATATAATATAATATTTTATGTCAACAGTGTTGATGAACATTGATCGAACAATCAACTGGACTCACATCGACCAAGTCAGGTCTCATGCAAAATCTAATACTTGAAATCAGTTTTTATTGATAAAAGACAAAAGTGAAGGAAAAAAGGTTTGTTGAAAAGGTTTATGATCATAGAGAGAGCTTTTTGGAAGTATTAATATTAAATACTCCCACCGTCCCTGCTAACTTTGCCTATTTTTCGTTTTTTTGTTATCCCAACTAACTTTGTCAACCCAAAAATGACAAAGAAAAATTTACTACCTTACCTCCTCCATTTCTTTCATTTTACAACTTTTGCACTCAAAAAGCACACTTTAATTACAAAATTGCCACTCAAAAACATTAAAATAACACATCACATCAAAGTCAACAGTTTTTTCTTAGAATTCGTGCCGGTCAACCTAGCCAAAGTTAATGGGGACGTAGGTAGTATAATATCATCCTTTTTCTAAATTAATTAATAAAACGTTCTAATTTTTAGGATTTCATACACTAAATTAATTAAAATGTATTGTTTAATCACAAAGCTTGAAAATTTGATATATAGATTCATCTAATGACTTTTTTCATATGATTTTTGACTTGATATATATATATATATATATATATATATCTAGTTGGAACAACCATATCAGATAATCAAATTAAAATAAGACAAGTGTTTGAAATAACATTCACAATTACAAAAGTTCTGAAACACTATACTCCCTTATTGCACAAGGCTGAGTTTTTCATCGTAATTTTATTGAACATGTTACTCATCTTAATTTCAAACTTTATCACTTAAAGGAAAATTTAATTTCTAGGTTATTAATGATCAAATGTATATTTTTCCAATTTTGTGTATGAAACTGAGGAAAAAAAATTGAGAGTAAACTGTGAAATCTTTAAATTTTGTATGTGAAATTGAAATATGTTTTTTAATATTTTCTTTTGAATAAATTAGAAAAAGATACATATAAATATAAATATATATGTAATACGGCGTATTTAACATGAATACGCAAACAATTAATTCTTGTACGTTTCATGCATGTCACACGGTTTAATTCTCTCATCCTTTTCTATTTTAAATGTTACGTACCATCCTTAATAAATAAGTACCATGTGTTCAATTAATAAATAGGTATATATATATATATATATATATATGTATAGCTGGCTATGATTCATACTATAGATTTAATCTAAATCGATCCGACACTAATCCGTACCATGTGACTAAAAAATAGAAGATAAAAGATAAATCACGAAAAATCAAATAAGAAAATTTAGAGAACCAAAATTAAGCACTAAACTATCGTAATTTTTTCACGTAACAATGTACGATGAAATTTCTTCCTGCTTAAAAACATTATTCTTTGATAGTTGCATTAAGGTGGTTGTTTAGTTAGTTTATAGTACATAGAATGATGTATAAAGATACTTGGGTAAATCTTAGGTTATTAAATGGATGGTCAATAACTAGGTGATAGTAGGTTGATAAAGGCATATTAAGTTGGCTTAAAAATATGGAAGTTATAAGACCTAATAGTACTGCAAAACTTTTTTGTTTGCTTTAATTGAAGTTTTAATGTGATGTTAACGATGAGTATTACCTCCGTTCCAAAATAAGTGTTGTTTTAGTAAGTAAAATTTGTTCCAAAATAAGTGTCATTTTTGTATTTCAAGACATATATATTTACATACAATATACAAAAAACGTTCCTATTTACTCATCCCAAATTAAATAGTAGTATGTTAAAGAGATTAAAAAAAAACTCTCATTAATTAAACTTAAATAAGGATAGATTGGATTTTTATCACATCCCTTAATTTATGTGCGAAGTCTAAAACAATACTTATTTTGGGACGGATGTAGTACATGATAATTTTATAATCGGTTGAAAATATATGGACATGAATTTTATAAAATGTTAAATGTGATAGTAATTCTTTACTTATTGTTGATATGTATTGTTTTCCTCTCTTTCAAATAATCTATTAATCTCTATAACTCGACATGATTAGTATGATGGAATTACTGGAATTAAGTGAGAATATAACTTAAGAATGGAATTGTGAAGGGAAAGAAATAGTATAAAAATATTGAATCTTATGATTAGTATCACAAAGAATAAAAAATGAATGAAATAACCCTTATGATATATTTCATAATTAATATATAAAATTAATCTTTATTTAACCAAATCACTCTTCAATATAAGTTTACTTTGTTATTCTTGTTCAATATACCACTCAAATTTAAATATTTTGGTATTTTTAAATGTAAAAAAAAAAAAAACAGAAAATTAATCCTTACACTAATATTAAGGTGCATGTGTATTATATACTTCTAGATTTTATTTTCTAATGTTATCATTAATTTAATTTTTTATTATATATTTACATTTTTCCTAAAGTAGTAAAATTATTTAATATTTATCATAGGTTTTATCAATTATTTTATATGCTATATTATTTATTTATGTATATATGTTACCTAAAAATTATTTATTCTTAATTTATGTATATGTTCTTATATAAACTCTTATTTATTCTAATATCGCTTTATCTTATTTATATATATTTACAAAAAAAAAAATATTTAGATAAATCTTAGAGCAAAAGTAAAATTATTTGTATTATATATTACAAATATTTTATGATCTTTATGTTTTGAAGATTTTTATTTTTTTAATTATTTTTATACTATTTCTGTATTTATTGATTTTTTAAGCTATTTTGCTCTTTTTACATTTTATTTTATATTGATTTTATATTATTTATTGATGTTTAGTTTTAATTATAAATAATTTAGTATTATTTATAGAACTTTATACTATAATATAACTTTATAGTTTGTCATGATAATTGCCAAAATTAATTTTGGAAAAATGTAAATTCCTAGGAGACATGAAGGAAGGGTCATTCCAATAATACGAATTCATATGAGAATGGTGTTTATCACTCATCTTTATATATATAAAAACACAAACATTGCTAAAAAAGTAATGTAAGATTTTCCCGCCTAAAGTTGCATTCCACTTCTGGAAAGAAATATTTATATATCAAAATTAATGTAAATGAATTTTTTATTGGTGTAAATCATGAAATCTTTTTTTGGAAACAAGTTATTCTTTATACAAAAATGGAAAATAAATTAATGTGATTATATAATTAGCATTACCATATAACTTAATTAATATATTTCTAGCCAATATATTAGAGGATTACGTTTTTGTTTATGGTATGATTGTATACATTAATAATATCATTAACTATAATTCAATAGTTTTTGGAATCATTGACAATTATAAATTAGGAAATATCATTTTTTGAGTTGCACCAAAAATTAGTCAATCAGTTTCTCTCATTACTAACAAAATATACAAATTACAAGAGGTTTCCTTAATATAATATTTCATATGAATTAAATGTGCACTCCCATATACAATTTTTATTCCTATTCACTTTTTCTTTTGAGTTTCTATACAATAAATATAAAATTAAATGTATTAAATATTAATATTTATGTATTTGTTATTAATAAATTTAAAATAAAAGTTATTAATGATTTCTTAAAATGGAAATATTTAATAAATGAGACATTTATTGTAGCTATTTTTGGCAGAATATTCTGCTTTTATATATATATATACATATAGATGATGATGATGATGATGATGATGATGATGATGATGATGATAATAATAATAATAATAATAATAATAATAATAAATATTTCATATGAAATATTATATTAAGGAAACATCTTGTAATTTATATATTTTGTTAGTAAGAAGAGAAATTGATTGACTAATTTTTGGTGCAACTCAAAAAATGATATTTCCTAATTTATAATTGTCAATGATTCCAAAAATATTGAATTATAGTCAATAATATTATTAATGTAGACAATCATACCATAAACAAAAATGTAATCCTCTAATATATTGGCTAGAAATATATTAATTAAGTTATATTGTAATGCTAATTATATAATCACATTAATTTATTTTCCATTTTTGTATAAAGAATAACTTCTTTCCAAAAAAATTTCATGATTTACACCAATAAAAAATTCATTTACATTAATTTTGATATATAAATATTTCTTTCCAGAAATGGAATGCAACTTTAGGCGGGAAAATCTTACATTACTTTTTTAGCAATGTTTGTGTTTTTATATATATAAAGATATATAGACATTTTTTTTTTATAATGAGAGGAACAAGAGGAACAAATTGGGCTTTTATTATTTTATTATAAAAAAATATTAAATCTACATTTAAGTATCTATAACCAAAGGGCTAGAATCTAGATAGGTTTGTCTTCAAGGTCTAATTTTCTTCAAAACTATTTAAATTGATTTTTCGTTGTGAAAAGTCTAAAATGGCCTTTTGTACATTTTATGCATCTCAATTATCAGGCAGAGGAATTGGAGATGGATTATGGTATTAATTAAACTTGAATATATAAAAACACACACATTACTAAAAAAAGCAATGTGCATATTTTCCCGCCAAAAATACATTGCCAAAACTAGAAATGTTTTTTTATTTAATAAATATATAAATCATATTTGATACATATAAATGTATATTTAAGGAAAATTATATGATAAAATTCAATACATATACTTATTATAGAATGAAATTCCACTATATACTAATTATATATTACGCACTAATCAATCAATCTTTGATTAATTGGTATTTTGATATCCATTGATTGATCTTTGATTAATTAGTTATCTTTGATTTTTTTAAATCATATTTCAGATATATATATATATATATATATCTAAGGAAAATATTTATGATATATATATATATATATGATAAAATAAATCTTTTAACATATTTGTCAATTTGTTAATTCGAAAAGCCAACTTTTAATTATTAATTTCAATTTACCATATCATAAATATAATATATATGTATGTATTATTACTGTATATATATGTTTGATCTGCATATGACCATAAGAAAACAAATCTATATATATATATATATATGTTTTTTCTAATATATGTATTTATTCATGGTTTACTGTATAAAAATTGGTGTTTAATAAATAATTATTCGATGTGTATATATATGTATTTCCATATGCAGAAAGTCAACTTTAATTATCCACTAAATTTCTCTTTATATTTTCCGTTTTAATTATCCACTAGATTCTAATCAATTAGTCAATTAATTAAATATACATCAATCACTTTACTGATTGAATCTTACTAATTGTGAAATTATTTTAGTAAAATATCAATATTATATTTTGATAAATTTAGACATTTGAAACTATTTCTATAAATAATAATATTCATTATTAATCAACATAATACCATATATATATGCGCATATATATATATATATATTCGATTTTCTTAAATTGAATAAAATCTCATCATTCAATAAATCAAGGTAAATATTAAAAAATCTAATTATACTGTAGAAATTTACTTTATTTAAACACCTTTTACCTTATTGAATCTTGCAAATTGAGTTCTATAAATTGTATCTAGTGTCTTAATTCAATGCAGAAGTTTCATTTAATCTTCTATTTCTCTGAAGAACCATTGTTTGTTATACTGATCAAGAACTTTTTGGATTCAATATATGGCTCTTCAAGGTATTGTTTCTTTTATTTGATAACCACTTAAGTTTGTTTATATATAATATATATATAAATTTGATGGAATGTTCTATTGACATGAATATTACAATCTCACTTTGGCTCATTTATAACTTTTAGAAACTTCAGCAATAATACTCTATATGTTAGAGTTTTTAAGAGAAATAGATACCTATATGATGTTGAAAATCTGTTATTGAAGGATGGTCCCTTGTATATATAAAAACACAATGGTTTCTAAAAACAGTAAGGTAAAGATTTTCCCGCCCAAAACACATTTCCAAAACTGGTAATGTTTTTTTATTTAATATAAATAAATAATTAAATAAGTATCATAATTCAATATATATATATGGGAAAATATCAATTTTCGTCCTGTAAGTAAGGCCCTTTCCAATTTCAGTCCTCTAAGTATCGTGTTTCCAATTTTAGTGCCGTAACTACACTTTTTTTCCCATTTCAGTCCGATTTTCGCCGGAAGCTGACGTGGCACCCGGAATCTGCCTACGTGGACCCCGGAACCCTAATCCCACCAAAAAAATTGCCACGTATTCAGCCACGTCATCCGAAAAAAAAAAATGAAAAAACAAAAATTGGAAAAAAAAAATAATAACATTTATTTTTTTTAAACAACAAATGTCCACTAACTTAAATAAGAAAGGATTAATAAAAAAAAAAAACAATCTTTTCATTTACATCCCCAAATAGAAACGGGATTTCCAAAATCCCCAAATTGAGAGAGTAGAACCCTAGAAATCAAGAGTACAGGATTTCAGCCTCCGGAGAACAGACGGCGGTGAGATGTCGACATCGTATTCGTATGGTTCTCCTCAACAGACCCGTTACTGTAATTGTGGCAAGGAAGCCGAACTCCGGATATCCAAAACGCCGGAGAACCCAGGTAGAAGGTTTTACGGTTGTGAGGATTGGCAGGTAATTCTTGTTTCTTCTTCACGTTTATGAGTTATTTTGAGTTATTTCTTCTTCACGTTCACGTTTCTTCTTGTTTGTTTTTTTAATTTGCTTGTGATCATACTTCCTAATGTGAATCTATTATGTATAGGCTGCAACAGCTATTTCAAGAGCTGAAAATGTTGTGCCTGCCAAGAGCATGTATGAACAACTCAAGCAATGTCAATCAAGTGCCCTAAAGCATGGTGGGAAAAAAACTCAGAATGTGAGAGGGAAAGGGAAAGAGAAGCAAAAAGAATAGTTGCAGTTAATGTAGTTAATGTTTGGTTATTTTGGATACTGCAGCTTATTTTGTATGGATTAGATGGACAACCCCCCCTAACTTTTCCTAACTTTTGTGTACCTAGTGGGAGTTACATTGGAACAAAGTTTAATCAAGTTTGCATTTGGCAGCCCTTTCATTTAATGTTGTGTGTTGTTTACTTGAAATGTGTTGTTTACTTGAAATGTTGATAAAGTAATGCAGTGTATCAATAATCAAAAAGAAGTGGAATAACACATTCAAATGGCAAAAAACAATCCCCCCATATTCACATACAATCTGAATACACATTTCAACCATTACACAATCTCAATACATATTCCAACCATTACAAAATCTGAATACACATTTCAACCTTTGATTTCAAAGAGCCATTTCAACATATTTCAAATACAATCTGAATACATAAATCAAATTGGGCAAAAAAATCCTCTCATTCATATGAAAATTAACCATTACAGCTGCAGAGCAATCATAAAATCCTCTATTAACCATTACAAAATTCACCATTACAGCTGCACAGCAATTCAGGATTCAAAACCTAACAACTACAAACCCTAACAATATGCTTAAGAAAACAAGTACAATGTAAAAAACAAAAGCCATGACACCATTAACAGCCATTTCAACCTCTGATTCTTCCCTTGCACCTCTTTCATCTCAGCTGCCAACTTCACATTTTTGCTTGTTAATTTTGTTATAAGATGGACTGTGTTTGGACTCACCGGTGGATCAATCCATCGAAAATAATTACAGCCCATTGTTGGATCCTACAACCCACAACAAACGTGAAGAAGAAATAACTCATACATAAACGTGAAGAAGAAATAACTCAAAATAACTCATAAACGTGAAGAAGAAACAAGAATTACCTGCCAATCCTCACAACCGTAAAACCTTCTACCTGGGTTCTCCGGCGTTTTGGATATCCGGAGTTCGGCTTCCTTGCCACAATTACAGTAACGGGTCTGTTGAGGAGAACCATACGAATACGATGTCGACATCTCACCGCCGTCTGTTCTCCGGAGGCTGAAATCCTGTACTCTTGATTTCTAGGGTTCTACTCTCTCAATTTGGGGATTTTGGAAATCCCGTTTCTATTTGGGGATGTAAATGAAAAGATTGTTTTTTTTTTTATTAATCCTTTCTTATTTAAGTTAGTGGACATTTGTTGTTTAAAAAAATAAATGTTATTATTTTTTTTTTCCAATTTTTGTTTTTTCATTTTTTTTTTCGGATGATGTGGCTGAATACGTGGCAATTTTTTTGGTGGGATTAGGGTTCCGGGGTCCACGTAGGCAGATTCCGGGTGCCACGTCAGCTTCCGGCGAAAATCGGACTGAAATGGGAAAAAAAGTGTAGTTACGGCACTAAAATTGGAAACACGATACTTAGAGGACTGAAATTGGAAAGAGCCTTACTTACAGGACGAAAATTGAGGTTTTCCCTATATATATATATATATATATATATATGAGGAAAGTTTATGGTAAATCCAATGTTTTAACATATTTAGATTCCAATTTGTGAATTTATCAAATCGGTAAGTCAGACTTATCCATTATTAAATGATGAAAATGGATACGATAAATAATATTTCACAAAAACTTATGTGAGACGGTCTCACTGATAGTTTTCGTGAGACGGATCCTTATTACCATGAATTGAACACATATCCACAAATTTTCATATGAATTGCTAAGTGTGAGTTATGGGTTGATCCGTTTCACGCAAAAAGATCCGTGAGACGATCTCACACAAGACTTACTCATAATATTTAGGGAAGTCAATTGTGAGGCTTTATTTCCGTATGATAAGTTTTTATATATAATGAATTTCCCGCCCAAACTTCATCTTAAATATAGAAATTTGTAAATAATATATAAAAATTTAAATTGTTAAATTATATATGTGACGAAAAGATTAATCCATTTGTGATAAATTGGGAAAAGAGAAACGTTTCCTCTAATCATATATGGTAAATGTAATAATATTAAATTATGGTAATTGATTATTAAAATATCAAAATTATTATTTGTGAATTAACGTTATTCCAAAATAAAGGTTTGACATATATATGGTAATACCGTAATTGGAGATTGACTTATCTTTATCACTATATATATATATATATATATATATAAACAAGAACATTGTCAAAAATAAATTGATCATAATTTTCCGTCAAAAACCAAAATCTAATTTTGGAAAAAAAAAAACTGATTTAGTGTAGTTACGTGATAAATATATCCAATTTAATCCCATAAATATTAAAAGTCAACTTTATGCAATTAAATCATAAACAATTTTAATAGGAAAGATGTTATGCTTTAAATATTTTTTCATATCCAAAATCTAAAAATATGTGTGATTTCCACGTATCTAAAGTTACATTGGAAAATCATGTTTTGTTGTAATTTAATATTTAATAAAATATTTTCTAATAATCACCATGAATTTATTATTATGAATATCATTTTTCAGTTATGATATAGTGTTCTAATATTCATTTTAAACACGTAAGATATATACATATATATTTAAGGAAAATAAAATAAAATTTAGCAAAATGAAAATTTTCCCAATGTTCTCTTAATTAATAACAAAATTCATTTTTTCAAATTTTACAATTTCCATTTATTATGGAAACTTTAATGTGTAGGAATACGAAATTTCAGGAAAATGACAAAATAATAAATGTATTCAAATTTTTTATTCAAAAAAATAAATAAGAATATTCAATTTTGTGATTTAAAAATAAATAAGTAGTTAACATAATATATATTGATTTGAGAGAATACGTTTACGCATTTGAAATTATATTTGAATTAAATTCATGAATCAAGCATGAATTTTTTTTTAATATTTTGCTTGAATTGTGAAATTTGTTTTCTATTTTAATAGAAAGTCAACTGGACATTCATAAATATCTCAATATTTCCAAAACTAATTAAAGTAAGAAACACCTCTAATTTAATATGTCATATTGCATTATAATTTCCATACGTTTGTTACTTCCCAAACATTTTACACGAGAGATGTGAATTCAGAAATGTGCATTATATTAGTCATGTAATTATGCAATCAGAATAATAAATTAGCACATTTATACCATATATAAACTTTCATATCTTACTAACAAATGATATGTTATAAATATGAGAGAACTAATTACTTACGATTATAACATTGAGCGGATCAATGTGAATTAAAATTTCACACAATTTTGTAGTTACTTGAATTCAAATTTTTGTGTGTCGTCTAATCATGTGAAGAAGAATGTTTTTCAAGAAGATTTCATCCCTCTTATTCAGGTGGACATCTCAAGTATGAAATCTTTTTACTATTGAAGTGTAACATGTTTCTTACGAATTGTAAAATTTTCAATTCGGTTTTTTTTTTTTTGTATCTAATTGGTATTGTTTCAGTTTTGATGTGGAAGATTTATTCATTTAAACGAGGATGGTGACAGTTTGGTCCCACAATCTGATATGATGGAAGGATAATGTAATCCGTTATTACCACATTTTTTTATTTTAATTGTTATTTCTACTATTTAAGAAGTAAAGAGATTTTGGTTTATCTATAGATTTTGGTCGTTTATAGATTTTGGTTACAACCAATCGCAAATGTTGGGTAGAATATAAGTGTGTCGCAAGATAGTGGGGTAATTTTGTAATTTTCTTTTGTAATTTTCTGTAAATATTATGTAATTTGACTTTAATTGGAATTCAATTCTATAATTGTAATTGTGTGAAAGACTTTAAATATCTTGCGAATTGAAACTCAATTATACACATACTAAAGACACTTTAAACTTTTTTTTCCACAAATGTTGATTCTATTTCATTGTGTTATTAAATAATTTATAACCATATCGTTAAATAATATTAATGATGTTTATAAATAAATATTTTTTATGTTTCAAATTTGGGTTCTAGCTTATAATAATAGAGTTATAATTACTACTACAACAAAAATTTCAATAAAATATTATATAGTAACATGCATAATATTGTTGATCTATTAAAAAATAATAATGAAACCACATAATTTTATTCAAGAGTTAGTAATGGTAATAGATTGAAATTTTGAGTTATGAATATAGAGATCACATGTGTGATGATGTTGTGTATATAATGCATTTTTAAATTTATTTAATTACACTTTATAATTTTAGAAATTTTTATTAAACATCATAGTTACAAGTATAATTAGTAGAGTGTAAACTTTTTTTAATCTTTGTGCTATACAAAAGATGCTTTAAAAAAAATACATTGAATTTATGATTGACAATTCTAAATATTGATTTGATATGAAGGTTTATCTAATCTTTATGAGTTAAACCAAATAAAAATAGTAAGAAAAACATACAATTACAAGAATAAAATGGCTAAAAAAATGAATAGAAATTATATCATGTCAATTAAGTTTTTGCACAAGATCTTATATTTCTATTAATAAAAATTATATAAATAAATAGTATGTTTTCATTTTTGTTTTACTAATTGTATATGATTGTTTTCCAAAAACAAAGTTTAACAAAATTAGGAAATGAGAATAATGTACTTGATATCCGAAAAGAGTATACTTTTAATGATATAATATTTTGTTCTCAAGCTTATAAAATAAATTTAAATACTATAGTATTTCATTTTATCCACAATATCTAAAGTTAATCATTCTCCATTGATTAAATATTTAAATTATATAAGTCACTTACTTTCAATCTAAAAGATTTAATTAGACATAGTTTTTCAAATTTCAAATATTTTAAATATAGAAAAACTAGAATTATATTTCTTTAAGAATATGAATGAAAGTACGAGTAAAGTTCCACATCATTCTATCATATCAATCACGATTTTTATCATTTTCCAATCTTTCAGATAATCCACTGATTTAATTTGTATTTCTTTTCAATATAGATAAACAAATTTATATTGCTTAGATTTGTATTTTCTATAATTAGCAATATTTTTCTTAGATTTAAATTACTCCCATTTAATATATAGTAATAATTTCTGGCCCTACCCTTGAGTACAGCTGAGCTTTCAACCATAATTTTGAAGAAGAATTTTATATGCTAACTTTATTTGTAACACCCCGAATAAAAATTAAGCTGTAAATAGAGTTCATGAGAATTTTAATAAGTTAATTCTTGAAATTTAAGTTCGATATGTCCTTTCGAGGTTCAGAGTTAAGTCCGAAAATGAATCTGCCAATAGAGTTTACGTATAAAATATTTCAGTACAATATTATGGTAATCTAAAGTTAATTATTAATTACGACTATTTTAAGTTGACGATAGTGATAAAATAAATCGTTAATAATAATCCATGATATCAATTTAATTATTATCACAAGTAAGTTATATACCATGTAAATTATTTGATCCAATTGTAATTAATGAAGTTGAAAGCGATACATAATTTGTATACGAGAACCCAATTATCTGTAACCGGTACCCAAGATAAAATCTGGACTCAAATAAAAAATACCCTAAAATAATTTAATATCATCTATAATTAGATCTCAACCTAAGAAAATACAATTCTCGACTCAATTCGAAGTCCAAAACCCAACTTGTTTTTAATGTACATGACTCCTTACCCCTTCTTTAATTGACACCTCATCTCCTTATCTATCCTTCTCCTCTCATCCTCTCTCCCTCTCTATCCTCTCTCTTCACCAAAAGAAGACAGCGTGCTGTATGATAAATGGATTACTCACCCACCCTTTTAAGCTTTGACAAAAATCAGAGTACAGGAAATAAATTGAAAAGAAGAAAATAAATGCCCTCTTATCTCTCCTCCCCTTTCCCCTCACCGCCACCATTTCACCATCCGCCACCACAATTATCTTCATTCCGACAAAATAGTCCAACCCACGTGTAGCTCTCGTCGAACCCATCACGGGTAATTATTCGCCTTTGCCTCCGTCGTGTAATGGCGGCGGAAGGCCAAACCGTCGTTTCCACAATCACCTCTGCTCCATTTCTCTGCTCTTCTTCCTCTTTTCTTTATCTCCCTCTGCTCCCCTGATGTTGCTCCCGCTGTTGTTAGTCGAGCACCGCCGGGAGCACCGGCGCTAAGTTGTGCGGTGTGTGCGAGTGGTGTTGTTTGTGCGTGGGATGTTCTGAGTATGGGAGTGCTGTCGTGTGTGCTCGGGAGGGGTGGCGCTGCCGTAGATGGCAGCGTCTTGTCAGACACGTGTGTGTGTGTGCCGCAGGCGCTGATGGGGTGTTCGTGGAGTTAGGATGGCATGGAGACCACGCCAACGAGTTGGGAGACAGCCGCTGTAGGAAGCCACCGATGATTGTGGGTGTGCGTGTGTTGTGGTTTGTATATGATGTGTTGGTTGTGCTACTACCGCGTCTTGTGCGTGAGTGCAGCAGAGACGAGCCGTCAACTTATAGCTAAGTGTTGTGCTGTGTGCGAGTAGGTGCATCACCAAGGACCAGTAGTCTTCATCTATGGTAAAAGGAAGAGAGATAACAATACATATTTTTGGTCTCGGTTTCCTTATTTGTTAAAAAGAAACATTACTTTAATCCTATTATGTTATGTTCTAGTTAATATAATTATAATATATAATTAATCTAATCAGATGTTAATGTTGCAAAACATTAGATATACAAAAGAGGTTAGTTAGTTCTAATAGTGTTTGCATTTAACTAATGCATAAATTAGAATAAGATAAGCTTGCTGTGTGTAGTATGCTTTAGACATTAAACTAAAAATACAAGTTGTTCTTATATACATAATATGTAGTAGTTACTTAATGATTAACTTAATTAACTTAGATGCACAATTAACTTTTCTAGAATTTATTCCAAATTATTCAAATGTTTAATTTAAGTCATAACTTCAAAACTTACTATAAAAGTTTCTAAGGTAGTTGTGTCTAACTAAGATTTTCCAATAATTTTAATGAACAATTGAACTAGTATCTAAGACAAGCTTCTATACTTTGTAGGAAATACGAGCGAATGACAAGAATAAGGAGAAGTAATGCAACGAACTTTTGCCAGGACAATCGATATCTAAGGTGGGGTAAAATCTTATCAAATAAATGTTTTCGTTTAAATTGTACAACTTGTTAAGTGACATTTATTGTTATATGTGGCATTATTTTCAGTAAACAAGTGAAGTCGATTTCAAGTTAATCGTTATTATTTTATGATTGATTTTCGAGTAAATTATATATTTTCAAGGATTACTGTTTTCAAGGGATACAAATGCAATTGATTTCATATGATGAAAAGTCGGGATAATACCCGTACAGGAAGGGTTTCTTTAGAAACCAATACAGGTCAAAAGATTTATTTGCATATTGGTACTTGTCATGAATTATATGATCCAACGTGAACGTGATTAACGTGTACTATGTGCTATGTGAGAACCATTATGTGAGTTGTAACTGCGCATGCACTTTCACGCCAAGTATATCGGGTATTCTTCGGAAACCCCACATGAAGGGTGTAAAAACCCAATGGAGTCGGCTTAGGGCTTCGATAGGCTTTTCTTCGGAAACCTATCCAGAGGTTTACATGGGACTACTCGGGAGTCCGTAATGTGTACTATGTATATGTATATATTAAGATTACGATAAAACGTGTTTCCCCTTTCACAGTACAGGTCGACCCACTGAGTGTTCCTTTGGCACTCATCCCTGTGTGTAAAAATGTTTTCAACTTAAAGTACCCAGGACGTGGCATACTCGGTGAATGCAGGTAGCCGATATTATCAAGGTCGTAGAAGATTTTAATAAAGAGTTCTACTATATACATTTCAATATGTGTAAATTTTCATCACTCTTTTGATGATTTTAAAAATGTGTTTGAAAAGAAAGATATTTCAAGAAAGTCTTTTCCGCACGGTTATTTCTGAATTTATTTATCTTTATTATTATTTACAGAGTCAATTTCTAATGTAAGTAGTGCCAAAACATGATTTTAAAAATGGGGCGTTACATTATTTTATTTAATTTTTGGTAGTTTGCATTATTAAAGAAGAGTGTTTAAATGAATGGTCAAAGTATTGACTTTAAGCTTCCATGATAAAATAATAGTGAAGTGTCCATCATCAATTAATTAAATTTAAGGAGAATTGATAATATTCATTTGTTTATCTTAAAACATTACTTTTGTTTGTTTAGTAACCATTTATGTTATAAATCTTCATATTTATTAATTATTTATGAACGCATATTTACAAAAGGGAAAAAAGAAAAAGAAATAATGAAAATTATTTGTTGATGAACTCTCAACTTTAAATAAATAAATAAAAATAATAAGTGTAGATAAACGGATTGCACGAAAACAATAATTTATTAATGTTCGTGGAAAAATGCATTTCCATATTGTACATGTTTTACATAATAAAAGATGGTATGAATAAATATTTTTATTCACGCAACTTCATTATATTACTACAGATTGTATATATTACCACTATAATTAATAAACTACGTATCGCCCGGTGAATTATCAGTAAATTTTGCAATGACACGGTACAAGCTTGTGTTTTACTGAAAATTGGTAAACTGAAATTATGGATGCAGTTTGAATATGCATTTTTGTATATCAAAGTACACATATATGTATGATTATTTAGTTTTATTTCATTAGAAGTACCCATTATGATTTAGAATGAAATTGTTATATCATGGCTTGTGTTGTTTGAAGTATTTTGAATGGAATCTTTTCAATATTTTTTTATGCTTCAATAAATAAATAAATGAGTATTAAACTAATTGCTAACTTACTTACCCTCCTTAATTGTGGGGCCTTTAATTTGAAAACATAAATATAATTTAATGTAATATGGCCCACACTAGTGACCACTCTTTATAGAGACTAATATGCCGCCCAATACATTACACAATTTATTAAATATATCCATTTTTCACATCAATTCTCAACCTTCTTTTTAAGTTTTGAAAAGAGCAAAGAATTATGACAAAACTCAAATGAAGTGAAATCTAAATAAATGAATGAGTTTTATGTGAGGCCGTTTCAAGGAAGATATCAGATGGGATGAGTCAATTTATAACTCACACTTCATATATAAATTAGTAAATATGAGTTTGATTCATAAGTGAACATGATCTATCTCATGGAAACTATTCGTACAACCGTCTTATGCAAGTTTTTGTTTAAATGTAATTATAACAAAAATAATCCCTTCCGCCAACAAGATTAGTATTTTACGAAAATTCTTTTTTCACTTAAATGAATTTCTACATAAATTTTCATGGAATCTCTTATTCTCCAAATTACATGTCCTGCAAATTATTCATTAAAAAAAAGATCCAAATATTTCCCCTGAAGAAAATTATAATTATTTTTGTATTGGATTTAAAAAGAAAAGGAAATTTATATATTTCAAACAAGATTCAAAAGAAGCCCATATAATTGGCACAGCAGTTTAGGCCCACTAGAGTTGGGCTAAAATTGCGGTGGTTCAGCCCAATTAAAAAGTATGGAGGACATATTTTCAGCACAAATTTTTAAATCTGCAAAATAGAACAATTTTGGCAGAGGCACATTAATTGGTTTGTATTGACCAGTACATATATATGCTACATCTATTTTTATTTTTACCTTTCGAAATAATTAATATGCTACAGATATAGGGGGATTTCAGGGCCAACAACATCCATCATGTAATTTTGCAATAATTTATATACTTATATTGGGTATTGTGTAAGTATATAAATGTAAAATAATTCATTTAATATCTCATCTCCAGATGTTATAGATTCTGAATGAATAATTTTAAATTTCTATTGTTAAAGGTTCGTAGGGAGTTGTCCCAAGTGAGATTGTCTCACATGTGAGTTAATTTAATTATGTCTTTTATAGGTATGAGTATATATGTTTTTTTTTTTTAAATTCATGTTTAGACCTTTAAATTGCTACAATAGGTAAATGTTATTTGTAAACGTCCTGTTTGATTTTGTAGCTTTTATTTATTGTAAATTTTTATTTTCAAACAAAAAAGAAAACAAGACATTTTTATTCTATTTCTTGTTACTTTAGATCCAAAATAGAGAGGATTTTTCTTTTCTTCATTTAACATGTCACGCATGTCAAAATTGGCATTGAGTGTTGGGAGAATCGATTAAACACTACTAAAACTTAGAAGATCCAACACGAATCAAGAACTTCAACCAAGCAATCAAATAAACCAATTTAACGAAAGACTCAGAGATTTACGTGATTCAGCTTGAAAGCCTACATCCCCGAAATCAAACAGGGAGGGGAGAATCTTATTAACAAGAATGGAAACGGTTACAACACTCAATCTACACAATTTGATGAACACACATACACTTTGCTAAACAATTTCTCACTCTACACTCTATATCAACTCCAACAACTAGTAAACAGGGTGAGCCCTAAACGTATGCCCCTTTCACAACAATGAAGTGTTTTCCACCTTTTAACAATGCTTTTCTGTTTTTATCCACACTTAGCCAAATTTCCAGCTTTGCTTCTTTTCTTCTAGGCTGCATTGTTTTGCATGCATGAGATCAGCCATATACTTACAATGACTAACTAAAAAACCATACTTTTTCTTCCCAATATCTTGGTTAGAATTTTGTAACTATATGTTGGAAACAGAACACATGAAAATTGATATTAAACAACTAATAACTTTATTTTTCACAGATTATATTTCTAACATGCTAGAAAATGGATAATACAAAAATGCTGGGTATGAATTTAAGTACTATTTAAGTAGAAATTTGGTTAAAGATTAAAAATTGATTTGAAGATTAGGTCGGCTTAATTTTTTGGGAACGTTGAGTTATATATCCCCCTTTCTTTAATATTTATGTTATTTATTTTATTGGTGTTCTCTAAAAATAAAAAATTTGGCATTAAAATTAAATTTGTAATAAAAATAAAACATATATCTGCCATAACAAGTAAAAAGACTCAAGATAATATTTTTTAAATATGAATGATTAAAAAATAAGAAGTGAAAGATAAATAAATATGAGAAATTTAGAAGATTACAAAACCTTTTCTCCATATAAAATTTTATAAACATCCAATAAATGTTTTAAATATATATAAACAGAGTCAAACACGTTATAATTAAGAGTAAGTCTCTTGTGCATCAGGTGCATGGATCTTAGATCCATGCACCCGGGTCGGATCCGGGTAATCCGACCCGCTTCTTTTTTTTTTTTTTTTTTCGCGCTTCTTTTTTTTTCAATTTTAGTCATGACTTTTAGTTATGCGTAAGAATACTTTTATGTAATGCGTAAGAATACCTTTAGATTACCTTAATGATACCATTATGCCCAGATTTCATACATTTACGTTAAGTTAGGTTATGTTAAGAATACCTTTAGGTAATGTATAGAGATACCTTTAGGTTATGTTAAGGATACTTTTGTGCCCTAATTTCATACATTTAATTTAGGTCAGACATACATTTATGTTATGTTAAGGATACTTTTATGTTATGTTAGAGATACCTTATCCATAAGGTAGTTGTGTTACACATTTTGTACACAAAGGTATCTCTAACATAACATAAAAGTATTCTTAACATAACCTAAAGGTATCCTTAATATACCTAAAAGTATGTTTAATATAATCAAAAGGTATTCTTAAAATAATTAAAGGTATCTTTAACATAACCTAAAGGTATGCTTAACATAACTAAAAGGTATTCTTAACATAACATGGTATGTAACCTGGAATCACGATTTCAAAGGTATCTTTAACATCACTTAAAGGTATTCTTAACATAACCTAAAGGTATGCTTAATATAACCAAAATGTATTCTTAACATAACTAAAGGTATCCTTAACATAACCTAAAGGTATGCTTAACATAACTAAAAAGTATTCTTAACATAACATGACATGTAACCTGGAATCAAGATTTCAAAGGTATTCTTAACATAACTGAAAGGTATCCTTACCATAACTTAAAGGTATCCTTAACATAACTGAAATGTATCCCTGAAAGGTATCCTTACCATAACTTAAAGGTATCCTTAACATAACTGAAAGGTATCCTTAACGTAACTTAAAGGTGCGCATCCGCCCAGGCGCGTGGGAGCGCGTGAGGGCGCGTCAGACGCGCGTGGAAGCGCGTACACGCGGGTCGGGTCGGGTGATCCATGCACCTGATGCATAAAAGTTTTTGCGTATAATTAATACATGTGATAAAAGTTTCCATTTTCTATTATGAGTTAGTTCCAAATCTTCAGTCATTCTCACCTTTTGCTTTCGTCCTTGCAAAAATCTTGTCTCTTTCATTCTCTCTCCCACATTCATCATCTCTCTAAATATAATGCACTCTTCGATTATTTTAATCTTTTCTTTTCCTATTAAATATTTCTTGATATTTTCCTTCAATTAATTGTAAATTTACTATGGTAGGATTTGAATGTGTAGTAGCTATACATACATATTTTGTACGTATATTCTCTGAGTGTATATATATTTTTTTGTTGCCACATTAAAAACATCGTAATTATTAAGCCAAATGTGAAATGCAAAAAATCACACGGAATTTTCCCTTTTTTATAATTTCTTAATTCATTTCTATTTAAAAGATTAGTCAAATAAAAAAATTCATAGTAGTAATATACATATAAATTATGAATTCTTATGATTATATAGTTATTGAAAAATAAGTGATCATCTTTTGCTTTAAACATGTAGTATTACTTTCTCGTGATAGCATCAATCATATTTTAAACATTAAACTCTGATTGTCCTAATCTTGAGTGTGTTTCCTTAGCCTTTGTTTCCACGAAATGTCTTTTACGTACTTTTCTGCAATTTACCTTTTTGGTTCCTTCTCATATTTATTGCCCTTACTTTTCACCCAATTTTGGCCTTCTATTTCATTTCCACACATTCCTTATTTTATGCCCTTTTTTATATTCCATTTCTTGTTCACGTAAATATAATTGACATTAAAAAAAGGTCAAATTATTGTGCTAGACTTGTAGTTTCAAAAGGAATAGATGATTAATAAGGCAATGCTAATTCAACTTTTAAAATTTCACACTTTAATGGTAATATGTCTAAAATTGACTTGCTCATTAACCATATTGACACGAGTTTGATACATAGTATTTGGTTTGTTAGTTCGTGAATATGTTCTACTCATTTATATGTCCATGGTGAGTGATTCCATGACAAGAATTCAAGCAATGAGAGATGGTGGGATGAGTTGGTAGATTGTGTATCTAGTTTTTGCAAGTTGAGGTGCCTGATATGAAAGATCAAAATGAAAAGTTTAGGGAATGACAAACTCGAACATTGATACTTCAAATGTAAATGGAATTGATGATTTATCCAAGTGATTTGATAATTTGCAACTATTGGATAACTAATCTCTCTATTTCAAAATACACAAAACTTGTGTGAGACGGTCTCACGAACGATTTTTGTGAGACGGATCTTTTTTACTCATTAACTAATTAAACTCATATATATATATATCCATAAATTTATGTATGAATTGTAAAGTATGTGTCATGGGTTGACTTGTTTCACATGAAATGATCCGTGAGACGGTCTTACGTGAGACGGTCTTACTTGAGACTTACTCTTCAAAATGATAGAAATATTAATAAACGTCAATAGCAATATCGGTTACCAAATAATGGAATTTGTAGAAAGATCAAGAAATTTTTCAATGTATTGGTAATTTGGTATACTCTAAAAAAATTAGAAATTTGTGTTCTTATATAATTTCTCTGACATATTTAATGGTCCATTTAGAATCAAACAACAAATTGCATCTTTTAATTTGAACCTTAAAAAGATCGTTTTAGTTATTAGCAATGTACTAGTTAATTCTGAATAGTTAGTGGTACAAACTACCTTTTATATTTTTTCAATTTATTCATCAAAACATATTAATTAGTTTGGATTTAATTTGAGTTAAATTATGTATAAAAGGTACTCAGAATATTTTATAAATCCCATGTTAAAATTCTGATTTTGAGTATGAATTCCATCACTTTTTTTTAATAAATTTTGTCTTTGCCGATATTCCACAAATATTTCAATAAAATCAAAATACCAATATGCATCAATACTAATATTTTCAATCTTAAATTTTATTTCTAATATTTGTGTTGACTTTTATTTATTTTGATTTTTTCTTTCTATTAAGTGTGGCCCTTTAAATAAGTAATGATATTATATTGGAGAATTTCCATATTTAAACAAAAGAAAGGATAGTAAAGGAGAGGCAACTCTTTCAAAATTCATATTTTAAAAAGGGTAAAATGAAGACTGCAATAAGAAACCTTGAAGACCAACTTTTTTTAGGAAAAAAACGAAACTAGCAAAATCCAAAACTATCTTCCTCAACAAGAAATACATTCTCATTCGTTGTTAAAAAAAAAAAAAAAAAAACGTTCTCATATGATATAAATAACAAATTTATACTATTTTGTGGTATCATATCACAAAATTTGATTCATGAAACGAAGTTTGTTTAGAAGATTGACATTTCAGGATTCGGGAAAAATTCTTAATATCAGATCAAAATTTTCCTCAATCACTTCACTCGAATTAAACGTATAAGTGATTAAAAGAAATTTATTTCATAATAATTATTTGTAAGAGCATATCAGTCTTTCATTAATTTTCTTAATTTATATGTAAAATTATAAAAACAATCTCAAAAGAATTAAAACAAGATTAAATAAATAGAGGAATTATTATATTTAATGTATAATAAATAAATGAGGGAAAAAGGGGTGGGGGGGGGGTTGCAGGGGTAGGGGGCGGCGGAGGAGACAGGAACACGGCGATTTGTCCTCTCCGACCAAGAAAGGGACGCCTAACTGCCTAGAGTATCTATTCCACGTGTCCCTTTACCATTGGTCAGCGCCGGGAGTACGGAAGATCCTCACACAGCATGCCATTTCCATTTCTGGGTCTTATTATATATATATTCCTCCCTCTTCTTTTATTTACCTTTTTACCCCTCTTCACTTTTCTCTACATTTTTCGCTGAAATAGATACTGCTCACTTTCCCTATTTTTTTGGTCAAAATATAAATCCTTTTTTTGTACCACTTATTTTTCTGCTAACTCTCTCTCTCTCTCTCTCTCTCTCTCTCTCTCTCTCTCAATTATCTGGGGAATTTTAATTGCTTCTGCAGTATATAGGTAAATTCAAAATAGTCTCTATCTTTTACTATTTTAGATTCTAATTGTTTTAACCATTTCATTACCCCAAAAAAAAGGAAGAAAAAAAAAGGACTCACTTTTCTGTTAAGTACATTCCTTTTTAGATTTTCAATTGAATAAATGTACTAATTATGAGGTCGTTATAAAAGCAATATAAAAAAATTAATTAAAAATTAGTTTCTTAAGATATTATTTGAGGTTTCTTTATTATTTTAAAAATTCATTTTGCATTGTAGTAATATTGCAAATCAAGTGTTTAAAATATTAACATAACTAAAATATTTAAGTTACGAAAATAGCATAACAAAAATTAACATGCAACATAATAAACCCATGAAAGTAGCAAAGTATTGAAGTAAAATATCAAGTAGCAAAACAATTGTACTGTAACTAAAAGTACTTAACTAACAAATAAATAGATCCTAATTTAAAGTTAAGATTATTGAAAAATAAAAAAGTATATTATCTGGGAAAATTGGTGAAAATATGCAATTTGCCATAAGAAAAGCAAAGACATGTAATAGAAGTGTAGTAATGATGCGGAGTGAACTTTGACGTATAATATTAGTGGCGTTAGGGGTGAGCAAAATCGAACCAAACAAAACGACGGAACCAAATTCGATTTGGTTCAATTTCTGGGTTTGGTTGTAATTCTATAAATCAAATTCTAATTTAATTCAATTTCGTTCGATTAATCCAATTATTATTATTATTCTTCTTATTATTATTAATAATGTTATTGTTGTTATTTAAGAAGGTTACAATATTAAATCTATAATTAAAAAATTTTACAAATAAATTTTGAAGAACGTTTATTAAAGATTATTTATGAACACATTATTTCAGTAACATCAAACTTTAGAACTATTCTAAAGACTGTTTAAATTTATAATATTTTAAATATGGAAACTTGATAGTAAATACTGTTTTGTAATATATACTCCCTCCGTCTCGGCCTAATTTGTCTACTTGCCATTTTTTGTTGTCTCATTCTAATTTGTCAACCCATAAATGACAAAAGAAAAATTCCCTCCTTACCCCTACATTTTTGTCATTTTACAAAATTGTCACCCCAATTCCTCTTTTAAATTCTAATTAAAGTGCAAAAAACATAAAGTTAACACATCCAATCAAAGTCAACTGCATTTTCTTAGGCTCCGTGGCCGGTCAAAGTAAACAAATTAGACCGGGACGGAAGGAGTATTATTTAAATATGTAAGTGTCAGTAAATTTATATTTTCAAAGTTTTTGAAATAAATTTTGAGGACAATTTTAGACTTTATATTTAAAATGTTATACAAGAAAAAAAAAAAAAAAGTGGGATGAATAGTCAATACTATAATATGCATTACATGTATTTTTCTTCAAAATTAAATATAAAAACTTATTGTTCCTACAAATATGTTGCAACATATATTTTAATAGTGGAATAATATATTAATAAAAATTTCTACATAGAAAAAATTACGTAATTGATGAATAAATTATCATGACAAGAATATAACACTAGATTTCTAAATAAATTATTAGATGATGAATAAAACACAAATATCATGAGAAAATGCAAAAAAAGTTAATGTAATTGATTATAAGCATTGTGACGTCATTAATTTGCCTTCCTATCAAATCCAATATTTTATTCTATATCAAAGTTATGTATAGACGAAGTTGGCGAAAATAGATTTTTGGTTTTTAATTTTCTTATTGAATTTATTATTATTTATTATTCATCTTTTGTTTTTATTCATCTATTTTTAAAATGTTTCTTTTATGGCCCACTTATTAATACACTTCATGTGAAAATATCAAACTATCTATATATCAAAAAACATTAAAATTATAAAATTTATGCAACATTTCGATTGATATTTGTGACTAATTTGATTTGAACTCACTAATTTTCATCGATATCATACATCGTTAAATTAATTATTAAAGGGGACCGTTTGTAATTAAAAAAAAAAAAAGTAAAAGACACTCACCTATTGTGACAGATAAATGGACAAATATAATTGCATCATTTTCAAACATAAAGAAATAAAAACAAAACGATCATGCAAATCTAACTAATGAAATATTCAATTGCACAAATTTAGAGAATAAAAAACATTTTTTCCCAACTTTATATTATGAAGAACCTTGATATGAAATACAATATTCTCGAGACGTTTTAACTATAATCGATCTATAATTCACAATCTAGAGATTGGCTCGTAAAAATTGATTTGAATAACTGGCTGTGAAGAATAGGCTGAGAAAAAAAGCATGCAATTTGTAAAGGATTCAGAAACGGGTCTTTTACAACGGTTCTAAAAAGCGTTGTTAAATCAGTGTTGTGGAACAGTCTTGAGAAACAAAGGAATAAGCGTGTTTACACTTATAAAAGCGTGACACGCTGGCAGTAGCTTTTGTTTTTTTGGCTGGGAAGAATCGCACTTCTACTTACAGGAGCGTGTTTCTCAATTTGGAACAATGAATAGGATTTGGCTTGGCGAATCAGAACGCGACACGTGGCGACGGTTTTGTTAGTTTTCTTGGGTTACATTAACAAGTGGCGACGTCTGTGGAAGAGGCGTGTTCAACCAAGATGTCTACTGCAAGGTTTGATGTGGAAAAATTCAATGGCAAAAGGGATTTTGGGTTGTGGCGCATAAAGGTGAGAGCACTACTTGTGCTGCAAGGGCTTGGTCTAGCCCTTCAAGGAACACAAGCCTTTCTTGAGTCTATGAAGGAGGAGGACAAGGCTTAGATCCTGGATATGGCACATAGCACTTTGATCTTGTGTTTAAGAGACAAGGTTTTGAGGGAAGTCTCAAGGAAGTCACAGCTCAAGCTGTTTGGGAGAGATTGGCAGCACTTTATCAAATAAAATCTCTGGCTAACAGGCTCTACATGAAGAAGAGGCTCTACTCTTACAAAATGGCTGAAAATAAACCGGTGGCTGATCAGATAGAGGAGTTTTGCAAGATCTTGGATGATCTTGAAGATGTAGAGGTCTCCTTGGTAGAGGAAGACAAGGCTCTTATGCTTCTTGGTTCTTTGCCTAAATCTTTTGAAAATTTCTGTGATTCCTTGTTGTATGGCAGACAATTAGCTCTAACTTTGGATGATGTTATCACTGCATTGAGGACTAAGGAACCGTCCAAAACAAATGATGTCAAGTCTGGAAATGGAGAAGGCCTTACAGTCAAACACAAGACAAAGAAGCAGTTCAAGAAAGGAGGAAAAGGGCAGCAAAGGAAGGATGGAAATCAGACTCAGGATCACAAGGATGATATTGAGCAACAAAGGTGTTTCCATTGCCATAAACCAGGGCACTTCAAGAAGGATTGCTTGAAGTTCAAGAAGTTGAAACAAAGCCAAGGAAATCAGAGTCAGAAACTAGGTGAACCGGGTAACTCAATCCTCTGAACCATCTACACCTAACTCTGGTTATGAATCTGCAGATGTTCTTGCTGTGACCACCAAGGGAACTGAAGAGGTTTGGGTACTAGACTCTGGGTGCTCATTCCACATGAGCCCCAACAAGGAGTGGTTTGATCAATTGACCCTCAGTGATGATGGATTGGTGATGCTAGGGAATAATCAAACCTGTAGGGTTGCAGGCATTAGATCTATTCCATTAAAGATGCATGATGGAGTTGTGAGATTCCTATCAAAAGTCAGGTATGTTCCTAATCTCAAGAGTAATTTGATTTCTCTGGGAATGTTGGACTCTCAAGGCTACACTTTCAAGTCTGAAATTGGTCAAATGAAGATCACAAGGGGTTCTCTAGTGGTTATGAGAGGAAGCAAGAAGAGTGAACTCTACTACTTAGATGGTGCTACTGCTATAGATGAAGCTCACTCAGTCAAAGAGATGGACAAGACTCAGTTATAACACAAGAGCTTGGTCATATCAGTGAGAGAGGACTGCTAGAGCTTCAGAAACAAAAGGTATTTGAGAATGATAGGATCACTAGCTTGGATACCTGTGAATACTGCATTCTTGGCAAAGCAAAGAGGTTAAACTTCAAGACTGGAAATCACACTACTAAGGGGATTCTTGATTATGTCCATTCTGATCTTTAGGGGCCAGCCACTACTCTCACAAGGAATGGAGGAAGGTATTTCATGTCCCTTATTGATGACTACTCAAGGAAAGTGTGGGTTATTATCTTGAAGTCAAAGGATCAGGCATTTCAAAGCTTCAAAGAATGGTTAACTGAGATAGAAAACTTAACTAGCAGAAAAGTGAAGTGTCTTAGAACTGATAATGGGCTGGAGTTCACCTCTGAGCAATTTAACTCATTTTGTAAAGAGAAAGAGATCCTAAGACACAAGACTGTGCCTAACACTCCATAGCAAAATGGATTAGTTGAGAAGATGAATCAAACTCTATTGAATAAGGTGAGGTGCATGCTCCTAAGTTCAGGCTTATCTAAGTGCTTTTGGGGAGAAACTAGTCACTACTGCAGCCTATCTTATAAATAGATGTCCATCAGCTGCAATCCAACTCAAAACTCCAGAGGAAGTATGGAGTGAGAAGCCAGCTAACTACACTGAGCTTAAGGTCTTTGATAGTCAAGCTTATGTTCATATTAGGCAAGACAAACTGGAGTCAAGAGCCTTGAGATGTGTTTTCTTAGGCTATCCAAAGGGGGTGAAAGACTACAAGCTATAGTGCTATGAGAAGGATTACCAAAAGTGTATAATCAGTAGAGATGTTACATTTGATGAAGCTAAAATGCCGCTGAAGCAAGAGGAATCAAATCAGAAACAAGGTTCAGAACATGAAAGCTCTAAGCTTGAGGTGGAGACTCTATTGTATAGAGACCAAGTTCAGGGGGTACAAGATGAAGTTCAGGCTCAAGACTCATCTCATTCAGACTTAGAGGAAGATCAGCAAGATGAGAATAGTATGGATAACTATCTGTTGGTAAGGGACAAGGGCAGGAGGAACATAAGACCTCCTGCAAGATTTGGACATGCAGATAATGTGTACTTTGCTCTTTTTGTTGCTGAAGATGTTGATGTTGAGGAGCCAAATGATTACAGAGTGGCTATCACTTGCAAAGATAAGAGAAAATGGCTAGGAGCTATCCAGGAGGAATTGAACTCACTTGCAAAGAACAATACATGGATCATTGTAGACAAGCCAAACAATAAAAAGCTTGTGGGATGCAAGTGGATTTTCAGGAGAAAGTCAGAAGCTAAACCAGGTGGAGGAGTAAGGTTCAAGGCCAGGCTTGTGGCCAAGGGATTCACTCAAAAGAAGGGAGTGGATTACAATGCGATCTTCTCTCTAGTGGTCAAGCACAGTTCAATAAGGATCCTTCTTGCCATGACTGCACAGTTTAGGATGTACTTGCACCAAATGGATGTCACTACTGCTTTCTTGCATGGAGAATTGAAAGAAACCATATACATGAAGGTGTCTGAAGGAGTACAGGTAGAAGGGAAAAAAGCTAAGACCTGCATGCTTAAGAAGTCATTGTATGGCTTAAAGCAAAATCCAAGACAATGGTACTTAAGATTTGATCACTTCATGCATAGTATCAAATTCCAAAGGAGCAAGTTTGATAACTGTGTATACTTTAAGCATTCTCAGAAGTTTCATACTTATCTTTTGTTTTATGTTGATGATATGTTAATAGCTAGTACTGAGATGACAGGTATTGATCAAATCAAAGAGCAACTGAAATCTGAATTTGAGATGAAAGGTCTTGGGATGACAAGGAAGATGCTGGGAATGAAGATCATTAGAGAAGGTGATCAAGGCTCAATTGTTCTCAGCCAAACTGAATACCTTAAGAAGGTGTTGATTAGATATCAAATGAATCAGTCCAAGGCCACCTCAATCCCTATCCAACCTCAGATCAAGCTTAGCAAAGCTCAGTGTCCTCAGAACAAGAAGGAAGATGAGGAGATGGTCAGAATACCCTATGCTAATGCTGTGGGGAGCACCATGTATGCAATGGTGTGCTGCAGGCCAGATTTAGCTCATGCAATGAGCTTGTTAAGTAGGTACATGGCTAATCCAGGGATGGTACATTGGAGTGCAGTGAAGTATATGCTAAGATACATAAATGGTTCATTGAGCAAATGCTTAAGCTTCAGTAACAAGAGATGTACAGATGATGTTGTGATTGGCTATGTGGATGCTGATTTTGCTTCAAATCAAGACACAAGAAAGTCAACTACAGGCTATGTCTTCACTTTGTTTGGCACTGCAGTGAGTTGGAGGTTAGCTCAGCAATCTATAGTAGTCTTATCATCCACTGAATCAGAGTTCATAGCTTTAACAGATGCTACAAAGGAGGCTGTGTGGATGAAAGGGATTTTGGAAGAGTTTGGTTTGTTTCAGCAAAGTGTTACAGTGAATTGTGACAATTCTAGTGCTATACACTTAGCCAAACATCCAGGGATGCATGAGAAGACTAAGCACATTGATGTTAGATTCTATTTCATCAGGGATTTGGTGGAAAAACAAGTGCTGAAAGTGAAGAAGATCCCCATTGAGATCAATCCGGCTGATGCTTTTACAAAGGGTGTTCCACCATCCAAGTTTCAACTATGTATGGACTTGATTGGGCTGAGAGGGAAGCCTTCAACTAATGTTACTTGAAGTGTGTTGCAGTAGAGTGATGCTTACTCAGCCTAAGGTGGAGATTTGTGAAGAATAGGCTGAGAAAAAAAGCATGTAGTTTGTAAAGGATTCAGAAACGGGTCTTTTACAACGGCTCTAAAAAGCGTTGTTAAATCAGTGTTGTGGAACAGTCTTGAGAAGCAAAGGAATAAGTGTGTTTACACTTATAAAAGCGTGGCACGCTGGCAGCGGCTTTTGTTTTTATTGGCTGGGAAGAATCGCACTTCTACTTAAAGGAGCGTGTTTCTCAATTTGGAACAATGAATAGGATTTGGTTTGACGAATCAGAACACGACACATGGCGGTGGTTACGTTAGTTTTCTTGGGTTACATTAACACTGGCAACAACGAGTGTTCATCCAATGAAATTATATTCGTAAATCTATCTTAAAAAAACTAATTTAAATGGAAAGGAGAAGAAGGATAGAGTGGAGCAACAAGAGAGATAGGAGTGCAGGCTAGAGATATTGATAGCCTTTACTTTTGCTGATTAAATAAGACAAAAATGAATTATGTGCATTTAATTAGCTGACGCTTTATTAATCGCAGCCCTCCTACTTTCCATTTTTACATTTCGACCCCTCTTCTCCATCCAATATCTACTTTGACCCCTTTTCCTTTTTTTTTCCCTCCAACTCAAAAACTTAATTCTTCAATATATTCCAGCCTTTTGGAATAATTAAAATGTTGAATTTAACAGATATATAATTCGTTTAGTTTTAATGTTGAATTTCTTTTTTTAGATTGAATACATAAAGTCTAAATTTGTTTAATTATTTTTCCTATTTCATCTAAACATTCTTGTATTCTTACAACTTTAGCTCATCTCAATTCTTTTTCCTATTAACTAATGAAAATTAAAAATTTCGACTAAAGAATATTAAAAATTTAAGTTTAATCAAAACAATGTTTTAATTTTATTTGATTATTTCTTAAATGAAATGTTATGATGTGTTTCTCTTTACATATATCATGTTTTGGTGAACATACGAGATATTCTATTACATTATGTGTCATATCCCATATTGCAAAACAATCACCACACCATAACGCGTATTGAATATGATGAAACGTGAGATATAACATCAAATGTAATAAAAAAATTCAATCTACCTTGTAAGGACTAAGGTATATAAAATATCTCACCAAATTAAATTGACAGCTCATAATGCATAAAAGAAACATTAACTTATAAAACAAGTTGAATTGTAAATAATAAAGTTTTATATTATAAAATTATATCCATAAAAGTCCATATAAATTTTGATGTTTAACATAAGAAGGCAAAATATTATCCATTGAATTCATATTTAATAGAGAGAATATGAAGTAATATATGAGACAAAGAGAACAAGGGCAAAAGAGTCAATTCACAAAGTTGCAACAAAAGAAGCATGTTTGTTATTTGAGCACAAACAAATTGGAAACATCCTCTTCCACCATATAAATCACCCCACTCACACACATTCTTCACTCTCTCTCTCTCTTTTTTAAATGGCGGATTTCTCACTCTCCCTCATCTTCTTCTCTCTCCTCTCTGCACCCATTTTCACCTCCGTCATGTCGCAGCCGCAGCTCGACTCGGCCGAGCAAGAATCGGTGTACCGAGTTCTCGAGTCCATCAACTCAGGCATACCATGGCGCACACTTTTCCCCGACGATCTCTGCTCCTCCGCCCCACACGGCGTCGTTTGCGACTACTTCTCCACGACCGCCACCGCCGCCGTCGTACCCCATGTCACCGAGCTCAGTTTCGGATACATCTCCGACTACTCCCCCAACCCACCCTGCAACACCACCTCCACCCTCGACCCTTCTCTTCTCTCTCCTCTCTCTCACCTCAAGAAGCTCTTCTTCTACAAATGCTTCACCGACACCAAAACCCCGTTCCCAGATTTGTCATCCCAAAACCTTTCTTCCTCGTTGGAAGAACTTGTCTTCATCGAAAACCCAGCTCTGGTCGGATCCCTGGACGGCAAAGTCAGCAACATGAGAAGGCTGAGGAGGCTGGTCGTGATCGGAAGCGGCGTATCAGGGAGCTTCTCCAGTGGGTTCAGCGAGCTGGTGAATCTTGAGCAGCTGACACTGTCAGGCAACAAGCTAACAGGTGAGATCGCTACCAACATTTTCCAGAATATGAAGAAGCTGAGGGTTCTTGATCTGAGTGACAATGGGTTCGAGGGAAACATACCAGAATCCATCGGATATTCACCGGAGTTGTTGAAGATTGATCTGAGCTACAATGGGTTTTCTGGGAAAATCCCAGAAAGCTTGAAGGGCCTGAAGAAAGTTGAGTTCTTGGACTTGAGCTACAACCATTTAGGGCATTATGGGGTGCCATTGATGCTAGGTGAGATGGGGAGTTTGAAGGAAGTGTATTTGAGTGGCAACGTTCTTGGAGGGGAGATTCCTGAGATATGGGGGAATCTTGGGGGCATTATGGGAATTGGGCTCTCAGGGGTGGGACTTGTTGGGAATATTCCGGGATCAATGGGGGTACAACTCAGGAATGCGTGTTACATAGGGCTTGATAACAACATGCTTCAAGGGGTTGTACCTCAGGAGTTTGGCGGTTTGGAGTTTGTGAGTGAGTTGAATTTGGAGAAGAACAATTTGAGTGGGAGGCTCCCTTTTTCTCAAGAGTTTGTGTCTAGGCTGGGAGGGAAGTTGAAGTTGAAGGGCAATTTGGACATTTGCATTGATGAGGCCATCAAGCTCTCTGATGCTCTTGAGCACCTCAAAGTGTGCACCAAACCACATGTTTCCAAAACTGCCCTTTTCTATGAGAATTCTTGTCCCACACTGCACCTTTCTTCCTTGCCATTTATACCCATTTTTGGGCTTTTCATCTTTTGGGGGGTTTTGAGAAGATGAAATATTTCATCAATGTAATTACACCTTTCATTTTTACTTGGAATCTTGAGAAGAGGCATCTATGTAATTAGATTGAGCTTTAATTTTGCTGTAAATCTTTTGCTACTTATGGTAATGTCACTCGTTAATAATATGAGACATCATTTAGCACCTTTTCTTGAAAGATTTTCTCTTCATTCATGTGATGATGATGACATGGAAAAACATTCCCATCACAAGCATGAAAATGACCCTTTTTGTGAAACATTGAGAAAAGAAAGAATAGTGGTTTTGTGTGAAAAAATGGCAGCCAAAAAGGGGATAAAATCAAGGCAATTCAGACACTGTTATTCAAGAACCTCTGCCAAAAAACAAATTAATGGCAATAGTACATATGAAATGATGCTAGCTAGCTAGATATACACTACTTTGATTAATGTTTCTCAATTCTATGCCAGCTCTTGTACACATCTAAGGAATTGGCTAAATATTCCCAATGACAACAACAGAGTTTCAAAAAAAAAAGAAAAACACCAAAATACACAATTTTGATCCTCCATGGATTGCTCATCATCATCCGAATTTTCCTTCTTTTTGAGCTCTTTAATTAGCTAACTAGGCCACAACATAAAGTGATAGAAAAACTAAGTATCAAAAAAGGGACAACATCATAACTTACTCACTCTTTCTTTACCTTCTCTTCTCTTCATCTCATGCAGTTGCAATAGGATCCAATTGAGATTCAGGTTTGATGGTTATGGATTCCTTATCAGGTCGGGCATCAGCACAAGTAGTCGGTTTGGATCTTGATCGCGTGGATCCATCACCTCTCCGGCTGCTGCCATCACCATTTTGTTCCCTAGACTTCTTTCTCCGCGCTTTCCTAGCAGGATCAGGGATGCCTGGTGATGGTGAATCCGAGGGGTGCTCCCCCGAATCTTGGTGGCGACGATGGGACCTAACACTGCCTTCGGATGAATCCTTGGAGTGGTTTCTCCTTTGCCTTGATCTTGTCGACGAATCCTTCTTCCTAGGGGACGAGACCGGGCCTTCTGTCGAGTGATGACGCCTATTCGATCTTGGCACGTCTGGTAGGTCTCGTCCCGGAGATTCCATAGGCCTACTACTTCTTCTCGTATTAGAATCTATATGTCCAAGATAAATGGATATTAATTTCAAAATCTAATCTTTAAGTGCTGGATGCTATGCTATGCTCCATCAAACATACAATTACTACCTTCAGAGACCCATTTGATTTCGGTTTCCGGTTTTGGGTCCCCAATGGGGGGACCTAGAGGTGCCGATTGGAAACCTGGTGATGTATTGAACTCTTTCATCTGTAAGACACAAATATGTATTAAATTTTACTCAATTAAACTAACCTCCAATTTCTCACTGACTTAAATTCTAATCAATACAGGTCAACAAAATATCGCCATGGATACAATGTAATATAAAAAACTCTATAACTTCTATTCTAACCGATTGAATATCTTTTTATAATGAATCAAAGGAACATGCGACGATTATTTCAACGGAATCCTTGATAAGAAAACACACATTGTTAATATTCTTTTCACATGAGATCTTATGTAACATCTGTAATAACATTATTAAGATATATTATTGTGCTAGGAAACACGAGTGTGTAATAAAACATCAAATAAATGAAGAAAAGAATACAACAAAGATAGTTACAATTTCATGTAAAAGACCAAATATTTTTAAAAGAAAACGATATATCCTCATAAATATAAGGTTAGAAAAGATTAAGAGTAAATGTAAATGAAGAGAAAAATATGGGAAGTGTATATAAAATTACCCAGGCAGGGGATTCAACCATTGGCCCATCCCATCCAATATGAGCAACATGCTTTACATCTGTGGGAAAACCAATCTGGATTTCCTCTTCCTTTTCTTCCTCTGCATGAGAGAGAGAGAGAGAGAGAGAGAGAGAGAGAGATTAGGGTTGGAAGCATGAAGAGAGAGAGAGAGAGATGATATGTTGTGATTGCAAAGTGCTAACCAAAAATGTGAGAAATGTATTTGAAGCCTTTGAAAAGGCCCTTCATCATAGGCTTGGATGTCATGTTTACAAACTCGTTTCTTTATACAAAAAAGGTGGTTTGGGTTTGATTCAAGAATGATGATGCATCGACTTTCTTCTTCTTCTTCTTCCTTAGAAACTTACTTGTGAGCCAAACCAACCCTTTTTGAGGAAACTCTGTTTCATCCCATGGATTTACAAGAAATCCATGTCCTTTGTTTTATCTCTCGATCTTCTTTATTTTTGACTTATCTTCTAATTCAAAAACAAGAAGAAGAAGATCGGATTCAAATGTGCTGAAACATACGAATTTCCTCCTCCAGGGCGGTTTGACTCCTTTCTTTTCTTTTTTTGGTTCCTTTTCACAACAAGTTTGTAAAAAAGAATTCAGTGAGATCACAGATTCGGAAAGCTGATGTTGTTATTACAAAACGAAGCTTTCGCGTTTCAATGGCGACCAATCCTTGAGACCAAGTCACTGCACCACCATCCACTTCTTTCTTCTTCCTATTTTTAGCTCTCTCTCTCTCTCTCTCTCTCTCAAAATTGAAGTATATTACTACTAAACTAGTTGTGTATCTCTGCATTTCAAAATGTGTTATATATATAATTATTAAAAAAATATAATAACATATGAAATGTAATGATTATTATTTTAACAAAAATATATTGATACTTTTTTAATTGTATTAGTATAAAGTTAGGTATTTTAATTTTAAATTTATGCCATTATAAATAATTATATTCGAAAATATTAGAAATTTGAAATATATAAAGTAATATATTAATCTATGAATTAAACAAACAAATAAAAAAAATTGTGTCAGAACATTACATGGGTAGTGAAATTTTAAAAAATAAATTTAATATCGAAAAATAAGTTATATGTATTAGAAATGTTATGATTTACGTATTGAGATAAATAAATTTATATTTTTCGCATTTATAACTATAAATACACACATATTTTAATAATTTTTTTTGGTTCAACGTCACATATAACTCATTTATTTTAAATCAAATAAAAAATTATATCAACTTACCAAATACATGAAAATTTCTCTTGCTATCTATTGAAATGAAACAATTCAAAATTGGACTTAATCTACACATTTGAATTAAAAAATTATGAATAATAATTATAAGATTGATAAGTCAATATACCAGGGACTAAGAATGATGAAATTTTAATTTGTGAAAAACCAGAAAAATTACCTCTGTCCAATCCCTTATGCCACCTTAATTAATCAGAATATAAATATAAATAAAATGTGACAACAAATAAATATAAAATAAGAAAGATAAAATAAAATAATTGTATATTTCAAATGAATAAGTTGGTTAACTTGCAATAATAATTTTAATCTAATTTTTTCTATTTAATATGTTTTATATGTGTAATCTATTAGGTACACCTATAATATTTTTTATTTCTACATTTTAATATCAATTTACAATAAATTAATATTATATATCATAAAAACGTTTAAAAATGAAAAATCATTGAAGCCCACACACATACATTTCCATATTTCAGTTTGATAAATTTTGAATATTAAATTTAAGATCATTAAATAATGATTGATTTTATATATTATATATTTAAAATTGATTTAAAATAGGGTAAATTACAAAAAAACAACCCCAACTATCGACTTTTTTAAAATTGCAAATTACTCTGTTTTTTTTTTTTTTAAGATTGCCACCCAGTCTTTCTGTGATTTTGTCGATTGCAAAATTTCCGGTCATTTTTCCGACAAAGGAATTAATTTTTTTCACTTTGCAACCCAAACTTTAATTTTTTGTCCAATCGCAAATCATGATTTTTTTTTCACTTTACACCTATATGTTATATATATGAGTGTGACATTATGTTATATAAGTGTGATCGATATTCATAAAATAAATATTAAGGAAATATTGGTCAAAATTGGTGAAATATATGTAACATCGGTAAAAAATCGATGGAATAGCAATAAATATCGAAAAAATATCGGAATATATTGGTAAATATAGGAAAAATAACAATAAATATATGTACCCATATTTCCATCGATATCGATATTTTCACGATATTTCCGTGAATTTAAGTTACCTATATTTTCATCGGAATCGAAATTTTCATTCTTGGTTGCAATATGATAAAAATGCAAAATTCAGGTTGCAATTAGATTTAAAAAAAAAAACAAAGTTTAGGTTGCAAAGTGAACAAATTAATCTCAATTTCGCCGGAAAATTTGCAATTGACAAAACAACAGAAAGATTGTGTGGCAATCTGAAAAAAAAAAAAAAGGTTGCAATTTAAAAAAAGTCGATAGGTGGAGTTGTTTTTTGTAATTTACCTTTTAAAATAAGTACTTAAAAATAAGATGAGAGATAATAAATATATAATCCCTTATTTCATCTTATTTATCTATTTATTTTTTTATTTGAAATTTCTATACAATAAATACTAAATTGAGTATCATAATTGATTTTTTAAATTAAATATTTATTTATTTGTATTGAATTTCTTAAAATACAATAAATAGGTTTATTTATTTTTATTTGTATTGAGTTTCTTAAAATACAATAAATAGGTTTATTTGTATTTATTTATATTGAGTTTCTTACAATAAATACAATATGAAAACAATTAATAGGTTTATTAAAATAGTAATTATTTAATAGGTAGATAATTTATTACAGTTATTTTTGGCAGGATATCCTGCTTTTATATATATAGATGTAATAGCATAGCAATGAGACACTAGGTGTTGACAATATATATACACTTTTATCATTTTAAAACTAATCAAATATATTATATATATGATGAAAGATACCCTCATTTAATTCAACTATTGTTTAAAGTTTGTTTTTCAAAGATTAAGAAAATGTTTCGTGACATCTTATTATTTTACACTGTAAAAATCCGTATTTTGTTAGCTATTTCTAAGCCGAGTGATTAGTTATACTTTTAACAAGATATTTTTAAAACAGAACACTTGGAAAGCAATATTTTATGTTCTTGGTAATCAAATAAATTAAAATAAAAGTATATTTTGCAAAGCAATCTTCAGTTTGGAATTACAAAGTTGATGATGATAATCAAATCGCTTTCTAAGAGACCAGTTATAATTAACAAGTCTAACATGGAAATTCTGAGCTCAGATAAGAAATTAAGGCAAGATCAGAGTATCTCAGTAAATGGATTATAGTGTTCAAATCATGCAAAATTAAACCCAGATTTGATACTAGTACTGAGAAACAAGATAGAACACATAAATTGAACCTCACAACTTCTTGACTCAAAAGTAAATTTATTAGAAACGCAAAATGCTCGGAAATAATTATCAATTAAACAGCAAATTATAGTTCTTTCGAGCTTGTGAACTTGTCTTCAACCTGTCATCTAAGATGCCTTGAGACCATCCATACCAACACTAGCCTGTCATGGGGAGGAAATATTATCAGTTTAGTCGTTTCTTGTATTTTTTTAAGATTGTTCGTCATCTATGCAGCATTCACTTTAAGTTTCAGTAACCAGATTCGATAACAATGTCTAAAGGAGAAAAGAGGAAAAAACCAAAAAAACAAAGATGGCAATCTTACCAAGAATTTGTGGTTCTCCTCAAGAAGTGGTGTGAAAGTGCAGCAGAATTTATCAATGTCACCATAAATATCACCAGTTCCACCGACGACTTCTAAGAACTTTGTCCTATCAGGAGCGAGCTTCATGGCAACCTGTAATTTCAGTCCAGAATAAGTCTTGGGGCAAATGGAGGAATTGGAAACAAGTTTGTAAAAGTATTTCAGAAGCAATCCAATGCATCGAAATGCACGAGTAAAGAGAAAAAGATGATTAGAGATGCAATTTTCTGGTTTCTTATCAATATGAATGGAATTCAGTCCAATGCAATGACATTCTCAGAATCTCAGATGGTTTGAACTATTGACGGTGTTAAATCCATAAAGCAATGAAAGCATAAGATGACCTATAACTTCAGTTATCTTCAAACTACTACTGCATATTTTGTCAAAGAGCTGATGTTTGCTTTGTTGATATTGAAAAGTTAACAAGAGGTCCACTGTAAGGCGATAGACTGAAAAAGGGTAAATAGAACATTCCTCACAAGTTGTCCCCCAGCCCAATTTAATCAGTGTCGTTTAGTAAATCATAAACTCAATTCAACAAATGAGCATTCTAACTGGAAATATTGTAGATGAGAGTTTTCACCGTAAAGCTTGAACTGGCTAGCCAACCATGCCACTGTTTTAGAGTCTTGTTGTAGGAATCAGTACAAGCTTGAGACATCGGCCAGTCTTGATGCTGAAGTAAATTCCGGAACAACTCCACCAAGAAATCCATTGCCCTACAAGTTACATAATTCTAATTTAGGTTTGTTTCAAGCTGATAGATAACAAGAAAATGAAAATATGTACGTTTTTGGGACAATTATGCAATGCAAATTAAACTTAAGAACACCAGCAAGTTAATGAGGCACAGAGCAATGAGAGAGAGTTTGAATCATTTCTACCTTGTCAACCACAAAAGACCATTGGTGCAACTGGATGAGCCTTTGGCAGTCTTAGCATCAATTTCTTCTTGTACCAAGCTGTACAAGTGTTCATATTTTGTCGGGTTGGTCAAGTATTTGTTCTCCAACCTCTATGGTACAAGAAACAAAGTGTCATTTTATTAAAGAATATGCTCATGGAAGATATCTGGCAGTGTGCAATTCGGAAGATTAATTAAAAGAAAAGGACACACGGAACACCTATAAGAAATACAGAGGAAAAGCATCTCACAGTTATATTGCCTCCAATGTCAGATTTGACGATTGTCATAGCAGCTCCGAACTTTTCTGCAAACACACGCAGTTAAGTCATACTCAATCCTTTTGATCACATTAATATAAGGAACTAACCATTTAAGAAAGTGTCGGAAAACAGAATTCAAAGACATTTTGGAAATCAGGAAATATTATGCCTATGTGAACTACAAACATGTGATCTACAGATGCATCAAGCACACATTACATCACAAAACAAAATAACTTCACAATTTACTTCAAGGCTCAATGTTAGCTCAACATTTACATAAACGTTCATCCATGTTGAGTTATGGTTCAATTGTTCAAAGAAGTCCCTTTCAAGCTTAATTGGATCTAGTTTTGACCATAAATTGGGCATTGCCTTAGATCCAAGATGGAGACTAGTCTAAAAAATCTACAATCAACTAACTAAAAGTCTAAAATGCTTATCTGCAAGTAAATAAACATTTCGTCAACATTAATCAAATAACATAAGGACTCATGTATAACATATGGTAGAACTGATGCTAAAAAAGGCTGATATGCCGCGACTGATGCCCCATAGCTAATGTGCAAAAAAACAATGGTTACCTGACAGTCTAAAAATAATATGAAACAAACAAATGATCATCTCCCTGCAATAAAAAATACTGCAAAACTCTACTCGAAAACAGTTTCCAACAAAACTCAAAGCAAATTACCTATAACAGGTATAATAAGCTTGCATACTTCCAAGAATTGCTTAGTAAGCATTACTCCGTTTTCGGACCTGACATGCTTCATTCCTTCCAGTGCAGGGCCAAACACTGTCCCTTCCATTTTGTTCTTTGCTACACAGATTGAATAACACAGCCCTATAAATCACAGAATAATAAAATAAAATCAACACCAACAACCACATGGACTCTCATCATTCTGGATTTCAGCAACTATCGATACCAAACTGATTTACCTCACCTTTTCATTTGCTCAGAATAATGTTAAAAATCTTACAAATTAAGCACAGAGAATGAATACTGGTATCAACCAGAGCCTATATCTCCAAATCTCAAAATAAATAACAAAGAATAAACTGGATCCAAAATAAACAATCAATAAATAAAAGAAGAAAAAACTGAATTCCATAGTCATAAGCTGATGATTCAGTAGAGTTTGATCCACTCCATTGTTATCAAAATCTAGTCAATTCATCCAAAAAAATAAAATCGATACTATTATTGAAATCAAACGCAATTATACAGAAATCAGGATCTATCATGAAGCAACATACATTAAATCAAATCAATGGAAAGCAAAATGAATGAGTAACAAAGTGAAATTATAGTCTAAAAAGATCTGAATTACCTGAGAGAAAATTAGATTGTTGAAAGATGGTTGTGAGTGAGTAAAAATGGTTTTAGCACAAATGGGTGTAGCTTTTGAAGAACGCTGCTTTGTTTTAAAAATCAGGAATCTTGCAATTTATTTAGTTGGAGTCCACCCAGAGATATCCGCATAATTTAGGGAAATTTTTATAACACAAAAACTTGTGGGTATAACGGATGGATCCTGTTAGATAGATCATTTTTTCTTATAAATCTAACTTATTTTCATCATTTATACATGCATTGTCAATTGTGAAGTGTGGTGGTTGACCGTTTCACATAAAATGATCCGTGAGACAGTTTTCGTGAGACAGTTTCACGTAAGATTTATGCATTTAAAATTTTTAGAATGAGTAAGTTTTATATGAAACTGTTTCACGAATCATTTTGTGGGAGACAAGTCAACCCACACTTCACAATTCACATATAAATTTGTGGAAATGAGTTTCATTAGTAGGTAAAAATGATCTATCTCACAAAAACTTTATGTTAGACCGTCTCACATAAGTTTTTGTGTTTTAAAATTATCTCTTTTTAGAAATAACGACTTTTATGGGACTTATTCTTGTATTTAATACGATGAAATGGTCAATAAAGACTCGCAAGTCATAAAATAAGGTTTAACTTGTGAAATATAAGTTAGGTGTTTCGAGAGTTATAATATATATCCAAACTGACTTAGTTGCTCATAATATGTATATTATCTTTTTGGCAAAGACTTGAAGAGTGGTGCCCCCAACTCTACCCGCCTCGTGCTATTAAATATATATTCTTCAGGTAATATATATACTGTTAAGGTATTACTTTCCATGTTAAAGCGTGATATTAGATATATACTCTACAAGTATCACATTTATACTCTGAATGTATTACTTTTTATTCAATGATAGGTATTAGATATATACTCTTCAGGTATGACGTGTACCCTTAAAATATTACTTGCTTATTTAATAAAGATATCGATTTTTTTGTTGTATATATAAGTAATACATTAAATGTAAAAACGTGATACTTGAAGAGTATATATACAACACTCACTCTATCTTTTATTTTCCTTCTGATCTTCCATTCTTGATCTACTCTTCTTTCCATCTTTAGTTGTTGTTTTTTTTTTTGTCCTTGTAGACTTCGTGTCTCTAGGTTTATTGTGGTGGTTCTTCTTTCACTTCTTTGTAACATGTGTTTGATTAATCCCAAACCATGATGTGAAAAATTATTTTGTTACAAATTATCATGATTTTAAGCATAGGATATTAACTTTTAACACAATGCATAACATGTGATCTAATTACTTGCTTTATTTTGTGAACTTGTTTTTACAGTAATTGCATATTTTCAAATCTCTGGTCTTATTTTGTACAAACCTCTATACATATACTCTTATGATCAAATGTATAAATATGCACAACATAACTCTGCTTTCTTACATAGAAAACCAATTATTTCAACTATATGAAATTATTTACAGAAAATCTGAATGTTCAACATGATATTGAGTAAGAATATGATGGAATTATGAATCTTATTTCTTAGATTTTAAATATATTCTCTAGAATACAATGACATATTTTAATTATGCAAGCAATGCATTTTTATTTGAACCATCAATATATTATATTTTAGTAAATAGTTAGTCTTCTGTGCAACTGGTGCACATACAATTTGGGTTGAGTCCGGGTCGATCCGGATCCGCATGCTTTTTTTTTTAATTATATTTTTTCACTTCAAACTGTTACCTTTATGTTATATGGGTGTGACATTTATGTTATATAAGTGTGACATTTATATATAAATGTAATGACTTTTATATACTCTAACTTAGAAAAAAATGAAGAATTTTAGCAAAATTTGTACTTAAATGTCATAATATTTGTACATAAAGGTCACAAGAATTGTATTTAAATGTCACAACAATACAACAAAAAGGTTTCAATCTGAAGCCAAAAAACTTGAAAATCTTCATTTTTGCCTAAGTTACTGAACATAAATGTCACACTTATATAACATAAAGGTCACATCCTTACTACATAAAGGTAACAACCTGAAGCGAACAAAAAAAAAAAAAACCAGGTGCGCGGACCGAGTCGGGTAGCCCCAATTGCACAAATCCAGATCCATGCACCTGGTGCACAGGAGCATTTGCGTTAATAAAACAGATAACACCTTTTAATAAAACAAAATAATACATTTCACATAAATAAGTAATACAAGGTATAAAAGTACACTTTTGGAGTATGTTTAGTAAGTTGCGGGGTGTGTATAGCCCCACAAAAAAAAAAAGGAAAAAAAGTTATTTAATCCTCTATGTATACCTCATTAGATTTTTAGTCCTTTCAACTTTTGATTTTTAGTCTTCTATGTTTACTCTTATTAGATTTTTAGTCATCTATCTTTCAACTTTTGATTTTTAGTCCTCCAATTTTAAACTTTTGAATTTTAGTCCTCCATGTTTAAAAAATATCATTGTTATAAATTTCAAAACTAGTAAAATATAATGTCATTTTTTAGTTTTGTATTATCCATTTTCGACACAAAATGTATATAATTTATGTGAAATAAATTATTAGTTACTTAGTATCAATTTCATGTTAATTCTTTTTATTTCTCATATTCACAAAACACTAAATCAATTGTAACAAGATGAAAATTAGAACTATCAATTAATAATAATCTTCCATTGTTAGATGAAGGAATTTTTTTATTTTTTTGTAAGAAAAAATAAATTGTAACTAAATTAAAAGTAAAATATGTTATTACAGGTAAAAGGACTAAAAAAAAAAAAAACTTTTTTAGCTATTGAGGACTAAAATTCAAAAGTTGGAAAATAGAGAACTAAAAGTCTAATGAAACAAACATAGATGACTAAAAATTAGAAGTTGAAAGATAGAAGACTAAGATTCTAATAAGGGTAAACATAGAGGACTAAAATTCAAAAGTTGAAAGTTAGAGGACTAAATATCTAATGAGTTAAACATAAAGGACTAAAAAAAAATTTTCCAAAAAAAATTGTGAACTTATTATCTACTGCTTAGACCGCATTTGATAAATCTGTTCCGTGAGGAATTTTTTTTTTTTTCTCTGTTGTTACATATAAATTTGTTTTACGACTGTAAATTGACACATATCATATAATTAAAGGGTTAAATGCGCGAAACCCCCTTGTGTTAAGGAAATGTTGCGTCGTACCCCCTTGTGATAAAGAAATTGCATGGGGAACACGTAGAAGTTCATAAAATCAACGCCAAACCCCCAAAATCGTTAGACTTCACGGGATTGTATTGCACGCGCCTGAAGTGCGAAATAGATTGATTTTTGACTTTTTTTTGTTGTAAATTGACTATTTTAACCCTAACTTTTTTTATAAATTATTTTTACTAAAATTGCAAGAAAGCCCCTACACTTAATCGAATTTTCATAAAATTACCCCATCCCACACTCCTACTCCAGCCGCTGTTCCTCCACGTCTCCGCTGTCAATTCTAACGTTGCCGGCAACGCCCCGTCGCTGATGAAATCATTATAAGGAGCACCTGGAAATTGATTCAAAAGAAGCACCAGAAGTTATTCAATCAGAAAAGGTAAGGACTTCATTTGCTCAACAAATATCAGTGCCTCCATGCAAAGTAGATCGATTACTGTAAAATAAACGAGTGCTGAATAATTTCGATTTCCCACACTTCCTTCCAATAGTAGTAACGTTCCTAAATGCTCATCACAACTAGATTCATGAATCTTTCCACCAAGAGAAATTAACACCAAACACAAAACATTCATATTTCCTCCTCAATTCTAATCGGTCAAATCAATCACAACTATGACTAAGATTCCAAGGCATTTGCTAATCAGATTCGATTTCGAAGCAAAACTAATAATTAAACACAGGGAAAATCCAACACAGCAAAAAATGCAAAAACAAGAATGCAGTTGAACAAAGAATCGAAGAAAAGATTGACGAAAATCGTACCTCCGAATCGAAAACGGTACGATTTCTACGAGAATTACAAAGGGGGAAAAATGGCGGTGGCAAACGCAGATGCAGGGGAAAGCGACGGCGGCAGATGCGGGGGAAGGGGACAGCGGCGGCAGATGCAGGGGGAGGGGGCGGTAGCAGCGGCGTTAGATGCGGCAGATCTCCTCGATCTGGTCCACGGCGTCGGGATCTGGAGGTCCGATGAAATCGGCCATGGTGGTGCGGCCTCCAGCGTTGGAGACGGTGGAATCGAAATGGCCGGTGTGGATGTCGCGACAGTGGCGCTCGAGGAAGGAGATGGCGCAGAGGATGGCGGAGACGACGATGAAGATGGAGCTGATTTTTTCCATTGCTGTTTTTTACTTTTTTACTTTTTTTTATTTTTTTAATTAAACTAAAATTTATTTTAAGGGTATAACGGGAAATTCAAAGAAAAAATTAACGGAGTTAGACTCAGTTCAAAAAAAGGGTGCGTGTGTTGATTTTATGAACTTCTACGTGTTCCTCATGCAATTTCTTTATCACAAGGGGGTCCGACGCAACATTTCCTTAACACAAGGGAGTTTCGCGCATTTAACCCTATAATTAAATTCAATCTTGCAAAAGTCCTACTTTTTATTTCCTTATGATTGGAGTATACTTGGTTGAAACAATGAGCATCATAGAAATAATACCAAAGAAAAGAAAATGAAGAAAAATCAATGAGCTTTTGCAACACTAACTATAAAAAGAATTGTTCAAATTCAGACAAGCTTAATCAGCACCAAAAATGAACCAATTCTGACTACAGCTCAATTTATATTACACTATGGACATTTAGAATAACCATACAGTCCTTTCACCAAAAAACAGGGTGTAATATGATGAGTTGACTCAAAATCAAAAAAAGATATTCTACAATCAAAATTCAAAAGAATGGATACAAAAATATGATAAACAGGGGTAAATAAAACATTAGAAATTGAAGTAATTGATGCTAAGTTATGCAACAGCTGTTACTGTGTTGTTTTTGTCTGCACTGCAAAAAAACACGCAATAAGACAAAAAGGTCTATAATCTGTACGTAATACAGGTTAAGGAGGGGGAGAATATAAAGTAGAATGAAGCTTGCCTTGTTCAAATACTTCTTGTGAATTTTCAGCGCCTCTTTCAACGCTTTTTTTGCATCCAAATTCCCGGTCAGTTCCCCCAAGATCTGGATAGAGGTTTCCAACAATGAAAAATGACGCAATTTGTTAAATATAAAGTTGAAATAAGCAACAAATGGATATGCAGTTGGTAGGCCAGAGGGAGACGTACCTGGACAACATCATCCATGCCTTGAGCCTCTTTTAAGAGTCGTTTATTTTTCTTCTCAAGAACACTGGCAACTAGGAAAACAGCAAGAGCACCTCGCTGATCTGTCCATCCGGTCTGCAAATTTTTCCTCTCAAACTTTCCATATTGCTTAAGCTCTTTATGACTGACTTTAACTTCACTTGGAGTGCTGGAAGAAACCACATCCTGTGATTTCTCATATGATGCATAGATTTGTGGATTGTACTCCATCGCCCACATGACCTAAGTCACAGATTTCCCAGCAAATAGCAGTAGGTGAAAAGAACAAAATACAATTATCGTGTGCTACAAAGGCCTATAGTGATAACATATCCAATGGGGAAGGGTAACTCTTTGAACAAAGGTAAGAGGTTTTACCTCCCACAAATACATCGCATCCACAAAAGAGAACTCTCTTCGAAACAGAACCATCAACATACGGATGGCAAATAAATATTCCCCACCATCCAGTTCCTCTGTTATTGAAAAAGTGGCCTCAGTTATACGGACATACAGATAAACACACACACACTCTCTAAAGAGATAATAGCATGGGTTATTACATCAATATGTTCCTATAGCTATTTTCATGTTTCTTAACACATGCATGCACCATAGTCTGCTTATTCTTTTCACCCCTTTCTACTGTCGTTCTTTGGATCACAGTACTAGCTTTTAGGGGATGTCACATTCTGTATACAGGAAAGAGGGAAAATGTTTGAATAACCAACTATCTTGGAAGCCTCCAAGGATCAAAATCACTTGCAATGATGCTGGATTTTTTGAAACAGAATGAAATGTTTATCGTATGTAGCCGAGGATCATTTACTTGATGGTAACTAAATTCTAGCTCTCATATAGTAAATGATTGCCTTACTCGCTAAGGGTTAAAGGTAGAATTACCATAGCAACTCCAGACAAAATGTAATTTGTTATTATTTAAAATGCTAACTTAATATGAAAAGTTATACCAAGGAAACAGACATACCAAGATGACGATGGAGCTTTGGGTCTATTGCTTTAATAATTTGTGCAAGGGTACTCAGTTGAGATTGCACTCCCATAGCACTTGCGGTGCACTTGAAATTTTCCCTCTTCCAAAACAGAAATTGAGAATGAATTACCAATGCAAGACAAGCCAAAAAAAAAAAGACATAAAAATCTATAAAACTTTGTTGAGAAAAAACACAACAAAGTCCACCTATATTAATTTTAGAGAACAGTATACTATATACATATTAAATTACAAGCACTTTCACTCTCACACTTTGGGGGAACAGTCAACAGGTGGAAAGACACATAATTTATTGATCTGAAATAATAAAAAATGAAAAAGCCTAGTGATGATCACATCTAGGCCATTTACAATGAAACTTTGCAAGAAGTTAGCAATCAAGAGGTCAAAACTATTAAACATGAGAATGCAGGGAAAGTCACCTAATGAAAGATTCTAAAAAAAATATTATTAATTTATAATATGGATGGCACCACCAAACTATATAAAATAAAAAATTGAGAAACATATATTATCTTATTTTATCGAAATGATTAGTTTATTTCTATTTTTTAAGAGATTAATTTGGCCCTTAACCCACATTGAGACAATATAAATTTATTATATAATGTAAGTTATTAATTTACAGAGTATAAATCTATAGAGGTTACATTAACTGCATGTGCTCCAAGTTATTACGAGATCAATTCATGGCTAGTTCAAAGCTTATAAAAGTTCACTTATATACACATCTAGTACCTTTTTATTATTCATTTTCCAACTAACCAAACTTCTTAATAAAAAACAAATTAACTCTTGGATGAAAAAAGGGGAAAATGATTATTTAAAATTTGATTGGCACTAACACAATATGTGATGATGCACATTTTTTCAAGGATAAAGAAACCTTACTAGTCTACGCATTGCACGCTCAAAACACCAGAAGGCATCTGCTTCATGTTCAATAAGAATAACCATTGGAGAGCATATATCATTCATTCCTGCCCGAGGAAATTAAATAAACAAAAGCAGGTAAGATCTTCCACTAAAAGATGTGGCATGTTGGGTTAACAAAGTAATTAATTACCTTGAACATACCCAATATCTTTGTCCATCCACGCATAGATAGCAAGAACATCCCAGAGCTTTGCTTGATTAGCCTCATTCTCATAATATATAAGTGTGCGATCAGTACGTACAACATCCAAACCTAGATTACTTATGTCAGCTATATAAATATAAATCAGCACTATAAGCATACAACCATTCAAGCATGCTGGTCAGAACCCACAGAAGGTGGGCACTTTAATGACAATTATTTGACCAAAAAAAAATAAAAATCATAAATCAGATACAATAAATATTAGGAAAATGTAGACTTGGTGACATTCTAGATTAATTTTCATTTAGAACAAATCACGGTGAAAATAAGTTATGCCCAAGCACAAACCAATTTGAGGCAGGACAAGCTTCCATTGGATCTCCTTTTTGTCTGGTTGACCACGTCTTGTCTTTTTAGGTCGGACATTAGTGTTATCAGAAGAATCTTGCGCAGGAGTACCGTCATCGTTAATTATAGGCGTTGTGATGAACTTTCCACTGCCAATTTCAGGTACCATCTTTTGACATATAGTTTTCCATTCAGCATACTTTTCCCTAAAAACAGGAGTAACATATAAGTGTATGATGTACGAAATGAATAGATCATTAAAACTATGCTCCACATATCCAAAAATATAATATGGACAATGCAGTAAATAATATGGAAAAGGTTCTTCGCAGAAAATTGCCCTTTTGCACCAATAGCAGTCGATACATTAGAAACTGACATCATATCTATCTTAAAAGACAGTTAAAGGTGATAAGTCAAATAACCAAAGTGTCATATCACTATTGTAGAGAAATTGTCAACCAACTTATCTGTGGTCCTCTTCATTTATATAATACAGAGTACAAAGAAAACATAAGCATTTAAGTCACTGAAGATACAGACCCCAGGGGAACATTATTTTAAAGTAGCATCTCTTCGACATCTAAAAGAACCACTTGATACTAACAGTCAATGCACCAAAAGGGTGGTTAAAAAGAAGTTGTTCGGTAAAAAAGAATAACGAAAGTGGGAAAGCATGGTTAGACATATTACAAAATGTCAATGTCAACATATTGGAATTTATGAGAAGATACCATCAGATATTTTCCACTCACATAATATTTGAAGGTAAATATCTGCTTTAAAATGTTCTCATTTGTGAACAAATGCACATTCCATAGACCACCTTTAAACCAGACCAGAACTCATATCAAGAGCCCTGACAGCTTTCGACTATGACATGTTGAATACCATATAAGATGATGGCATTAGCAGGGTTGAACTCATATAGGGAGCGGACAAGATTTAGGTGTTTCCCATAGTGTAAGTGAGGTTAAATTGGATAACTCTGATATTTCTCCTAATAGAAATTCAACTTAGGTCAGTTATCATATTTGACATTTCATATTTGGAGTATTATAAGTTGTGATAAACCAACTAAATCAAGTTACAGTATTATACTCAACATTATTCTCATTCCATTCACATAGAATAGGAGAAACCAAACTTTTTACTATAATTTTTTCTGTCTTGGGCAAAACAAGGTAAATCAGTTCTATTTAATGTTATACATAGCTATCAGAGACGAATAACTTGCATACCTTCTCTGCTCCCTGACTTCATTTCTTTCATCATGCGTGCTGTTTGGATCAAAACAACCCAACAAGAACTCCCATACTGCCCCTTTAATAGTAGGATGAACCCCCTAAGATAATAGCCCAAGGAAAAAAAGAATGTTGATACTTCAATAGTTCAATTTTGTTTGGATAGCTAATAAGCTTGTACATCAATAATTGTATGGAGCACTTTCTTTATGTAGAAATTTCAGTTAAAATAGCATATAGAAGGTTAAGAATTTTAGGCAACTTCATAGGTGCTCTTACATGCCATTCGTTAATTGTGCGAGCAGAAAATAGAACTTCATGGAAAAAAAAAAACTCATAACACAGTTAGTAGTCTATTTACCAATGCACAATATAGAGCTCTTTCAGTAGCCATTAAATGTACGGTTGTTCCTGATACTGCTGAAAAAAGTTTCTCCAGGCCAAGATAAAAAAAAAATTTATGGAACAAGCAGCTATAAATTGATACCTTTACTAATTTCTTCACCATAACTATAACTCTGGCTACAATGGAATAGTGCCCAATTATATGCGTAATTCTAATCGAAAGCCATGGTCCATGCATAGTCCATAACATAAGTTCGTACATGGTGGCAAAAGGGCGTGAATAGGCCCAAAATAAGGAATTCTTGCCAATGAAAGCATGATACCCCAGATAATCTGAAGATTGAAATCACTGATAACTGAAGAGTGACGATCAATTGCCTATAATGATGGTATGGAACATAATAGGTTCCATCCTTCTACCTGATCAACACAAATATGTATAACACAGGGTCTGCAAGTGAGATTTCCAAAGGTGCAATGCAACACCATATTCCTGATAGGTATTCCTTGCCCCCATTGTGCAAAGGCAAACTACCACATCCTCTATTACAATACAATTACAAATAAGAGATAGGACATCAAAATGGAATTGCCTTTTGAAGATTCTTATATTGCTTGATGACAACTAATTATCTTCTGGTGTTGATAAGTGATAACTGATAATTCAAACGTTGGCACACCCATAAATGAATGGAACCTCATTAGCTTTAAACAAGAAATGCATACATTTAAAAATTAAATTTACCCCTTTCTGTATTCTTCTTAGAACACCAGCCATATCCAAATGGCCATCCCCCGTAAATGCCGCATTCCATCTTCTTGGACTCAGAGTTTTACCCACCTGTCAATATATTCAAGGAAAGTGATTATGTTTTCAAAATAAAGTGTTCTGAAAGGACATAGTACAATAGGAAATACAGGCATGGAAAAACAGGTAAAATTATTAGCAATGGTCTTTCATGGATAATAGGCACAACCATGAACAAACAGCCTAAGAATACAAGATTCAGTGTTCCCCAAAATCAAAATTACAGCTGCCGACATATGCACATTTACAACCAAAGCTCACATGAGTACTCCATAGTTATGTCGTGTCAGCTCTCCAACTCATCTGGCAGACAAATATAAGTTCAAAACCGCATAACTATCTTCTAAGGCGTTGAATTCATTGAAGTACAAGGAAAAATATTTTAAATACATCAACCACCCCATTCATAAATTAAGATAACAACATACCACTTAACTAACACATCAAATAAAGTGGAAAACGTGAGCAAGACACTTATTCGTACCCGTGCTTTAAAACGCGTCTTCGGAACATCAGCTTCACAATCAGGTCTAACAGGATAGTATGACTCCAACTCCTCAGCGGCCGAGTTAAAAAACAACATGTTCCTAAATGCATATCAAGCAATCCATAACAATCACAAACATGGCTGAACAAAAATAATAACTTTTCCTACATATCCTAACATTACTCACAACAGACTCTTAATCCACATTCTTCACGAACACAAATCAGCATTATAATCAATGAAGCTCCCATTAATATCTCTTTTTCAGCTAGATCAGCTCAACTTACTTCACAAATATGGAACATACGAGAGCAAATAACATGATTTCTTCCACAAAAACCTATGAAATCAAGCAATAACATAACTACATATACATGATCATACAATTACGCCATAAATCGTACCTTTAAATAGGCTTCTGAATATAATATACTAGAAAATGGAAACCGATTCGCGTGGGAATTCTTCGCGATTACACTCCAACGGACATACAATTCTCGAATTCGATAAATGGACAGCAATATAATTAGGGTTGGGAAGAAGAATGCAGAAGAAAAGATAAAATGTAGATGTAATTTGAATTGGAAAGGACGGCCTCACTGTACAACGGTTTCTGCGTCCATCACTTTTTATTTTCCCCATTTTTAGTATTTAATCATAAGAAGCATGTTTCTTCATAATTTCCACTTATTATCAATATTTCACTTTTTATAATCACCTCCTTTTAATTTCTTTATTCATTACCTTGCTTTATAACCCCACCACACATTTCACAAAAACTCATATGCAACGGTCAGTCACACCGTGTGATGGTAATTGTAGTATGAAATCTATTAGTTTATAATTATTTGTAATGAGTTAATTATATTTATGTATTATATAGTTAGTTGTTTCATGTTATACAATATTTATACAATCTATTATCTATATGTTTGTTTTAAAAATGTCATTTTATTATAATTTTGAGTACAATATGTGTATAATAAACATGTATCAAATCTGAAAAAAATTTATGTTAAATTTTCAAAATTTTAATAATATTCTCATCATGTTTTAATTTTTTTTTGATATTGATGTATCTTAAAATCAACATTAGAATATTACCTGCCATAGCGGTATTTTCATCTTGGGATATGATATGCCAACATCACAAACCAACTTTTGTTTATTGGGCTTCAAATTTAAATCTGGTGTAGCCTATTAAATGATATGAAGCGGGCCCACATAAAAGCCCAACAAGCAGAGACAAAAACCCTAGCCCTAATTCCTCTTCAACAAAACCTTCTTCATTTTCACCTACTCCTCCACACTCCGCCTCACTTCCTCGCACAGATCGCCGCCGAATATGGTGAGCTTGCCGGAAAATACTCCTGTCGCTTTATCTTCTCTATATTCATCTTCAATGATGAAATGTTCATCAATTTCCATCACTAATCTGATCTTTTTTTTTAATTATTTGTGTGTAGCCGTTCAAGAGGTACGTGGAGATCGGGAGGGTGGCCCTCGTCAATTACGGAAAGGACTATGGCAAGCTTGTTGTCATCGTTGACGTCATCGACCAGAACAGGGTAAGATTCTCCGATGCAAGTATCAATTTTCTGGTTATAATCGCACTATTGTAATCTCCTTTACACTGTTATAGCGTGTGCATGATAATTAAGTGTAGTTTTTGCCAGTGTTTAGAGTTTTCTAAAGTTTTTTGCTTGGATGCTAGGATATTTCCTCCATTATCTTGGGATCTAGGTTTAGATTCTACCAAGTAAATCTACGGCTCTGTTATCTCTGGTTTAGAATTAGATTTTGAAAAAAATAAAACTAGGTAGTCGTGAGATCCTATATTTGTTAATGGATGAAAGCTTATAACCAAATTTCTTGTATTAGTTATTAGCAATTTTCTATATTGATTAATCGATGAAGATATATAATCAAAATGATTGTTAATTAGTAATTACCAATTCTCTTTCTCATATATAAATGTAATAGGTAAACATATTATCAAATAGGGCTTGAGTGTGCTTGCAGAATGATTTTCTTGTGTCATTAACATTTGAGCTTCTTTGGTATAACGTTTGGGTCCTCTGGTTTTGATGTGATCTTGAAAATGTGGGGTCTTGGTCGTAATACTTTAGTATTATTGTTAATGAAATATGGATTTAGCTATTATTCTTTAGCTTGCATGGTGAAAGTGATGGTTAATGAGTTTCTGAATGTGTTTGGTGATTATTGGACTGCTAATTTCTTATATTAGTTATATGGAGAGTTTGTTTTCTGTTGTATTAATCTCTTTGCTGAAACTACAGGCTCTTGTTGACTCACCTGACATGGTACGCAGCCAGATGAACTTCAAGAGACTTTCTCTTACGGACATCAAAATTGATATCAAAAGGGTTCCAAAGAAGAAGATCCTTATAGCTGCTATGGAAGCTGCTGGTGTGTATTTGATAAAGAAAACCTTGCACCACTATTTTGCATTGATGATAGGTAGACTGAAAATTTTATGATTTCTGTGGCAGATGTGAAGGGCAAGTGGGAAAATAGCTCATGGGGAAGGAAGCTGATTGTTCAAAAACGAAGGGCCTCACTCAACGACTTTGACCGGTTCAAGTTGATGCTTGCAAAAATCAAGGTTTTGTATTCACTACACTGTCTGCATTTCATTTTAACTATGTTATATAACAATCCTGAGTACCTACTCCTTAAGGCAAATACGAAATGGAAGAAACTGGGAATGTCACTTTTATTTTACCAATGCTGGTTTTGGTTCAAACCTTACTCTTTTTGCATATTTATATTACAACATCTTTATGTATTTTGGCGAGGCACTAGTTTGGAAGTTTAAGCATTTCATTTTCAACTTGCAGAGGGCCGGTGTTGTGAGGCAGGAGCTTGCAAAACTTAAGAAAGAGACCACAGCTTGAGAAGTGTGCATTTAAGAGTTTGGCTTATTAGGGATTTCACTGTTACTTGTTTTTGAATACACTGCAAAAGGAATTATTCTGCAATTTTGCCAGTTATTATTTGAACTTAAGCCCTTCTACTTCTGGTGGTGTTTTTGGATTTACCTGAATGTTTCACAAGCTCTGCTGTGCTTTGAATGATATTAGTTGTTTTGCAGTTTATTTTATGAGATTGCCAGCTTATACCCATTTGAAAAAAATTCTAATAAATGATCTGAAATTTTAGTAGATTCAACTTTTAAGTTACAATAATCATTGCCTCTTTTTAGGTAATCATGGAAAAAGATAGTGGTTGGAAAGATCAGTTGGTAGGTATTAATCATGGAATTTGGATGCAAACATGTAATGAATCGTGCAGTTACTAGAATGAAATAAAACAACAGAGTTTGTATATGTAAAAGATGTATATACAAGACCATGTGTAATCCAAATATAAGAAATATAATTGAGACTCTACTTCTAGAGAAAATCTTCATAATGATTGATTATAGGTCAAAGGGGCAAAAAGTCAAAAATTTTGCGGCGTTTTTTATTTAAAAAACTTTTGTGAGATAGATATATGGATGGATCTATAATCTATACATCACTCCTAATCTGATCCATGTACACCACTACTGATCCGGCCTATGTGCCCGGAAATCGCGTGCACCCAAAAATCTGATCCATGTACACCACTACTGATCCGACCCATGTGCCTGCGTGCACTCAAAATTTGGTTCAGGTGTCATACCTCTATCTTTATGTTGAGTTAGTTTTAATGTTATGTTTTACATATTTCAAAACAACCATGTATATTTTTGTTGGTCATACATGTTAATTTTAATACATGTTTTTTTTAAATTTATGATTTAAAAAAACTAAAAATTTGTGTACATCATTTTTTAAAATCCAAAATAATAACTTAGAATTTTAAATATTGACTAAAAAATCAAAATCATTTACAAACCCCTTAAAATTATTTACGAAATCAAAGATTAATTTGAAAATCTGAAAATTATATTTAAAAACAAAAACAAATTGATTTCCCAAGATTTATGGTTGAAAGAGCACACAATAGAAGATGTGATATATATGTTCAGAGGTTGTAGTGAGTGCTAGCTTTTCTTAGCATAGACACTTTCTTCTAGATCATGTGGTCTTTGTTCCCAAATGAAAAGTTTGGATACACTTGTGAAATGGTCCATACTATTTTTGTATATTAAAGTTCTAAAATTAGCAAATTCCTCAGTGATCACTCTACCTATATATATAAAAAAATAATAGCTCAATATTGAATAATAGTGGGGTCCAACAAATGGGGATTGACCTTCTCTTCTAGCAGATGATTAAAATTAGGCTTCTAATTAAGTTAACCAAACATTACTCTAAATTGGCTGAATTCCCAATATATATTTGTTTGAGAATCTAATTATGAATGGATGTTGTGGTGCATGTGGACCTCACACACAATTTGCCCCTCCTTAAAGCTAACCTTTAATCATTTCTTCTTTTTCATTCCTTCATCTCCACATCCTCCTTTTTTCACAAATCATTTCCATTTTACTTCCAAACTCAGCATTTTCATATTCAGTATGGTGGATGTTTTCCATCAACTCTCTCTCTCTCTCTCTCTCTCTCTCTCTCTCTCTCTCTCTCTCTCAAGTAGTCTACGTACGTATGGCTCATGTAACACATGATTATCGTTTTGGCAATGTGTGATGTGATCAAGTTTGTTACGTTATACATGTGTACGTAGAGATAATAATAATACTACATGAACTACACATGAGAGAGAGAGAGAGAGTTGATAAAATGTCATGTTTCATGGTTAGATGGGAAGACTTATAGGACCCCATCTGACGGCTGCTGTCGGATCCCAACATATTAATAGGCCCAACAAAGATGAATTCACAACTTTCTTGTTTACTATAACAATTTGCAAGAATCAAAACATATATATAAAGATTGTAAGTTAAGAGAGAGAGAGAGAGAGATAGGAATAATAATAATAAAAAGATCATCAGAGAGATCTATATATGAATGGGGCAGCATTCATGTTGCAATCAGCAGAAGGTGAAGAGGGGGCTTTGGTCACCTGAAGAAGACGAAAAGCTGATCCGATACATCACCACTCATGGCTATGGCTGTTGGAGTGAAGTTCCTCACAAAGCTGGTTAGCAGCTTCTTATTTATAACAAACTCCTAGCTAGATCTCTTTTCTATCATCTCTTCATCGATCGATCACATGCATGTCATCTAATTAATTAGGCCTTCAAAGATGCGGAAAAAGTTGTCGTTTGAGATGGATAAACTACTTGAGACCCGATATACGGAGGGGGAGGTTTACTCCCGACGAGGAAAAGCTCATTATTAGCCTTCACGCCGCTGTTGGCAACAGGTAATTAATTTCAATTCCTTCTATATATGCATCACTTTCCAATCTCTATAAATTTTCTTTATTATTTTTTGTAGATGGGCTCATATCGCGAGCCATTTGCCAGGCAGAACGGACAATGAGATAAAGAACTACTGGAATTCATGGATCAAGAAGAAGATCATAAGAAAGACCCCATCAACGTCAAACACTAGTACTACTACTACTCACTTGAATCAAGATTTTTCCACTAAATCATCACATGTTCAAGACACATGCACCACCTCATTCCCAGCTCTACCAACTTCTTCTTCATTCATGTTCGACATTGGCTCGTCTGCCATGGATGCTGCCAATAACACATGTCGACTACATCGATCAATGAGCTCAGAAACAGCATGGCAACTAAACCGGAACCTCCATGATCATCATCATTATCAAATCCAACCGGGAGATCATCAAATGGTCCACTACACCAATTCTTTGACACCATTAATGGATAACATAATGATGCCTATTGAAGATCAAAACTCATCATCATGTGGGATACATATGGGTATTAATGAGATGATGAATGAATGGATTGATACACAACAGATGATTCCAAGCTATTTCTTTTGGGATCAAGGAGATCAAGGACAAATTGGAGGAGATCATGAGATTATTAATCCAACAACTACATCAAATATGGCTGCTCTCATCTCCTCTTTTCCTTCATTTCTCTAACAACACCAGCATTCACTAGTATTAATACAATCAATCCCAAATCTAATCCACCTATGCATGCATGTGAGTGATATAATTTGCTTCTATTTATGTATGTTTTCTTTTAGTGACTGGGTATATGCTTTTGACATGGTGAAATGAGAGGTATATATTGTGAGTGAGTCACTGAATTAATGTTGTAAAGGAATGAAACTTTTTGAGAAGCAATAAAGGATGGTTGATGAAATGATCTCAATTCCGATTGTTAATCCCATTTTTTTTGTTTGTTGATGTTGATCATATATATTTTACTGTTTTTCATTCTGGTTGCACCGATAAGAATCAATGTATCAGGGAAGTAGTTCTATTTTTTTTTTTTTTTTAGTTTTCAGTCTATTGCATTATAATATCATCAATATGAAGTGAATTTCTTTCATTACATCTACTACTATAATATGAGTACGGATGTTTCATTCATTATGATTTAACCCTAATTTAGTGAAAAAATCAAAGTACGGATGTTCCATTCATTATGATTTAACGTAACCCAAATTTAGTGAAAAAAAATCAAATTTGACCTGTAGGAAAGGAAAGGCCGTTGGCCGATTTTGGCCCTTTAATAGGCATTTCACGCCCTTTAATCGGTTCATCAGGTGCAAGTCACGTGATCATTAGTGGTTATAAGGCTCGTTCCTATAGGGTCAATTTCGATTTTTCTCTCATAAACATTATAAATTTATCAAAATTGTAGATAATTGATGACTTTTTAAAATTTTTATAAAATATATTTAGACAACTAATAATTTAAAATAAAATAATTAAGATGATCATATATAAATTGTGAAAACAATTACCAAAAACATTATACATGCGGAAAAAATTATGAAATACTGAGAAGAATAATGGTTTTGGAATATATTTTAATTTTCAATATTAACATTAGGATATATACATATATATATATATATTTATCATGTTTACAAAACTATATAAGAAATAGTAAAATGAGTGAAAACATAATTTAAAGTTTAATTAGAGTATGTGAAGATCACAAATACAATACAAAAGTCTCAACATGAAACAAAAAAAATAAAAATAGAGGAGTATGAATCCAGGTCGAACCGAACCTGACTCGATTGCAATTGTCCCTTTGGACATGAGATCAACTCAAATTGAAACCTTTAAAAAAAGGAAAAAAAAAAAAAGCCTCCTCTTACCTTAATTAAAATAGAGAAAAAGCACAAGGATTAGTTGGCAAATAGTAGCTTAAAAAAAGTTAATTATGTAATATAATTAAAAGTTAGAGGAGGCATTGGACAAAGATTGTAAGAATAAAAACTGCAAATGGGATTGGCAAGCTTCCTTCTTTAAACCTCCTCTCTCTCTCTCTCTCTCTCTCTCTCTGCAAATTCACATACAATCCAAATACGCGTGAGATTAATATATGTATATACCTTCGTTTCATTGATTAAGATAACTCAATTTCATCAACCCCGAATCGACCCTTGTGTTTGATCGACGACATGAACCTCTTCACCAAAAAACCTACGGCCAAAGGTTTGTTTTTTGCCTTCAATTTCCCTTTTTTTCTGTTCTTGATTTTGGTTTCACTGAAATTAAATCAATTTTCGCTTCTTACATATACTTGGATCGTTTTAACTGAATTGGGTCATGTTTCACCTGCTTGAATTCTTCGTAATCTAATTGTCAGTGGGTTGACTTCGAGAATGCCTAACTTTTGTGTTTCGAATTTGTCTTTTGATTCTGTTTTTAGTTTTGCTCAATTTTTGGGTGCTTCATTTTGCAGAGGCGGTTAGGGAGAGTAAGCGAGAAATGGCCAACGCTACCAGAGGTATTTGTTTGCGTAATTTGATCCCACTTTTATTCTTATGCTTTTTAGTTTTTGCAGCTTCAAATTAATGTATTGTTGGGTTTCTTGGATTGATTATCGAACCGGGAAAAGGAGTGAGTTTGAAATATAATGATCTCTGTAAAACTATTTGTGAAGTGAGTTGCTGAGGTATTAGATTGTTTATGAACTAAAAAGACTATGCTTGAGAAACTTTATATTGAGGTTTAGTTCCCAGAGAAGTTAGAAAGCATCGATCTATGATTTTCCTTGCTGGTTCGTTGCTGTTTATTTTTGTGATGTGTTGCTTTCATGATTGTTAAAAACCCAAGTAACATTACATTGTTTTGGTTTGTGGTCTTGGTTTAGGTATAGAAAGGGAAATCAATACATTGCAATTAGAGGTACGTTGAGGTTTTAACGCAATTTTTAGTTATGGTTTTCATTCCTTTCGTGCATATAAAATAGGATAACTGTTTGTGATGCAGGAAAAGAAGCTGGTTGCTGAAATTAAGAGAACCGCTAAAACAGGAAATGATGTATGTTGAATATCTGAATTGTGCTATTTGTAAACAATATATCAGAACGTAATTAACATGTTAGAATCTATATGGACCATTGCATGTTTAGTTTCCCCTACATTTTTCAGGCAGCAACGAAAATTCTTGCACGCCAGTTAGTCAGGCTTCGGCAACAAATAGCAAACTTACAAAGCAGTCGTGCACAAATGAGAGGTATTGCGACACATACACAGGTATATAATCAGATAGTTAAAACCCATTAAGATGTTTCGTGTTTAAGTGGCTCTAGCTCATCTAACTATAGATGTAATGACTTAACGTAATTAGATATGTGGTTTTGCAGGCAATGTCTGCCCAAACTTCTGTAGCTGTTGGTATGAAGGGTGCTAGCAAAGCTATGGCAGCAATGAATAAGGTTAGATTAGTAAATTGATGTAGCATAATTAGATACTATTGAACACAACAGCTTGCAAGACAAAATTAGAAAACCAAATGGAAAGCTGTGATCTGAATACTGAGATTTGTGATGTGTTCAGTTAGTCACGTTACAATGATGTTTTATTGCAGCAAATGGAGCCTGCAAAACAGGCAAAGGTGATTCAGGAATTCCAGAGGCAATCAGCTCAAATGGATATGACTGTAAGTCTTAAATTCTGTGTTTTTTACCAAACAATATAAAATAGCATGTGAAGTTAAAACTTCTGCTATGTGCTTCTTTTGTCCTTGTAGACCGAAATGATGTCAGATGCCATTGATGATGCTTTGGATAATGATGAGGCTGAGGATGAAACAGAAGAGTTGACAAATCAGGTGATTTTACGTTTCACATGGAAAATTGCAGTTAGTACTTCTGAAACTAGAGTATATTATTTTTCGTTTTATTCTCTTTATAATCAATAGAAAATTAAGAAATTCTCTTTTAATACATGAATGGCAGCTTGGAACCAAGTGTTCAACTTTTAAGTCCTATTCTCTTGTGGGAAACACTCTTCTGTGTTACTTATCATGAGTTCTCTTTTATAAAGTTAAAACTTTGATTGGGCACTGTGGTTTAGGAAAAAAAGATTCATGTCATAGAAAGATCCACAAACAATGAAAAACTTCAAATGTCCTTACTCAGGTTTAGGCTCCAATGTCTTTAGTGATTAATGTGGGTCTCAAATTCTGGGAGGGTGCTTGGGAGCTCCTCTACAAACAAGAATTGCATTAGGATAATAAAACGGATTACATAAAGCTTTCCATAATAGTCGGCTATCTAACTGCTGAAGAAGACAAAACGTTTCCATTTCTATTACAGTAATATATGTTCTCAATGAATGTTATTTGCATGCTAAAGAAACCTTCACATAAGAATATACATTGTAAGTTAACAGGGTTTTTGACATTCATATCAATGATATAAACATTTGAATAAACTCCTATATTTTCAGGTTCCATAACCTAAGTTAATTTGCAACTTTTTAACACAAATTTAATATACAACTTGTAAGTTTTGGATAAAGCTAATAGTGAACTGTCGCATATATTGATTGATGTACGGAACTTTGGTTTAAAAAAAGGGTTTTCTTCACTGTTGCACATTTTGCAATTGTTGTTGTGTAGTACATATACTCTTATTTACTCATTTTTTCATTTATGACTACGCATCAGGTCCTAGACGAAATTGGTGTGGATGTTGCCTCACAGGTTTGTTTTTTAGTTTTAAATTAACATCATACTTTACTATGACTCTGAATTTTTTGACATCTAACTTGCAAGTCAATTATTTCCCAACTCCTCAACAGTTGTCATCTGCTCCCAAAGGAAAAATCGGTGCAAAGAACAGCGAGGATGCTAGCAGGTATTATTTCTCGCCTTGTTCTTCTTGAACAACACGCGCGCGCGCACACACACAGCCTACAATATTTCTAAACCGTCATCTGCTTCGTATAGTTCAAGGGTTGATGAGCTGGAGAAGCGGTTGGCTGCCCTCAGAAATCCTTGAGCTGCTTCCGGGATTCTGCAGCTCCATATCCTAATTTGAATTTGTGTATATAAATTCTTCTCCTACTTTTAAGTTTCCCAGCACTTGGTTTGTTCTTTTTTGTTAACATTTCATTAATGATTGGTAACATTTTTGGACAAATACAGTGTAGTTGAGAGTTTGAAGATACCTTGTATTGTTTCTTCATTTTCAATGTTACATCTCTGATTGGAAGGGGGAAAAAAGGGACAACCAAACTGCCATACACTAAGATTTTGTTTTCTTTAATTTTTTTAATAATACCTATATATATATATATATATATATATATATATATATATAAAAGAGGATTTTCAAAGTATCCATTTTCATGATCCAAGAAACTTATCTACCCATTTTTTTAGGAAGTAACTTTTTTTACCCAATTTGGGCAGTAAAATAAATGTCCATAATACCCTCAATTTAAGTTATGTTTACATAATAAAAGTTCAGAAAATATCCACTCAAGTCCAGGAAACTTGACTTGAGTCCATGAAACTCAACTCGAGTCAACTTTTCAGATAAGGTGAACATGTCGTAACACGGAATATAATATCGTGTTCACGAAATACGGCAAGGTTCAACATGTCGTGAACACGGAATATAATATCGTGTTCACGATATGCAGAAAAATTCAACATATCGTGAACATGGAATATAATATCGTGTTCACGATATGCTGATATATAATATCGAAGGTATTTCCACTTTATGTAAATATAAACTTAAGTTGAGGGCATTATTGACATTTCGGCCTCAAATTGGGTAAAAAAATAACTTCTTATAAAAATGGATAAACAAGTTGTTTGACATGTCAAATTGGGTAATCGGATGTATTTCCATTATATATAACTCATTTTGAAAGTACTTAAATCGAACTTGAATTTGGATTCAATAGATTACGATACTCAAGAAGTCTCATCATGCCTTTTTAATATTTTATTTTCAACATGTTATTTTTTTATCATTTCAAATGTTCATATTTATAGATTTTTGTGTAATCTAGTATACAACCAATTTAAGTTCTTATTTCGGTTATAGATTTTGTTCGTGTTTATATGTTTTATATATAAACAATTGAATCTGAAACTATAAAAAGGTATTCAGAAACCAAACATACAAACATTTATGTTCAAAATATATCCTTTTCTTGTCTCTAATATTAATATATATAACACCTGAACGGTTGACTGCATCAAGCAATAGTCGAAAATCCCAAATTTTAGTATGTAAAAATATATATAGAGAGATGTGTATAACAAATTTAAACACAAACATTTATTATAGTTACACAGCTCGTCTTGTAAAGGATAGGAAACTCCATTCATATAACTCATCGATTCTTTGGATGAGCACACATTACACATTACACATTACGTTGTGTTACAACATAAAGAACTCTTCACAAAAACGGGGCCAGAAAAGAACATTCTCGCTCTCGTGAGCATCGACAGTGGTCTACAACACGTCTATCATTTACAAGGGTGTTATGAGAGAGATAACATGAAGATTTCCATAAAAATTGGTGGCATTTGTCTACTCTCATATATAACCTTTCACAGATGCCACAACTATTTCCTGATGGAAAGAAATTCAAAGCTTCGGAGAGGCTCATCACGAGTGCCTTTAGCACGAGATGGTGGTTTATTGTTGTCAGCATTGGGTTGAACTCTTTGTGTGGTGGATACACGACCACTGCTTGAGACCAATCTGTTATTGAGTTCACCAGATGAGCTAGGTCTGGTGTTTGAAATAGCAGCTCTCTTTGATGAGGTGTTTCCATTTCTTGGAATACGTCCCTTTTCTAAATCGGGTTTCTGAATTTAAGGAACCATAAAAACACTCAGAATAAAATTCCAACATCAAAAAGGTTCTCCCCAACTATTCCTCACAAATTTGATCATAATTTGAACAGAATGAAATTAAGAAAAAAAGTGTTTTCCCCTAATAAATCATATTTTGCATGCTCATGCTTTCTGTTTTGTTTTGAGTTTTTGGGAACAAAATGCAGAAAAAGTATGTGATCATATAGATTAAACTAAAGTAATTTTTTCATGGAATGGGGAACAATAAATACCACATCCTTGGATGAGGGTACATCTTCAGTTGTCCTGTGCCTAGACTGTTCAGCATGCCGACCAGCACTCGTAACATTTCTTCTTGAGAAAGCTTCTACGGCACCTGAGAATCTATCCCGAATATCTTGCCCCACTGGACAAAACCAGAGAGATACAGAGAGAAGAGAGGTGAATATTATTTTATACTATGAAAATGAGCTTCAAAATAGGTAATCAGTATTAGTCAAACCTCTCTTCTTATTTAAATTTCAGATGCGAAACATTCTTATCAAGACATCTTTCATCTCTAAATTTAATCACATCTTCATCTGAAAGCATTCATTTGCATTCACATTTCATAATGCCTCACATGGAGTCTGCAAATGTTCTTTACATGTCACAAAGCACTGGAAACTAAAAGATCAAGGAGGTTGGTTCGGCACTACCAATGTATTTATTTTGACCTAATATCTTGTAGATAAGAGAACAAGTCAGGAAGCAAATGGCTAGGATGTCTTAAAAGTTAGCCTCAATGCTAAGGATGACATTATATGTGATATTAGATTCATTTTGAAGAATCTTCACTAGTTCTCAGCATAAACCAAAAGTCATACATATTTTATAATATTGTATAGGCATATCAACACCAAACTTTTACCATCTGATAAAATGCTGAAGTGATGTTAACATTGATTCACTAATTGAGGCAAAATCCAATATTTTCATTGAAATTACAGATAATACTACAGTAATGCATTAAATTACACCTTAATAAGAAACCATTATCAATTCACAGCTTTGACGAGTACACCTACCGCCAAAAAATATATATTTAGGGTTCTCTACAGGTATAAAAAGATATTTATACCTGATGTTCTACCTGGTCTTTCACCAGAGGGTCCAGCAGCGGCATTACCAGTGGGATTCTGTGAGCAAATCAATCAACTATTTAGGCACACGCTATCAAAGAGCACAAAGCAGAGATATTGAAAGGCAGAAGCTTACCCTCGGTCTGGAACTTGAACCAATCTGAGGATACTTCAACATAGTCCAATCAAACACGTAGTCAAATTGGTAACCTGCATCAGCGTTTCATAAGTGCATGCTGAATTAAAAGATAGTTTGAAGTGAGCAAGTAATGAGCAGACCAACTTCTTTCAACATGAAAATTTTGAAAGCATGGATGAAAATTTGGGATTTGAAAATTAGAACACGCAACAGTTGCATTAGTCATTACCTTCACGAATAAATAAGTCCCGGAAAAGCCTCTTCAAATAGGAATAGTCTGGCTTGTCCTCAAATCTTAAAGACCGGCAATAGTGAAAGTATGAGATGAACTCAGATGGATATGATTTGCAAAGTACCTGTAATAATTAAAAATAAGGATTGACCTCTCAGACTCTTAAAGTGTGCGAAACAACAAAGTGGACACCTAATCTAGAAAGCTCAGCCCAAGATGGGAAACCCAGACCAGATCTCAATTTTGTTATTCAAAATCATATAGATCACAGAAAGAGCATTATGAAAATACATATGCATATCAGCCACAGATGGGTACATGTTAGTTAGTATCAACAATAAAAATACTACAAGTCTTAAACTAATGAGGTACCAGGATCAGTCTAGAAAATCAAGTGGATCCACAAACATGGGAGTAAGTTCTAGATACTGAGACAGATAGATCATATAAATAAAAAAGAATAGGACAACTAGTTGTTATCCTAACCTAGACCTTAGCATACTTAAGAAATCGTGCATTTGAAACAAGGACAACCCACATAGAAATTGAAAATGAGTCGCATGTAATGGACCTCTATAGAAGTTAACATTTTCTTCTCACTGATCTTATCATATTTCTGCTTTTTCGTGCCAGCTTTAAGTCCCTGCCAAGGGAGGCTGAAATAGAAGAAAATGTTGGATTAAGTATATGAGGAATACTGAAAAACAATTGTTAGAAAATCATTCAAAACATTATAGGAAAATGCAAACAAATATAGAAGCTAGGGATACCACATAAACTACCAACCTTCCTCTTAGAAAATACATTAGGACATAACCGAGGGATTCCAAATCATCCCTTCGACTTTGTTCTGCCAGCCAAAAAGAGAAAACAAAGCCATCAAGGAAGCAATACCTAAATTTAAAGAAGGAACAGCCATTATTATGTAATACATCACTTACCAACTCCAAGATGTGTATTGACACTTGCGTAGCGAGCAGTACCAGTGAGATTCTTGTTTTCCCTGGGATTAATTATCAAAAATGACATTGAGTAAATTAATGGCAGAGACTAGAATGCAGAAATGGTCAGTCAAATAGACAATAACTATATAGTGATAAAAAGAACACCATGTAGTTAATAAATTGTCATGATCCATTCAAAGGTTGGAAAGCATAAAACCATGCTGCTGCCTTTATCTCTGGTTGACCATGTGGTCAGAATATGTCAAACTTAAAAGCTAGAAGTGGGCATAGTTCTTAACTTTCCAGATCTTCATTTCACAGAAGCATAAAGGCCCATTTGGTTTATCAGGATTGCTAGAGGCTCAGAATCCTATGGAAAGAGTTATCGGCTCTACCAACAGACTCAGAGTCATATAAAATTCATTATGGACCATAGGGAATAGGCCAACAAAATTCAATAAGAAGTCTTATTGTTTAAACTTGTTCAGATAGTCTTCTATTCCTTCTATATACCTTCTGGATTACTTTTCTATTTGCATTATCTTTTTTAAAGTCTCATGGAAAGAATAATATAAACACTTTAGGCAAGCAAGTAGTGCCAGTTTATCAGTACAGAGATACTAAACATACGTATAAGAGAATATTGCAGAACTTCAACCCATGAAAAAGATATGAGGAAGTACCTATATGGTATGTGCTTATGAGTCTGAAGGTCCCTATACTTTTTGGCAAGTCCAAAGTCAATGATATAAACCTGCAATAGAGACCGGAATTGTCATTGATACAGTTGGCAATAATCATGCAAATACAATGAAGCAAAAGCCATGTCATGCAATTAACCACCTTTCCAAAAAAGTTGGACCATTCAGTGTGACTTAACAATTTGGGAATTGCCATAAAATATATACAAAAAACATATAAAGGAAAGTCTGTACTTCGAATAGTAGAAAAATTAACTCAATTAATCAAAAAGAGACTAAAACTTTTCACAAAAATAAAAATTAAGCCCATCTAAGGTACTTCATTATACTGAATACTGTGATCTAAGTCAAAAAAACAAAGTTGCTTATTTCCCACACTAAAGCTTTGTAAGATGCTTCATCATTCCTACATTTTCATCAACCATGACAGATTCCTTCCATAAACACATTCATGTCCAAGTGCGAAATCACACAAGTCAAATAATATGTAGTGAATGGAAGTAGATTACAAGAATTATTAACTCCTGGGTCAAATATAGTAGGTCCTTTTTCTACTCTAGGGGACTTATTTAGATAGGAGTTACAGAGTGTAGCTTTTGAATATGCTAACAACACCAATCTTTATGCAGCTTCACACCATTATATCAACTAAATTACGACGGTGCATTAGAGAAAAGAAATCCAGTGAAGGAAATAGTTTTTTTATTGGAAATCGCATAATTTTGGTATGACAGAGCATATGGCATGTGGCAATACAAGAAAACAATTTTTTAAGTCATTTGGTATCATGTGACTCTTACAGACAATGAAATCAGATAATTGACGAATAGAGATGTAACAGATTTGCAAAATTAAGTGAAGAGTTGAATACAGAGATATCAGGTGGGTATCATCATCATGTGAAACAATGATCTACATAATTAGTTTAAAAATAACTGAGAGTCACTTTACACTGATCCAAATAAATATGAAGCCTAAAATGATAGAAAGGCATGCCTGATTTGCTTTGCGCCCCAAGCCCATCAAAAAATTATCAGGCTTTATATCTCGGTGAAGAAATCCTCTTGAATGCATGTACTCAACTCTATTAATCTAAAAACAAGGACAAACTTAATTATTATAACTAATGTTGGAGTTTAAATATCAGAATCCAAAAGGAAGGATTAAAAGTTCTCGACCACTTACAAGTTGATCCGCAAGCATTAACACTGTTTTCAAGGTAAATTTCCTGTTACAGTAGTTGAAGAGATCTTCCAGACTTGGGCCCAGAAGGTCTATCACCATGACATTATATTCACCCTCCACCCCGAACCATTTCAAGTTGGGAATGCCAGCTATATAGTACCAGAAGGCAAACATTTGTAAATTCAACGAGCAAACTTAACTTCTTTGCCTTTCATTTCTACAAATTAATTAACCTAATTGCACAAATACATGCAGTAACCTCATAATTACATGCTATTAAGAAAATTATTTCAAATTCAGAAGAACAGGGAATGAAGGTCAGCAGATTCCTATTATCAAGCATAAGAAACAAGTTTGCAGCAAACATACAACTTCAGACAACCACGTCTAACAACCATTTGAACCCAAGAGCCTGGTAGGACAAGAGCAAAAAGAAATTACACCTTTTTATGGAGAATGCATGATTTATGCAGCAACATTACCCAAGAGGGCACAAAAATATCAGATTAATAACAATTAGTGAAATATGCAAGACAAATGAACATGGTCTAATGAAGCTGCAGAAAACTGATACATGAAATTTCCAAAAATTAGAAAGCAGTTGTATATATGATCACAAAATCAAAGTTTATGGTCAATCAGAATTCATTGTTTGTACTAAAACATATGATGTCTAACCAAATATCTACGTATGTATGCAACAGACAACAAGTATCTTGTGTGCGAGTGCATATGTATGAGGGGGTAGAATAAGGCAACTTACTTCCTCCTTGGAGAAGCATATAAATTTTTGACTCATAGTGAAGTTGAGGGTGCTTGGTTTTCACTGATTCCTGGTAATTACAGCGCCAACAAAATCATATAACCAGTATACAGTGACAATTTATGTTTTAATTGATAAAATAAGAAATAAACAGTGAAGCCATAAAGGACTAGCAACTTCTCTACATTAATAATTAATTAATTTTTTATCAAACAATAAAGCAGCACAACCGTACAATGTTAAAGATAGATATGGGTATCTTTTAGTCTGTCCATGTAAAAATTTGAAATCAAAAGCTTTGTAAGTTGGGTACAGTTTGTCATAGTTATAGATCACTAATGCATAAAAGGTGTTAATTTTTCTTATGTGTAAATAATAATGTTAAAGGATCAGTTCTCTCATCAAAATCACTTCAGGATTCCACAAACAAGCATAGCCTTGGATATTTTCGATCATATAAAATAATTATTCTTCTTGAGAAGGTCTGAAAAATAAAATAATTCATGGAGCTTTTTGACATGTATTTCAAACTTCACATTCTCAGTTGGGTTAAATGCACATAACCCCTGCATGGTCAAGAAATAAAATTCCCTCGTGGTTTAAACTTAAAGGGAAACCTCCTTGTCATTAAATAAATAAAAACCGAATTCCCAAACTCTATTAATTATAACGAGCGTGGGAAACATGCACCCTTTGGTGCAATGAGGAGTTATGTTTTTTATTTTAAAAGTCTTCTCCAATTGAATTTTCGCTGCTGTTAATATTTTTACTCCGAAATTTAGTAATTTCTTTAATTGTGCTCTCCATGTACCGCCGTGCTTACAATCTTCAAATTCAAGAGGCTAAAATCCACCATGCTCAGGGTGGCCAAGACAGTTGCTGCTATTTCCATCTCCAGATGAATATCAATCCCCAGGACGTAGGAATACACTTTCTGATATATCATCTCCATTATTGGAAGATATAAAGCAAACAAAAACCCCACACTGGGTTGAAAAGAAAAACACGAAATATTCCGACAAGTCAACCTGGCGGGTTTATCGTGACTCAAACTCAGTGCTAAATGAGCTGAACTCAGTGTCAAAAGCATCAGACAATTGAAACTCATAAATGTACTCATTTGCTTAATTATAATCACATAACCTGAAGAAGACAAGAAGTTGAAACTGGTAAATACAAGGTTCCCCAAGAAAATAAAATGTTGTTGATACTCAAAAGAACTCCGGCCACCATGGACAACACAAAAACTTTCGTTGTAAACGCTGAAAATGGCCTGTCTTTTGGTGGATTTGAAGAGATCGAAAGGGAGTCGGATGGGAGGAAGAAAATGGCAACCAGAAGATTTAAACCATGCCAAAACCAATCTGCTCGAGCCATTGTGAATGAAGTAGAATATAGAGATGAGGCTAGAAGAAACATAACCATTAACAGAATGGTGTAATTGATGAGAAGAAGAGTAGTTCTTGCTAATTAGGGGAAGATTGATGCTTAGGATACAAACCCTAGGTTCTTTTCATTCTCTCTCTCCCTCTCTCTCTCTCTCTCTCTAAATCGTTCTTTTTTAAAGAAATTTAACAGACTCGTATTAATATGAAAGGCACAACAGGAAAGCATCGTCTACTCCATTTAATTAACGACAAGGGGATTTCATGCAATTTTCACACAACAATGGGTTTATTGCAACATTGAGGGATTCTGTGCATTAATCCCACTCTTACTCATATAGTCATCTAAGGTACAAGATCATGAAACCAAACTAAATAATTATAGATCCCAGGAAAAAAAAATCTTAATAGTTCCAATATATAGAATGGTAACCAATTGAATATATCAATTAATCATGCATATGAACCATGACACTCCTTTGCTCAAAACTTTATAAAATACAAAGAAAGGTGGAAGGAATATAAAATTAAAAAAATTTAAAAAAGGTAATGGGAAACTAAAAAATAATACCAGCTTAATTGCTACTTCTTCTCCATTCTGTATGTTCACACCTACATAAATAAAGAACATATATTTAGTCACTAAGAAGAAAGAAATTGACAGTTATAGTAATCCAGAGAAGCAGAAAACGGAGTTAACTAAACATGAAAAGGAAAGTAGTACCTAGAAAGAGTTCACCAAATGAACCACATCCAATTTTTCTCCCAAGCTTAAATTTTCCACCCACAACATGATCCATGGCAATCAACACAATAGAACAAAACTCAAGTTCCAATTTAACACCTCAACTCCAGAAAATATCCGGCAAATTCAGCCTTAATCCGGGATTTAAAAAACCCGAATTCAAGCCGACAAACGTCCACAAAACGACGCAATAAAATTGCCAAATCAGGTTCCAAAAAATGGATCAAACAAATCAGTAAAAGACAATATTGATTAATAGGCTCTTTCTTCCATCGTGCTTCACCCTGGAAAAGACGGAACTCTGAATCGAAACCCTAACAACTCCGAATCTCTCCTCATTGATCTCATTGATCAAAATCCGATAAACAACCGATCAAAATCAAACACGGTTATTTACACCCGAGGAGTAAGTGTTCCTTTTGTCTAATAATTACAGCAAATGAACGAATCTAAAGAATAAGATAATGATGATGATATGAAGATACAAGGGGAGACAAATGAGCGAAAATTGAGGGATTAGAGGGAAAAAGAAGAGAGAGAGAGAGAGAGAGAGAGAGAGAGAGAGGCAACGAGTTTAGGGAGATAAAAACAATGGATTTCGTGTATGTGCTGTGTGTATGTGTGGGTAAAAGCAAAAATGGGATGAGAGAGAGAGAGAGAGAGAGGATTGCTGATTGATTAATGGGGGGTGAGTGGTGGGTGATGCAAAAGAGAGAGCTCTCTTTTCTTTTTTGTCTTTCCTTTTTCCTTTTTTATTATTAATATAATAAATAAATAATAATAATGATATGATAATAATAATAAAATTAAAAATTATTATTATTATTATTATTATTATTATTATTGTTATTATTATAACAAATATTTTCCTCCCTATTTACAACTTCAACATCAAATATTTAAACAATGTCCAAAACACAAATAAATTCCACAAAGTATATATTGACTTCAATTTCACTCTTTGTACTTTAAAATATAATGCGGTCATCGAATGAGGTTGATATGATATAACGGGAAAAAGAGTTTATTATATTATAATGTATTACTCGTCACATGAATATGTCTTAATGACGCTTGCATGCCAGGAACGTCGACAATATGTTACATAGCGAAAACCTACTTGTATTTACGTGAAATTATTAATTTGGACATTAATATCATCAAGTGTTGTTAGATGTGTGGTGAGCCGTGGATGATGAAAGAGGCTAAATTTGAGTTTGACCAGTTTATTTCATGTTGTCGTGGGTCACAAATTCATGATTTTTTATTTAAATTCTCACCTGTAAATTCTGATTATGTCACAAGAATATTGGCGTACAACTCTCTCAACTTTCTCAAGCCCTTGACATTTCTTCAAATCTTCTTCATTTCTACGAATATTTTTACTGAGAACCTTATTTCAATATTCAATAATGGTCTTTCATTAAAATCAAAACATACCAATATACTAATATATGATATATTATACAATTTATACCATTTTCAAGAATTCAAAATATATATTATATTTCTAATGCTACATTTAAAACATAAAAAAAAAAAAGAATTGGATAATGCAAAAATCAAGTTAAGTGTAATGATTTAGATGAAAACATAGAAGTGATGGTAATATGGGAAATGTGAAAGAGGTGTGTAGAGAGAGAGAGAGGGTCACAAACATGCATACCCTAAATCTAATGAGAGTTATATTATCATTCCATTCTCTTTATCTCATATTTATTTATGTGCGTTATTTTATTGTGCTCATTATTCGATCTCACATCATGCCATTTTGTTTTAATTCTAATGTGTCTATTCATCGGAATAAAGGGTTTAAATATAAGAATCAATTTAAAGCTCATTCTCCTCTACGCTCTCAGATACAATAATATTGTGCTCATTATTCGATCTCACATCATGCCATTTTGTTTTAATTCCAATGTGTCTATTCATCGGAATAAAGGGTTTAAATATAAGAATCAATTTAAAGCTCATTCTCCTCTACGCTCTCAGATACAATAATATTGTGCTCATTATTCGATCTCACATCATGCCATTTTATTTTAATTCCAATGTGTCTATTCATCGGAATAAAGGGTTTAAATATAAGAATCAATTTAAAGCTCATTCTCCTCTACGCTCTCAGATACAATAATATAAATTAATGTCTATATATAGAGATCAATATGTCTATATATAATTTATATTGAAACAAAATACATCATAAAGAGTAAACTCCCACATTTTTAGGCTCAAAATCCTCTTTCTAAATATGTAGTGTTAGTTTTTTTAGTTATCAGATATCACATCGTATCTGAAAATAAATGCTTATAATTGATAAATTGTGGGTTCATACATAGAAAGTCAAATGATATGGCTTCTGATATTTTTGAATGGATATCATGACTATATACATGTATACGTTTCAAAGATATTGAGGATATTGTTTCCACCTATCATATTTGGAGAATAATAATAATGAATATTATTAAAAATTGTAAATAACATATAAATTACAAGAGTATGAGGCATTTTAGTAGTAATGTATAAGGAGTGACACTTGTGTGCCCGAAGGGCATGATATCTTCAAATCAATCATCATATGATGTTATATATAAACTCTATATGTATCATGTGTATACTCTTCAGGTATCACATGTATACTCATATATACATATGATACCTGTAGAGTATATGTATAACACCAAGAAATGTAGTGTATATATATAACACCTGAAGAACATGGATATAACACCTAAATTTGTGTTCATATGTGCCCCAATGGTAGATAAGTTTTTGTCATGTATAAGTGTGTATGTTGGTCCCAAGTGGCAAGTGATTTAGGAGGGATGAATAAATCTTTTTAAAATTCAAAAAAATTCACTCAAGAAATGTAAAATGTCTGCGGCTTAATTTTGTATGCAGACTATAAATGGTTACGAATTTGAAAACTATTGAGATTTCCCCAACATCAAATTAGAGAAAATTCATATGAAAGTAGGAAGAACATGAGAGACAATGAAGGGGAGATATCACTTTGTTGGAACCGAAAATGGATAACTTGGAGGAGAAGTCTTCATCTTTTCAATTTATTATAGATTACAAAGGTATAACAGTCGTTTACTTCCTACAAACCTAATTAAAGAAAGTGTTGGGAAATATTTAAGAATGTTTTGATGAGACAACCTTAGAAAAGTAACCCTTACTCTATAAGCATAATCTATCTTGTAAGGTTACTGCAGTTACTGCAGAAAGATACGACAGAAAAAGCTTCAGAGGAAGGATACTGAAGAGAATGGTAAAAGGAATCTGGTTAACTAAAAGGATACTGCTTACTGCAGGAAGCTACCTGGAAGAGACCGTACCAGAGCATACTACAAAGCAACAAGCTACCGAAAACTCAAGCTACCTGACAGGAAGCCACTTGGAAGAGACCATGCCAAAGCATACTGCAAAGCAGCAAACTACAGAAGCCTTAAGCCACCTGACAGAGCAAAGCCAGGGAAGGGAGTTCCAAAGCAAGCATGAGGAGGAAGCTACAAAGCAGGCATGAGAAGGAAGTCAAAAGTTACCGGTAGAGAGAAAAAGAAATGAGCCAATCAAATGAAGACACGTGGAAAGCAAAAGCTGGCGTATATCAGAAGAAGAACGGTGCATTTAATGATGGAAATCTACCCACCTTCAACGGGCAGATTTTCTAATCTATAAATAGAAGAAGACTGAAGACTGAAGAAGTAGAAAGTAAAGAGAAAAGCGCAAGAGAGAGCGTAGAAAAGAGAGGGAAGACCTATAGAAGAAAAGAAAGCATAGCGGGGGAATAAAGAAGAAGAAGAAGAGAGAAAAGAGTGTACAAAAGATCAAAAGAAGAGTAATAAGCTCAAACACTCTACACCCCATAAACGCTAGAATATTCAGTCACTCAGTCCGGCAGCAAGCAACAGCAGAGCAACCTGCAAAAGAAGCCAAAGCTTGCTGCATCCAGTTGAAGAAGAAGACAAACCTTTTAAGGACTGTCTCAGAGTACTTAGTCAGGATTAGGATCCTGAGAAGATATTCGTTTTCTATAGAAGAAAGTAAGGATCCCGAGTGGGTCTGGTAGGATCCTGTGTGGATCAGTTAGGAGAGTAGACAAACAGTTGTGAGCAGCTATGAGTAGGCTTACTATTTACTTGTTAAGTCTGTGTTGTAATAGATAGGGCTATTTAAATCAACAAGATTAACAAATATTCCCCCTTGAGAAGAGGCAGAGAGGATGTAGAAGGATTACTCCACATTCGAACCTCTGTATATCTATGCGTTTGTATGTGCTTACTGTTCTATCTGCATATCTTATGTTAGATGCACATCTTCTATACTTGTATCTTCAATGAAAGAAAGATTTTGTAATATAACTCTGATAAGTAACCTCCCAAAAGGTTACTACGGAGTCATTTGGAGAAAAAGTTTGAAAATACAGTAGACTTATTCACCCACGTTTCATCCATCCTGCTCTGATACCACTTATTGATCCCAAGTGGTAGTAGGCTTAGAGGGGGGTGAATAAGTCTACTGTATTTTCAAACTTTTTCTCCAAATGACTCCGTAGTAACCTTTTGGAAGGTTACTTATCAGAGTTATATTGCAGAATCTTTCTTTCATTGAAGATACTAGTATAGAAGATGTGCATCTAACATAAGATATGCAGATAGAACAGTAAACACATACAAACGCATAGATATACAAAGGTTCGAATGTGGAGTAATCCTTCTACATCCTCTTTGCCTCTTCTCAAGGGGGAATATTTGTTAATCTTGTTGATTTAAATAGCCCTATCTATTACAACACAGACTTAACAAGTAAATAGCAAGCCTACTCATAGCTGCTCACAGCTGCTTGCCTACTCTTCTAACTGACCCACACAGGATCCTATATGACCCCTCAGGATCCTTACTTTCTTCTTCAGAAAGCGAACAACTTATCAGGATCTTAGTCCTAACTAAGCACTCCGAGACAGTTCTTAAAAGGTTTGTCTTCTTCTTCAACTGGATGCAACAAGCTTTGGCTTCTTTTGCAGGTTGCTCTGTTGTAGCTTGCTGCACGACTGAACAACTGAATATTCTAGTGTTTCTGGGGTTTAGAGTGTTTGAGCTTTCTACTCTTCTTTTGATCTTTTGTACACTCTTTTCTCTCTTCTTCTTTATTCCCCACATTGCTCTCTTTTCTTCTATATGCTCTTCCCCCTCTTTTCTGCGCTTTCTCTTGCGCTCTTCTATTCTCCTCTCTTCTTCTTCAGTCTTCAATCTTCTTCTATTTATAGATTAGGAAATCTGCCCGTTGAAGGTGGGTAGGTTTCCATCATTAAATGCACCGCACTCCTTTTGATACACGCCAACTTTTCGTTTTCCACGTGTCTTCATCTGATTGGCTCCATTCCTCTTCTCTCTACAGGTAACTTTCAGCTTCCTTCTCATGCTTACTTTATAGCTCCCTTCTCATCCTTGCTCTGTCAGGTGGCTTGAGGCTTCTGTAGCTTGCTGCTTTATAGTATGCTTCGGCATAGTCTCTTCTAGGTGGCTTCCTGTAAGGTAGCTTGAGTCTTCGGTAGCTTGCTGCTTTGCAGTATGCTTTGGCATAGTCTCTTTCAGGTAGCTTCCTGCAGTAAGCAGTATCCTTTTTAGTTTACCAGATTCCTTTCACCATTCTCTATAGTATTCTTTCTTTGAAGTTTTCTCTGTTGCATCTTCCTGTAGTGATCTTGCTGCAGTAACCTTAACCGGTTACTTTTCTAAGATTTTTGTTTCATCAAAACATACTTAAATATGTTTTAACATAAATGATTTAATGTATTTAAAATAATATAAGATATGCAAATAAATATAATGAAAAGTTAGGGATGATTTTGTCTTTTCACATCCAAAATAGCGTAAATGAACCCAAATCGCACATAAGGCGTGTGCACAACACTCTCATCAAGTTTGACGATTTAGGGTGTTTCGCGTCGAGTTTCTGAAATCACAGGTGTTCGCCATGCAATTTCTTTATCACATGAGGATTTGGTGTGAATTTCGTAAACACAAGGGGTTTTGGGGATTTTACCCGTTTTATTAAGTCAAAATCCTTCTTGGGTGTATTCATTGAAGCACAAAAGTATCAATATGATATAACTAGACAAGATAACATACTACTCATCGATTTGAACACTATTGTTAATCCCCTAAAACATAAGTACTACTAAGAACAACAAAAAATAATTGTGCAAACAATGAGATAATCACAAATACAAAAATCTACTAATATGTGTAATATGTTTGGACAATTTCCAAAATTAATCTTGGAGGGTTTAGTCTCTCGATTATTAGATTTTATTGTTATTTTCAGTAATTTTATTTTTCCTAGTTATGTATTTTAATTAAATTCAGTTATTTTATATTTTATTTTCATGTAATTAATTTATTTTCAGTAATTTTATGTTTTATTTTCATGTGTTTTATTCATTTTTTAGTAATTTTATGTAATTATTCTCGTCTCTTATATTTTTACTATTCATGTTGAGAAAATACCACTCATGTTAATTAAATTTTTATATTACCAATTGAGAAATTAATTCATGCATTATCTCAAGTTTGGTAAAACTAATTAATAAATATTGACAAAATATAGATTTAAAGAAAAAAAAAAAAACATTGTGTACAGTAAGGCGCCTAATCTAACGACCAACTGTACACATCTCTACTCTAGCGTTGTGGATGGCAGGCGCTAAGGGCATCTCCAGCAGTCTGCACTACTTTAGTGCAGAATCTGCACTAAAGTAATGCAGAAACAGTATTTCATCTCCAGCAGTCTGCACTAAATTTTACATTAAAAAGGAATATTCCATAATATTTCTAATTATTAATTTATTTAATCATATTTTCCAATTTTATTATAATTGATCAACATATTTAACACACATAAACATTATTTAATATAATTTACTCAGTTCTTTATATTTTTAACTTTAATAAATAAAAATTCAAAGTAAATGAAACTTAACTCAAAGTGAAAACTAAAGCACTAACATTGTTTTTATTGAAATAAAAATAGATGTTACATAATGATAACTTTTAATTTTCTGAATTAGAATATTCTTCCCACAAATGATCAATTAAAGCATTTCGAAGTGTGAAATGAGCATCTGCATCTCTAATTTGTCTAAATCGACCAAGAAAATCTTGAAAGCGAGTGGATTCATTCTTAGCAAATTCGATATCCGGGGGTGGCACTTCCAAGTTTTCTTGAATTGGAGCAGTCAGATCTCGTTCATCTTCTATTATCATATTGTGCATTATTATGCATGCAGTCATGATATCTTGCAAATCACTTTTCAACCAAAAACGTGCTGGATTCGCCACAATTGCAAATCTGCTTTGTAGAACTCCAAATGCACGTTCTACATCCTTTCTACATGCTTCTTGTTTTTTTGCAAAATATTGTTTTTTAGGACCACTTGGTGAATGGATAGTTTGCACAAGAGTTGCCCATTTAGGATAAATATTATCAGCTAAATAATATCCCATATTGTAGTCCTTCCCTTGAATGACATAATGCGCTGGAGGAGCAATGCCTGCAGCAAGATTGGAGAAAAGATTCGATGTCTCCAACACATTAATATCATTATTAGATCCTGGCATCCCAAAATATGCATGCCATATCCAATCTTGGTGGTTCTTCATCTCAGCGGCCACAAGGGGTAAAAAAGTCCAAATTTAAAAGGAAACAAAGTGAAGAAATGTCTGTTTTTCAACTTCGGAATTGCGAGAAAATGAAAGAGGAAAATGAAAAATTGCGAGAATTGTTTTCAACTTCGGTTGCAAATAGGGAGAAGGATATTGAAGTGCAAAGGCAAAAAGTTGAAGCACAAAAGCAAAAAACTGAAGCACAGATGCACCAATATGAAATGACTAGACAAGATAACATACTACAAATCGATTTGAACACGATTGTTGATCCCGTAAAACGTGAGTACTACCATGAACAACAACAAATGATTATGCAGACAAGGAGACAATCTCAAGTGCAAAAATCTACCAATGCATTTGATATGTTTGGACAATTTCCAAATCTTGGAGGGTCTGGTTCTGGTCTCTCAGATTTTTAGGTTTTTATTGTTATTTCAGTAATTTTATGTTTTCTTGTCATGTGTTTTAATCTGATTTTCGCTTCTTTTAGTTTTTATTTTAATCTATTTAATTTTATGTGTTATTTCCATGTATTTGAATCCTTTTTTTTTAGTACTTTATGTAATTGTTTTCATCTATTGTACTTTTACTATTCATGTTGAGAATTTACCACTCATGTTTATTTAAAAAATTTATATTATCATCCACATCATTAAAATTACCACTCGTGTTAATTAATGTCACTTTTATATTACAAATTGAAAAATTAATACATATACTTCTCAAATATCATAAAACTAATATATATAAACAATTAAAAAAAAAAGAAAAAAAAACAAAGTAGCGCCGCATAGTGCGGCGCAAAATGTAGCACCCAAATTTCCACATCTCTACTCTAGCGCAAACTTTACCTTCCTGCTGGGAGAAGGAATTTGGCGGCTGGTGCTAGTTTAGCTGCTTGCTGGGGAAGCTCTAAGACAAAAGCCTTCTTGTGGCTCTTATAAATAACCTTCATACATTTTCATTACTTATAACTTTCATACATTTATGTTAGAGCTTCTCCACCACTGGCACTACTTTAGTGCAGGAAACAATATTTTTATCTCCAGCACTCTCCACTACTTTTTACACTAAAAATGAATATTTCATTATATTTTTAGTTATGAATTTATTTAATCATATTTTTCAAATATATTAAATTGATTAACATATTTACACACCTACAAGCTCTTTAAAACAATTTTATTATTTATATTCAAATTGTATAAATAAAAAGTTATATGATTAATTGAATGAAATTTAAGGTAAAATGAAAACAAAAACAACAACTTATTTTTATTGAAAGGGGAATAGATGTTACATAACCATAATTTTCAACCATCCAACTAAATTAAATTTCAACCCTTCAAATAAAGTTGGAAAAGTAAAGATAGAAAGGAAAGCACAATCCGTGTATAGCTACTTCTTCTTTTAATCTCATCCGTTAGATCAATATATATTTTGTCCCAAGATCCTCTATAAATAGAATACAAACCATGCATTATAAATCACATTTCTCCTCTTCATTTGCATTATATTCATCTTCTTTCTAAAATGTCCAAGTCATGCAGCACTAATTATACAAATGTTAAAGATATCACTAATTATACAAATGCTGAAGATCGATATCTTTTTGGTGTCTTTCTTGAAATTTCATAAGACCTAATTGTTGGTATAAATCAATCAAGAGATCAATTTTGGAAAGGCATTACTGATAAGTTCAATTCAGAAATGCCAGTCTGAAATGACTAGAGAAAATAACATACTACTTATTGATTTGGATACGATTGTTGATCCCGTCAAACGTGAGTACTTTCAAGATCAAACAACAACAGATAATTTTGCAGAAGAGGAGACAATCTCAAGTGCCATCAACTCCAAATATGTTTGATATGTATGGACAATTTCCAAATTTTGGAGGATCTGGATCTGGTGCTGGTCTATCGGATTACTAGGTTTTGTTCGTTATTTTCAATTTATGTTTTTTTTCATGTATTTTAATCAATTTCAATATTTTATTTTCATGTATTGTAATTTATTTTTCAGTAATGTGATGTTGTATTTTTTTGCATTTTAATTTATTATTAGTAATTTTATGTAATTGCTTCTCGTTTCTCCAATTTTCACTATCTATGTTGAGAAATGATCACTCACGATCATTTCAATTTTTCAAATTACCATTCGTGTTATTCAAATGATCATCTGTGTTGTTCAATTTTTCTTGTATTCGTGTTTTTCAAATTACCATTCGTGTTGTTCAAATTATCATTTCAATTATAATTTTATATCACAATTTGTGTTGACAAAATACAATTATACTATCTCAAATATTATAAAATAGTTCCACAATATATAATAAATACAAAAAACTTTTAAAAAAATGTAGCGCTGCACAGTACGGTGCCACAAGTAGCACCGCACTGTGCAAAAGTTTAATGTGGCACGGTGGGTGGAGGCCACTTTTAATTAAATTCACGCAGCCCAGCGCAGTGTTGGGGCTACTCTTATGACATTCATACTCTTACATTATATTACGCAGATATATTATATCTTGTTTAAATTTTTATGTTATATTTGGTGTACTTAATTTTATGTTATAATAATATAGTATTTATGTTGATATAAGAGTATAAGTAACATTACATAAAAGTATGATTATCTTGCTATAAATATAGACAATATCACATAAACATATAATATTGATACAAATTACGCTGAAACCGTTTCTTTTTAAATTACAATATTATATAAATTACAATTATTTCTATACACCAAGTGCATGGGTCATGACCCATGCAATCCGGGTCATATGACCCGGGAGGTGATTTTCACGCCCAAAACGCGCTGGAACGCGCCCGCACGCGCTGACACACACCCCCAAATCGCGCTCAAACCCTAATTTCACTCAATGACCTTTTAGTTATTTCACATAACCTTTTAGTTATGTCCGTCTAACCTTTTCATTATGTTTACATAACCTTTACGATATATTCGCATAACTTTTCTATCCTGATGGTTTAATATTTTACAGAGTAAGATAAATATATATTACCTTTTAAACCTTTATGTTATAATAACCTAACCTTAATGTTATAATAATTTAACTTTTATATTATAATAATATAACTTTTATATTTTTCAAATGTTATGATAGTTGTATATAAAGGTTATATCAATATAACATCAATGTTAAGTTATAAGAATATAAAAGTTTTCAATTATATTACATGATTGAAATAATTCTAAGTATATAATTTTAAGGTTTTAACACACTGTAAACCTTTAAGTGGTAATAATGCAACATTTACGCATAATAATATTAAGGGATAATATCATTTTTCGTCTCCTAACTTAGGCACTTTCCAATTTCGATATACTAAGTATCGAGAATCCAATTTTAGTCCTGTAACTTTACTTTTTTTCAGATTTGAGTCCGATTTTCACCGGATTTTCGCCGGTGCTGACGTGGCCACCAGAATTTGCCTACGTGGCTGAAACCCTAATCCCTAATATTTTTGGAGTGACGTGGACGAGCCATGTGGCCGCCACGTCATTACTAAAATTAAATCAAAATTAAAAATAATTAAAAAAACCAAAAAAAAACATCATCTTCTCCACAGCCCCTCCCCTCTCTGCAACTCAAGTCCCCGCCACCGCCGGAGCCACCGCCGCCCCTTCGCTGGAAATCGACCATTGACACCCTCCAAACCTCAAAAAATTGATTTCTTCCAATTCTCCACCAAAATGGCCAAACTATACACCAAAATGCTCCTCTCCTCAAGCCCAAACATAATATCACATCAATTTCATGTTTGTTGTTCGAATCGAACCTCAATTAAGCTAAAACCGTTCGAAAATTGTTTCTCAAACTCATTTCTTAGATCTTCAATTTCATGCATATTTTCTCAAAATTGAGTGAGGGGTTTTGATCCCCATATATTAGGGAATGTTTCTATGTATTAGATGCAAAGATTGGTGAAGAAATTGTATGTCAATTTCATGCATGTTTGAGTTTTCGATTTTCTTGATTCGTCTTCCCTGCTCTCTCTCTATTTCTTTCTGTCTTCTATCTCGTCTCTCCTCTCTCTTTCATCTCTGTTGGTGGGGCAGCGACGGTGGCGCGGTGGCTGTGGGGGTGGCGCGGTGGCGGTGGGGCTTGGGAAGGGGTGGGGGAGGGGCTGGGAAGAAGACCCATTTCCCCATTCCCGTTTCTGTTTTTTTTCCTTTAATTTTGATTTTTTCTTTTTTTCTGAATTTTTGATTAATTTTATTAATGACGTGGCTCGTCCATGTCACTCCAAAAATATTGGGGATTAGGGTTTCGGCCACGTAGGCAAATTCTGGTGGCCACGTCAACACCGACGAAAATCCGGCGAAAATCGGACTCAAATCGGAAAAAAAAAAGTAAAGTTAGAGGACTAAAATTGGATTCTCGATACTTAGTGTATCGAAATTGAAAAGTGTCTAAGTTAGAGGACGAAAAATGATATTATCCCTAATATTAACCTTTATGTTATATTAACACAACCTTTATGTTATTCTTTAAGTAAATAAAGGTTATGATATTTATATATAAAAGTTAAATCAACATAACATAAAGGTTAAATCATCACAACATAAAGATTTTCAACTATATTATCTTACATTTTATATTTAAAAAAGTCTGAGTATATTAACTTAAAGGTTATGATATTTGTACACAAAAGTTATAACCATATAACATAAAGGTTATACTCGTATAACATAAAGGTTACCGTATAAATTTAACATGGATCTAGATCTATGCAACTGATGTACAAGAACAATACTCAAAATCACTGCATAACAAAGAAAAAAGACACGTCCAATTACACTGTACATCAATTGCACAGAATTTCAACTCTTTAAATTTTGTTCAGAACCTTAACACGGGCCGCTCATTAATCTTCCACCAGACAATTTGGAGCAGTAAATTAGTGTTTTTAATTTTCAGATTAGAGCTCAATGAATAGTTTATTAGGTGAGTTAAAGATTTTAATCATCAGTTAGTTATATTATATAAAGATTCATCAAAAAATTTATACATCCAGTGCATCAATACACTCGGGTCGATCTGACCCGTCACGCACCTTGACGCGTCCTCAAAGGCCTGAGTTTTCGTGCCTGTCAAACTCGCGCCGAGATGTTGTAAATACTACCTCCGTCCCAAAATAAATGACGTTTTAGCCTTTTGCACATATATTAAGAAATGTGATAAAAAGTTCAATCTACCCCTATTTAAGTTTAATTAATGAGGAGCTTTTATCTTTTTAACACATTTAATTTGAGATGAGTAAATAGGGGCATATTTGGTATATTGTATGTAAATATGCTTTGAAATACGAAAACGACAATTATTTTGAGTCAAATTTTAGTTGCTAAAATGTCATTTATTTTGGGACGGAGGTAGTATTATCTATGTTAGTCATACCTTTTGGAATAGTTGTACGACCTTAACATTTTCTTAGATATATATTAATACATTTTGTATATACCTATTAGTTGCATGAATTTTACGTTTTAATGATGTTAGTTGTACGTTTATATATTATAACATATATATATGTATGACTATATTGATATAAATGTATAAGTTATATCGAATAAATATGAGTAATATCATATAAAGGTATATACACAAATTGTGCCGAAATTAAGATTCTTTTGAAGTTAAATCATTACATAAATATTGTGATATTTGTATATAAATGAAGGACTAATTTATAACATAAACACATGATATAGTATAAAAGTGAGTGATTTTTTTAAAGTTAAAGTATTATAAGATTTATACATATAAGACATACTTAATTTAACATATAAATATGACCAATAATATAAGATAAGAGAAAACGATCATGGGTCGGGTGGATCGGGCTCTCCTGTGTGCACGGTACATTAGATTCACATGAGACTTCTCATAAATAATTAGGGCTGAACTTTATTTTTGATGTGTTATTATTGATATTATTAGTTGCAACTCTCTTAGATATGAATACTCTTACTAATTCCCTAATTTTTGGAATGCTCAAAAGTCAAAACCTTCTCAAACCCATATATGTTTTATTCAATACATGTTATTGGAATACAAAGTTTACAGAAAATGCATCTAACTCTATGTCCAACTTTTATGGGATATATCTAACTTTTTTGGTATGGTGCTATATATCATTTATAGAAAATGGTCCAAATTAAGGCTTCCCCAATTGTGCAAGTAGTTCAATATTGGACCTTAATTAGTAAAATTTCTGACGTCAGAACTGGATGTAAGACCGAATATATAAAAGATCTCGACACAATTAATATATGATAGGAAACGAATTTGGTATAATATATCATAAGTTATGTTGCATTTGGTTTTATATGGATAATTTTTTTTAGGAAGCATTGAGAAATCTTTAAACTTTCCATATTTCGACCAAATCATGATCCCATTACTTAAAGATAGATTAAATGTAACACAAAAACTTGTATAAGACGGTCTTACGGATAATTTCCGTGAGACGGATCCTTTACACATATTAATCAAATTCATATCCACAAATTTATGTGTGAATTGTGAAGTATGGGTCGATCCGTCTCATATATATGAAATAATTCGTGAGACGGTTTCAGGTGAGACTTACTCTAAATGTAATAGAACATGATCCGATGTGGAATTAAAGAGGCTAGATGAACTATGAAATCATGATGTGAAATATGATCAATCCATTAATTAATTGTTACATATATATATATAGAGAGAGAGAGAGAGAGAAATTAATGATGAAATCATGAAATGAAATTGTATGATAAGGAAGAGTTAGTAGAAGAAGTCCAAGCAGAAGCAGTATACAAGCTAGTATCCTTCCATCCTAACCTTAGAGTTCCATCTCCCTGCACAAGACTATATCCATGAGTTGGAGGAAACATGTTGAGAATCAACTGTGCTTGTGCCATTGCATTTCTGCTCATTCCAATCTGCATGAACCCATTCCTTCCTAGCTCACTCCTCCATTGCCTGTACTTATCTTCCCCACTTCGGGCCGGGCCCCCCACCGCGAGCACGTTGTTGATCTCCCTGTGGAGGAGACAGTGCTCGACGCGGTGTCGGGCCGGGTCGTCCCCCACGAGGGACGCCCCGAGGGAGTCGAACAGGGTGGAGTAGTAATGGAGGGAGGTCACAAACCTATCTAGGAATGACCCCCCATGTGCTATTTCTTGCTCCACCAGTGTCATCACCCTCGGGCCCAGCCCCCGGAGGAGCCTCATCGTTTTCCAGTCCGGCCCGGTCGCATCGTAGAGCGAGTGCTGCAGCCAGTGGACTGCTAGGGTTTCGCCCCTCTTGATATGGAGCTCTGACACGTCAGCGATGTCGGCACATTTGGTGGCCACGGGGTGGAACTCGAAGCGCATCCCGAGGCGCTTGGCGAAGTTGGAGAGATGTTTACCCGTGTTGACTAGTAGCTCCATGGAGCTACCCATCCCGGTCATTCGGACCTGAGGTGGGCCCTCGGCCCGAGTGGCCAGGATGTGAAACAGGGCCGGCCACTGCAGGCCCTGCATGATGTCGAGGTCAACGATGTGCACCCTTTCGTGCCCATTGACCGACTCGAGAATGGCTTGATTGGACGTAAAATGAGCGAATTTTACGAAGGGGGAGACATTGTTGTAGAGGTGGAAGGCAGCATGGATGGGGTTGAAGTTGATGAGAGGTGAGCAAAGGCCTATCCAAGAGTTGATGACTCTACTACACATGGCCTTGGCAAAATAAGCAACCACTCTTTCTGCACAAGAGTTGCCATATGGAGACGCCATTTGTGTGAGCTCCAGCAGCATTCTGTGGGCCTCACCTAGGTTATCAACTGAGATAGCAACAGCACACTCCAACAGAAGACTGAGAAGACTCATCCCTGATTCCTCATCCATCATCCTCGTCTTTCTCTCACCATTGATATAATTAATGGAATGATCATCTGCAGTTTGATGCTGCTGCTGCTGGTATATCCACCCCCGCGGGGACTCCTCGGAGTTCTTCCTAGCCACTTTCCGGGCAGCCAGGGTGGCGCCGCCGCTGTCATACGCCGCTTCCGGTTGGAAGAGGCCGTCGTCGTCGATGAGCTGCTTGGTGACATGTTCTACCCATTGGGACAGCTCACTTCTCATCTTCAACTGCTCATCTTCAGGCTGCATAGCATGGACTAGAATGAATATGAGTTTCTTGTTTTTTTTCTATATTATTTTTTGAAAGATATATGTAAGAGAGAGAGAGAGAGAGAGAGAGTGTGTGTGTGTGTGTGTGTGTGAAAGTAAAGAAATGGTGATGAGAGATTGAAGGTATAATAATGGAGAAAGTTAAGGCCGGCATAGTGAGACAGAGAGATGGAGACAATGGATATATGACAAAGAAATACGTTGGTTTTGGTAGTGATATATATATATATATATATATATTATGTAATAATTATTAGTAGGAGATTTATTTGTTTAATTATCTAAGATATATATATGTGAGCTATTAATTTCAAGAAAGCTTTGATGTCATGAGAGGGGTAATAAAAGACTAGAAATTGACAAGTCAAAGGTTGACTAGTTTATGCATGTTAGTGCCGAAGGCTTAATTGATGCCAATTTAGCAAAGTAATTTCCAATCAACCTAATTTTTTTTAACTAATTTCATCCATATGATGTATTCTATTACATACATTTTATGTTACATCTTTTATTTTAAAACAAGCGCAATACGTCATATATATTCAATCACATCATTATTTAACATATGAATTCAACATTTTAGAAAATAGATATTATAAAATAATCAAGAAAGAAAGTGGGTACGATTCACATCCTCGCAATTGGATACTTTTCTCTGAATATTTTTTCTATATATCTTTTTTATGTATTTTGTATTTAAGTTTCTAAATTATAAACTTTAGTTTGTGAATTCTTTGGTCTTTCCTTTTGTTTTGATGACCTTACACTATTATTTATGTGGTGTAACATATTTGGGAATATTGTTGTTTCTTCAAAGCGACATATTATGTTGATATTAATTTATTACTTTGAGTTGTTTGTTTTTTTCGAAGTGTATAGTTTATAAACGGTAGAATGATAGAAATAAAATTGAGTTTCTAATGCATTTTTCAAGAATCGGTACAATTACTCATATTTTGGGGCTGAAAATACATAAATGTTAAATTATTGTACTTTTCATTTTATTTTCCTTGATATATATATATATATATATATATGTTGTATTTTATTTGGTGCTTTTTTTGACCTTGTTTTGGAATGGAAGTTATTTAAAAGAAGAAGGATCTCTAATCTATTTTTCCCCTTTTGAGCGAGAGCTTAATTTACAAATTGGACATTGAATCAATATGAGATCAAGAGCACAACGTAGCCTAACAAAGTTCGCAAGAAGTCAGATTAATTTAACTGCTGAAATATAAGTAGCATTTACCAAAACTTAATTTGTAAATCGAACGTATCCAAATGAAAAATATAATTTTTATAATTTATTAATGTAAAAAATATATATCATTTAAATTAATATTAATATTTCCGGTACTTTGATATATATCGAGATATCCAAATTTTAAATTCCATGCTAATGTCATATCGAAATTTTTTGTATGGCATCATACAGTATCGGTACTTTCGATAATTTTCGATATGGCAAGTCAGTATTTCGATGCTCCGATAGTTTCCCCTAGATGACAACATCCAATGCTTATAATTTATGAATTATAAAATAATAAATATATGTATTTCAACTTTAGGGTGGAAATAAGATTAGTGTAGTTATGGAATATGCATTAGACTATAATATTATAATCAACATACTTCTTAAATAAAAAAATATTTATATTATAACTTGATTATTATATATTTATTAGGGAATATATTTTTATTCAAAAAAATGTATTATGTGATAATCTTAATTATATTTTTATTCAACTTCATTATTATATATGTTAATTTCTTCAACAAATATATTTTTAATCATGATTACAATAATTAAACATTTGTTAGATATTGAGATAGTATTAATATACATATATCATATATAGATTATAATATCCAAGATTTTGTCATAGGTGATATTATTACCATATATATAATGTTTAATACAATTAATAAATTCTTAATTTATGAACTATGAATAATGAATATTGTCTTTCTACTATTGGTAGATGGAAAAGAATGGGAAAATCCCTATTTTAAGAGGTTATTATTATTATTATAGATTGAAAATTCATATTGAAATTGACAGTTCATCATCCTTTTTTTTTTCTTTTACAATTAAGTAATTATTAATTGAAATGAACAGAGAGTTTAAAAAAAATCTTAATTTATTCCTTCCTCTTCACAACTATTTAGTTTGGTTTTTTTCTTTGACATTTTGGTTCTATTGAAAAATTAAGTAAAACATAATAGAATTAAATCTTAGGCCCTCTTTAGATTATTCAAAAAGCACCACACACCGGTATCATTGTCTCAAGCCCACCAATGGAAATCTGAGTAAGAAAAGTTGAATGAAGTAGATTAATTATGAAGCACGGTACATATTAGAAACCTAAAATTAATCAAAAGATGTTTGCACTATCCTTTATTTGTACAGAGTTTAAGCAAAAAAATTGGTCATAGTTTACTTTGTAAAAAATCTCAATAAGAAATTGGTCACTGTGTATCTCTATGATCTCAGAACAAAAAAAAAACAGTTGAAGAAGATACTATCAACGATACTGCAATAATCACCTCAGAGTAATCGTTAGAAAGAAAATGTGAAGCCATTGTACGCCCAATTCAAGTAAACAAGGTGCACTTGTTTATAAACAAGCCGGTCGATTTGTATTTGCTGAAGATGATGAACAAGCACAAACCCGATGACAAATTATCATGTTTATGCGGATCAAAAGTGAGGCATATGGGCAATCAGCTATGATATGGGCATACAGTATGTCAAGCTTTGAGAATTATTGGCCTGCTGTCTCTGAAGTTTCCGACTCATCCTCTGTTAGAAATGTAACACGGAAATAAGATGATAGACGTCACAACTTTATGATGACTAAGAAGATCAAAGATACAAGAAGAATGAGTGTTTCAACTATATATGCTGCTACTGAGTACTTGTGGCAGCCATCTTTAAGGTGCCTTCAACTCTTTTCCTAATTATCATTTTCGTTGTCTCAATTTTAGAAAAGAAAAAAAAAATGGTAATGGAAAGGGTGAGACCATGCAAGTAATAAGTCATGGATCTCAAATTACTTTGTATATATCAGCCTCCGGTCATTATTTAATGTATTATGCTCTATAACAGCTAATTGCATATGTGATCACATGAACATGCTATCAAAAAAATAAGATACATGCATACATACCAAAAAGTGATTTGATTGTTGGCTTCTTTGACTTGGTATTTTTCTTCTTTAGTTCAGCTGGGGAAGAAAATCACAAAACGCAACAAAAGAGATCCAATATCAGTAACAAGGTATGAAAACGATTAGACAAGCTTCAAATTGCATGCAATATAAATTGGCTAGAGATAAAATGAGCATTTGAGAGAGCTTCACAGAAAATAATATACAGATGCTCGCAAAAAACTTAAACACATGAGTATGAGTGCACACACAATGCAGAGATGGAGACAGAGAGAGAGAGTGATACCCATTCCAGGAACTTGGTAGTCATTCACAATTTCGAAATTCTTGTATGTATACCCAACAAAGTTTATGTCTTTGGATGAAAGCATCTGGAATTGCAGAGAAAACATAAGCTTGGGAGCAAGAGACAGGAAAGAAAAGAGTTCATAAAATGTTGCATACTCGAATGAGCACCTCTTCAGCAATACAAGGAAAAAAGACAAAACTAATTCGAAAAAAATAGGTAAAGCAAATATCAATCAGGCAAGTGAATTTGACAGATCTGGACTTCATCAGACAAAATTGCAGTAAGTTGTCTCTTAGTCCAAAGAACAGGTTTTACACAACTTGCTCTGTTGCCTATGCTGTTCATCAATTAAATTTCTTTTTCTCTTAGTTCCAACTGAAATCCATGCAAGCTCATGTATCAAATGAAACTACATTCTTAAGCTCAATAGTGTCCTCCAGAAGAATTAATGGCCACATAACTGAATAACTACTTAACATAGATATATCGCCTATGTGCACTGTAAGAAGTCAGTTCTGGTACAAGGATATACAGAGGTCCACTCAGCTAAATATTTTCTGGGATTTCAAAATTCGAATAAAAAACAACAAAAAATCACAAAAGAAAAGAAAATAATGTAAACGACTTTTGAGCCTTCAACTCATACAATTTTTTCTTCTAGCCAACTTTTAAGAACTTGTACCCCATAAGCATAACTTATTTCTTCCATAGATCTAATAGAATGCAAGAAGCAAGCCAAAAACATGGCAAACTAAAGTAACCAATAAAGAATGCTGAAAACAGAACCAGCAAGAGTACCTTTCTCCATGGACCAGATTTTGATGAACTTTGAGTGTGGTGCTCTGACTGCAGCATGAAACAGTTCTGATTAGCTAATCTCATAAGTCATTAAAAAAAGACATTAAATATACATTTGAACAGATATAAATACCTCTTCAAACTTTTCAAAGTTTTGGGTATCCAACTCATCTTTAACCTCAGGAATAAATGCTGCTTCCATTTGGTAAATGTGATCCCAGTCAACTCCCTTAAACCAAGGATGGGCCTAAACAAACAGACAATCAACTCATTTCCATCAATTCAACTCACATGATCAAATATCTTGGCTTAAAACACACTGCTTAGCACCTTCAATTCATCTGCTCCATTTGAACCAAGCCTGTGGTTAACATTACAAAGTAATTTGCTTATCAGGTCTTTCGCTTCAAAAGAAAGTACAGCTTCCTCGGGAAACTTTAAATGTGTTCTCCAGTTCACTATCTGCATAAGAACAAGAAGGCCAAAATTACTCCATATTTCTTATTTCAGCATCACAATATTTGACTATAGGGAACCGATGGTGCATTCAACTGCAAAGTAATAAAAAGGGTAGAACATAATTGACATATTAGTAGACCTGGATCGATGAACCAAAAAATGCATAGAGGATGACATATTATAGCATAGCATAGGGTTATCATAACATTATCTTTTCATAGATAAAGAAAAACTAAAAGTAGAAGTAAAAGATAAAATTGGTATTTTAGAGTTCTGAAACTATAAGCCAGCTTCAAGTAATTATTAACTGAAAAGCATGCAGAAGGAAGAAAAAAGAATTCCCAGCAACCATATTATCGATAAAGACCACATGAACTATAATATCGAAGGTTTACCAGCCCAAGCGTATGATTATTGAAGGTGGCAGCAGCAGCCCAAGCTCAAGCCAATGAGGCCAATGAGCTTAGTTATAGACCATCCAAATTGGTTTAACCCCCTTTAGCGATAGATATAAATAAGTATTACATTTCAATGAAGAAAATTTCAAATATGCAGTCTCAAATGACTTTAAACTGTTAATTTTATCTGAATCGAGGATGCTCTTGATACACCGGACCAATCCCAATGACCTCACTACTTGTGGTGGTGTGGGTAGTGAACCCAATTCATCCATGGGGAGATACTTAAAGTGAAGTCATACTATAAACACATATAAGAGAAAACATTGCAAACTGTATAGACAATATACATCCACAATAAAGCAAAACATTACAGCTAAGGTTTCATGCAACATTGGAGGAAATCATAATCTTACCTTCCTGCAAGTTGACATAGGATCATCAGAATAGAAGGGAGGATAACCCACGAGCATTTCAAACATGATAGCACCAAGGGACCACCTACACAACAAGAAAAGGCCTCATTTCCCAGTGATGTGAAAAAAATGAACCCCTGCTCCCTTAACTCCTAGATACACAGTTGTTTTGGTTGCAAAGGAGGGGATAAGAGATAACAAAGACAAACAAAAGAAGAGATGTTCAAAGGAGAGGAGCAGGAAAATAACGTTTATGAGATAAAAGGCAATTAGAGGTCATTCATTCCAGAATAACAACAGCAAAGCCAAAAGATGGATCTATGTGTGCGTGTGTGTGTGTATCAGTCAAATTCATACATCCTCAGAACACATATATGATATAATGTAAACATCCGAAACACTGTGGGTGGTAGATATAAACTAACCAATCACATTCCATTCCATAACCCTTCTTTAACAGAACCTCTGGAGCAATATAATCAGGTGTACCAACAGTAGAATAAGCCTGCACTCAGCACATATGAATAAGAAAAGTCTTTTTAGCAAATTATTTCTCAAGAATAAAAAAGAAAAGTTTTACAGCTAAGATGTTCATCATTACTACAGTTCAATGAACAATCATTAACATAGCACAGCTGTTACCCTAACCAAAGATATGTTCCAAGCCAATGAAACCTAGTTTAGTAGGCAGTAGCAGCTCGAGCAAAATCAAAATAGCCTTTTTTGCATTACTTACAAGCATTCTCCTATTTTTCTGCCAATGTTGCAATTGCTCTTGTTGTGTGCGTTTTGGAGCTGAGGTATCATCACTCCTTGAGGATCCATTAAGGTTGTCTCCAACTGTAAAGTCTTCTTTTAGAGTACTACAGTCCAAAGGTTTGCACAAGCCAAAATCTGATAGTCTTAAATGGCCATGCCTATCAAGTAGTAAGTTATCAGGCTTAATGTCTCTGCAGACAATCAAATGTATGGAAACAAGTCAGACATGGAGGTAGTCGATATGAATGTAGAACTACAGCATGCTGAATAGATTATTCAAACCAGCCATCTACAAACCTATGTATGTAGTTATGTTTATGGATGGATTCAATAGCCAAAACTGTCTCTGCTACATAAAATCTGGCCTCATCTTCAGTCAAGGTATCCTTTCTCATTAATAAAGTCATCATATCTCCACCCGGAAGATATTCCATGATAAGATACAAATATTCATCATCTTGAAAAGAGCAATACAGTTTGACTATGCAATTGCTATCCACTTCCGCAAGTAAATTCCTTTCAGCTTTAACATGTTCAACCTAATAAATACAGAAGGGACAAGTCACGTAATAAACATAATTATATGAGAATCATCTGAAGACCAATAATCAGGTACCTGGCCTCTACGAAGCATTTCTGATTTCTTAAGCTTTTTCATTGCATACACAGATCCTGTTGTCTTTTCCCTACAGACTCTAACCTGTACAGCACATACCAGTCACTAAAATTTTATTTTTCATTCATTATGTACTTAAATGGCATTTAGATATCCCATCACATTATATTCATCAAATCAATAGACAAGGAACCTGGTTGGGTGCAATGGATTGGGATTTGGGAACACTATCCCAAACCAACCAAAGTAATGAAAAGCAAGATAGACATAATATTAGTAGTAATCTTTACCTCTCCAAAAGCACCCTTCCCAATCATTGTCAACAACTCAAAATCATCAGCACCCATTTTGTGCCTCTGAAGACGCATATATTCAGTTTCCTTCTTCTCTAAAAACTTTAGTAGGTTATTTTGATCTTCCTCAGATACATCAGCATCAGCTAGCTTCTTTTCAAGTAAATTTCGCCTGTCAACAAACAAATATGAGGTGATACACACTTGCACTCTAAGTAAGAAAGAGGCTCCTCAAAAATCCAGACAATGATGTGAGCAAAGAAGTACAAGGAAGGGTAAGAGGTTGATGTGATGCACTTAGGATGACAAATAATTTGACGAGTTCAATAATGATATAAAGCAATAAAATATGACTCAAGAAAATTTAATTAGTTTTACCATACCGCTCTCTCCTTTCCTGAAGATTTCTCATCTGCTCCTTGTAATGGTTTTCAATATACTGCTTCGCTGCAGCCACCCTTTGTTTCGTGAGGGTTGAGGCTTCCTCAGTTGAAATTGATTCTGGTTCTTCTCTTCCACTGCCCATCATGTCCTTCTTTTTAGTCAAAGGCCTAAATCTATCTCTTGGTTGAAACCTGTTAAGCCAACTTTTAGCTGAGTCCATCAATTTCTCCTCAGCTTAAGAGGCGGTTTGCACGCAGCTTCCCAATCGAATCCCATTGTAAACTGACACCATCACTCTCATCCCTCAACCACAAAATCTACCAACAACAGAAAGTTAATTTTAAACTGAGCTTGAATCTGAATGGAACAATGTACATTACTATCAAACTACATGGAATAAAAACATCAAAATGCAAAAATTACCAAATTCCAAAGCATCTTCCACGTTTTCAACAAACCAAAAGAATCCAATAAATCTCACACGCTACTCAAACACAAAAAACATCCGGATTCACCAAAATAGAGAGCAAGAACATTAAAAAAAGATGAAAACACTAATTAATTAATCTTCCTAACAAAAGATACAAACTCTTCTAATTCTAACAGAATCCACCAAACAACTCTACACACAAAAGGGCCAATACAACAACAACCAAAACACACACACACACACACACACCCACAAAAAAAAAGCAATAACGTCATCTATGAATGATCATGGAAATACCTCGAATTAGAATTGAAAAATTCCAAATTGAAATTGTTTACAATTCCAACATCAGCCGGCAACATGCAACACAAATATCGAGGACACAAGAATCCTGTGCCGAAACACAAATTCGAGAAGAAAGAGAAAATCAAAATAAATTCAGCAAAAAAAGGAAGAGCAATAGGCAGGAAAATCGGGTTACCGCCAAATCTTAAGAGACGGAGAGAGAAAACCGATGAGCGGAATTCAACCGTGCACGTATATATTCATACAATCAGTTATGGAGATACAGAAAAAGAATGAATATATAAATAGATTCGCTTGATTGATTTTGACTAAAATAATTGGAAAAATAAATCCACCATTTTCTCAGGTTTGGAGAACAAAAGGCCAACTTCGCATGATCCAACGTTTTCTCCACTATTTTTATAACTTTCTCTCTCTATAATTTGATTGCATTCTATATAAATGTCTTGCATTTAATTTTATTCTTTTTATATGTTTGTTGTATAACAATGTAAAAATGACCTTTTTCTCAAGCAGGACAAATGCAATTTTAGGAGGGACGGGTCAACTAACGATCCAAAATTCATATGTAAATTTGTGAAAATAAGTATGAGTAATAAGTAAAAAAGAATTGGTCTCAAGAAAATTATTCATAAAAATGTCTTACACAAGTTTTTATGTAAACTAGTTTTGTGCTCGTGCGATGCATGGGATTAAGTTCTTAAAGAAATATAATTCTATTTTTTTATATTTAAAATATTTGAAATTTGAAAAACTATGTCTAATTAAATTTTATAGATTGAAAGTAAGTGACTTATATAATTTAAATAGAGTAGGACTTGGGTGCCCCCGGGGTACGGATCCCAACTCGACCCAAATTATATATATAGATATATTTTCTTTTTTTCTTTCTATTTTTTCCATTATCAGCGGTTCCCTTCTTCTTCTTCTTATTCTTCTTTCGGTGTTCCATCGTCACAGCACCATCTCTTTTTTTTTTTTGAATGGGATGACAACAGATTTGGAGTGACGAAACTCTTCTTCTTCTTCTTCTTCTTCTTCTTCTTCTTCTTCTTCTTTCGGTGTTCCATTGTTACAGCACCGTCTCTCTTTTTTTTTAATGCGATGACAAGAAATCCGGAGTGACGGAAGGAAGGCCGTCGAGGAAGTTGACGATAGAGGAGGAGGTGGTAGAGGTAGCGGCGCAAGGGCAGGGGTGGAGCTTGACGAAGTTGGGGCAGAGGATGGTGAGGCGGTTGCAGAAGATAATTTTTCTTCCTTTCTTCTCGATTTTGCAGAGGATGATTGTATGGATTTGATCTAGGGTTTCTGTGCACAATGTTTATGTGATAATAATTCATATGAATTCTGCAATTTGCAGAAAAAAAATGAGGAAGAATATGATATAAATCGTTGTTTTATTGTTTAGAAATATTAAACTCATCATACTCTAATGTAATACCTATAGAGTACACATGTGATACCTATAGAACAAAAATTCGAACAAATAATTCATACCTTAATTGAGTTAGTTTGTAATACCTATAAAGTATACATGTAATACCTATAGAGTAAACATGTGATACCTACACAAAAGTAAAAACAAATAATTCATACCTCTATTGAATAAACACATGATACCTTAAGAGTAGTATACATATAATACCCTAAGAGTATACATGTAATACCTATAGAACAAAAAATCAATACCTTAATTAAGTAAGTTTGTAATACCTATAGAGTATACATGTAATACCTATAGAGTAAACACATAATACCTATCATTAAATCTTAAGAAATATAAGTGTAATACCTATAGGGTATATGCGTAATACCTATAGGGTAACATGTAATATTCATCACTAAATCATCAACTAGGTAATCAGGTGTGTGTGGGCGCACACCAGATTTGCTATGGGCTTGCGTGGCGGCGCGTGGGTGCGCGTGGAGACTGCCCACGCGCCGGGTCGGATCTGGGGGCACGAATTTAAGATTCGTACCCCGGGGTACACAAGTTTTTGCCATTTAAATATTTAATCAATGGAGAATGATTAACTTTAGATATTGTGGATAAAATGAAATATTATAGTATTTAAATTTATTTTATAAGCTTGAGAACAAAATATTATATCATTAAAAGTATACTCTTTTCGGATATCAAGTACATTATTCTCATTTCCTAATTTTGTTAAACTTTGTTTTTGGAAAACAACCATATACAATTAGTAAAACAAAAATTAAAACATACTATTTATTTATATAATTTTTATTAATAGAAATATAAGATTCGTGCAGAAACTTATTGGACATGATATAATTTCTATTCATTTTTTTAGCCATTTTTTTCTTGTAATTGTATGTTTTCTTACTATTTTTATTTGGTTTAACTCAAAAAGATTAGATAAACCTTCATATTAAATCAATATTTAGAATTGTCAATTATAAATTCAATGTAATTTTTTAAAGCATCTTTTATATATCACAAAGATAAAAAAAAAAAAAAAAGTTTACACTCTACTAATTATTCTTGTAACTATGATATTTAATAAAAATTTCTAAAATTATAAAGTGTAATTAAATAGATTTAAAAATGCATTATATACACAACATCATCACACATGCGATCTCTATATTCATAACTCAAAATTTCAATCTATTACCATTACTAACTCTTGAGTAAAATTATGTGGTTTCATTATTATTTTTTAATAGATCAACAATATTATTGAAATTTTTGGTGTAGTAGTAATAACTCTATTATTATAAGCGAGAACCCAAATTTGAAACATAAAAAATATTTATTTATAAACATCATTAATATTATTTAATGATATGGTTATAAATTATATTTAATAACACAATGAAATAGAATCAACATTTGTGGAAAAAAAAAGTTTAAAGTATCTTTAATATGTGTATAATTGAGTTTCAATTCGTAGGATATTTAAAGTCTTTCACACAATTACAATTATAAAATTGAATTCCAATTAAAGTCAAATTACATAATATTTACAGAAAATTACAAAAAAAGAATAACAAAATTACCCCACTATCTTGCGACACGCTTATATTCTACCCAACATTTGCGACTGGTTGTAACCAAAATCTATAAACGACCAAAATTTATAGATAGACCAACATTTCTTTACTTCTTAAATAGTAAAAATAACAATTAAAAGAAAAAAAATTGTGGTAATAACGGATTACATTATTCTTCCATCACATCAGATTGTGGGACCAAACTGTCACCATCCTCGTGTAAATGAACAAATCTTCCACATCAAAACTGAAACAATACCAATTAGATACAAACAAAAAAACCGAATTGAAAATTTTACAATTCGTAAGAAACATTTAAGTAAAAAAAAATTCATACTTGAGATGTCCACTTGAATAAGAGGGATGAAAATCTTCTTGAAAAACATTCTTCTTCACATGATTAGACGACACACAAAAATTTGAATTCAAGTAACTACAAAATTGTGTGAAATCGTAATTCACATTGATCCGCTCAATGTTGTAATTGTAAGTAATTAGTTCTCTCATATTTATAACATATCATTTGTTAGTAAGATATGAAAGTTTATATATGGTATAAATATGCTAATTTATTATCCTGATTGCATAATTACATGGCTAATATAATGCACATTTCCGAATTCACATTTCTCTTGTGTAAAATATTTGGGAAGTAACAAATGTATGGAAATTATAATGCAATATGACATATTAAATTAGAGGTGTTTCTTACTTTAATTAGTTTTGGAAATATTGAGATATATATGAATGTCCAGTTGACTTTCTAATAAAGTAGAAAACAAATTTCACAAATTAAGTACAAATTCCACAATTCAAGCAAAATATAAAAAAAATTCATGCTTGATTCATGAATTGAATCTTTATATATATATAAAAACACAAACATTTCCTCAAATAGTAATGTTAAAAATTTCCCGCCAAAAACACCCTACCAAAATTGGAAATGATTTTTTTAGTAAAATAAATGTTAAATGATAAATAATAAATCATGATTGATGATATATATATATATATATATATAAGGAAGTGATATGATATAATAAAATTACCATATTTGTCAATATGATAAGTCAACTTTAATTATCAATTTCTATTCATATATTTACGATATCATTTAACAATGTATGTATACATATGTATATATGATTTACATCATATAGTATCATAATCATAATATCATATAAATAATAAAACAATTATTCATTCGATGTTAATATATATTTATATATCTTTATCTTTATATATATAAAAACACAAACATTTCCTCAAATAGTAATGTTAAAATTTTCCCGCAAAAAACACCCTGCCAAAATTGGAAATGATTTTTTTAGTAAAATAAATGTTAAATGATAAATAATAAATCATGATTGATGATATATATATATATATATATAAGGAAGTGATATGATATAATAAAATTACCATATTTGTCAATATGGTAAGTCAACTTTAATTATCAATTTCTATTCATATATTTATGATATCATTTAGCAATGTATGTATACATACATACATATATATATGATTTACATCATATAATATCATAATCATAATATCATATAAATAATAAAACAATTATTCATTCGATGTTAATATATATTTATATATAATTTAATATGCATTAAATATATACATAAAATATATTTATTATATAATTCTTATCATTACAAAATAATATAATATATTAAAAGATAACCAAAATATAGATACAATTTTATGTAATTTTGTTGACGTATAAAACATAATTGTTATATAAAGGAGTAGATATATAAAAATTAATTCGCCACTTGATAACCAAATCTACATAAAACATAAAGTCAACAATTAAATAATTCTAAATATAAGAATTAAAAGATATATTGTAATAATATATCATATAGAAAGAAATTAAAGAACTCCACTTGATTTGATAATAAATCATATGTAATAATAAAATGAATATCATATTTAATTAATTATGATATTAATCAATATATATATGAAGAAGAACATTTCCTTAAATAATTTTTCCACCCAAAAGTTGTTTTGATATTTATGGAAAAGATATAATGTTTATCCATTAAATAAAAAAGTCAATTGCCTCATTAACTTCTATATAGAAGGATGAATATTACAACAAATTAGGGAAAAAAAAAAAAGAAATTATTGCCATTAGCTATCCTTCTTCTATTTAATATGTTTCAATTTAATAAAAATGTTAATTTAATATGTTTCAATTTAAAAAATGTTAAATTATTTTATAGATGCAAACTAAATGATTTTTCATCTAAGCATTCCATATGATTTTATATAAAAATTTCTTAATGACTTATACATCAAGTTATTTGACATCGATTACCTAGAAATATTGGTTTGTTTTAAAATTAATATAATTTGAAATGTCATTTTAAAAATATAATAGATGTTGATGCTATCGTTTTCATCCATTAAATAAGATACAAATAAGTCCCTACTAAATTTCACTATTAAAATTGAATATACAATAATATGAGCAAACAAATAAGATTGTGATATTATCTTGATCTTGATTTTATATACTATATATATTGAACAGGATTTTCTATTTTGTAAATAATAAAATTCAATAAAAATAATATTTAATGTATAACATAATGTAATATAATGAAACGTTTTAATTTTATCAATAAACACATTGATTGTGAATGATGTGATTTGATTTCATGTATAGGAATTAAGTAGAAACTGAACATTTATTTGCAATCATTATAATTGGGGAAAAAAAATCTATAAATTAGGAAGCAGCTAAATTTATGACATACAAAATGCACTAATTCCATATCTAATGAACAAATTATGCACTATAAATATGAGAGAAAAAACTTAGAATTGACTCACACTTTCTCTTTAATTTCTCAAATTCTGCAATACAAATCTTTTGCTTTAATGGTGCTCATGGGATTGTGTTCTTTTTTTCTTTTTTGGTTTTTATTTTATTTGGTCATGATTTTTATTTGATCTACATCATATAGTTTGGATGGACGGTTAATAATTTTTTGACTTTATCAATCATTTCTTAACGATTAAAGTTCCTATCGTTATTCATATTTGGAGATGAATGTTTTATTTATTGGTATAGCATATGGATTATTATTAATGTAATTTTTTTTTTTTTACTTTATGCAAGAATTTCGTGAAGAAACCTGAATGAAAACTTACATGGAAAAGTGATAAAGAAGACTATAAATTTACATTACAAGGTAGATTGTTTTTTTTTTTTTTTTGTTAGAAATAATTGGAAATTAATCATATATTTTGTTTTTATATTTCTTTTATGTTTTTGAGATTTTTATCATAGAATTTATTTGTTTTAAAGATAACATGCTTAAAAGTAATCAGTTGAATTATTCCTTCTATCATATATAGAACATAGCTTTCATGTTGTGATTTGTTTACGTAAACATTATTCCTTTATCTTGAATGGTGTACTTGAAATGTGATAATTTCTATAGAATTCATATCCATCTTATTTATATATAAACTAAATTTAAAATTATAATATCTTATTTTATTAGCGTACCTAGAGATTATCTCCAACAATTAAATATTTAAAATATATAATATATAAATTACTTAAATTAATTATATTACATTTGTATATACTTTTTTTTCCAAATCTCAAATAAAAATATTATAATTGTATTTTATAAAATTTTATCCCGTGCATCGCATGGGTACAAAACTAGTTCAAATATAATTTCAAATGCGTAAACGTATTCTCTCTCAAATCAATATATACTATGTTAACTACTTTATTTATTTTTAAATCACAAAATTGAATATTCTTATTCATTTTTTTTGAACAAAAAATTTGAATATTTTTATTATTTTATCATTTTCCTGAAATTTCGTATTCCTACACATTAAAGTTTCCATAATAAATGGAAATTGTAAAATTTGAAAAAATGAATTTTGTTATTAAGAGAACATTGAGAAAATTTTCATTTTGCTAAATTTTATTTTATTTTTCTTAAATATATATGTATATATCTTACGTGTTTAAAATAAATATTAGAACACTATATCATAACTGAAAAAATGATATTCATAATAATACATTCATGGTGATTATTAGAAAATAGTTTATTAAATATTAAATTACAACAAAACATAATTTTCCAAATATATATATATATATATATGCATTAATATATGTGTTTGACTTACCGTATTTAGCATTAAGATCTTTTTACAGTATTAACATATATGCATTATATGAAATTATATATAATGCCAAATTAAGAAGATCTTTCTCAAATTTAAGATCTTAATGCCAAATTTTACTTTCTTATAACTATTGATTGGAGAGTAATTAATGATATTAACAATATTTTAGCCTTTTATATTTGTATATTTTACAATATCTTCAATTCATCATTAAAATATATCGATAAAAGATAAAGTGTTGAATGATATTACATATATAAAATACAAATATTAATTTAAAAAATATTTAGGATGGCATATAATTTCACACTAAATACATATTATATATATACATAGATGTATGTACACACATCTTTAATGGTGTTACATTATTTATTAATTTTTATTAATTATGATATCAATTATCCCTAATTATTCTAATTATTGTTTGGACAATATCTACTGTTGGTATTTAAAAAATTATTCAATAAAAATTAATTTAATTAAGATCAAAAAAATAAGCATAAACTAATACAATATTTATATTAAAATCAAATCTATATATAATATTAAATACAATAAAAATAATAAAAAATGCAAAAGAAGAAAAGAAAAAATATTAAACTAATATATTTGTATTATTAAAAAAAATTTAAATATGGATTAAATAATAAAAAATGCAAAATAAGAAAAAGAAAAAAAATTATTGATGTGACACTTGTGTGTCCTGGGGGCAACGTGCCCCCAACTATTCATCTATTATTATAATATAGGAGTGACACTTGTGTGCCTCGGGGGCAACGTGCTCCCAAATTAATCATCATATTGGTGTTAAATACACACTCTACAGGTATCATGTGTATACTCTTCAGGTATCACATGTATACTCTTATATAAATATGATATCTGTAGAGTATATGTATAACACCAAAAAACATATATAACACTTGCAAAGTATACATATAACACCTAGATCTGTGCCCCTATGTGTCTCGGGGTATATAAGTTTTTGTCATAATATAGATATAGATATTAAATGAATGGTATAATTGGTACTTCATAAAATAATTTACTCTCAATCATCCAAAATAATGCATCATTTTAGAGAAACAACTTCTTCTTCTTTTTTTTTTTTTTTAATTAGAAGGAATAATACTTTGTAAAACTCACATTGACATAGACTCTAATTTTATTAATTTTCTGAGTAATAATTTTACTAGAAATACGAAAATAATTGGTGGGACAAAATGAACTAAGGTGAGACTGATGAATATATATATATATATATATATATATAGCTTTTAGCAAATAGTTGATTCCTCAATCCCACCTCATACATTTGATGTGAGACAGTGATGAATATACATAGATATAATATATGAAAATAGCTCAATTATTATCAAAATAGTTGATAGATATATATATCAAAACACCCAAACTGATGTGGATGTTTCATCCAAGGATATATATATATATATATATATAATGTCTATTGCTAAGAGTACTATTATTAATATTAATATTGATATTAATATATATGTCTGTATATATTGATTGTTAAGGAGGGCAGTCACAATTATATGAAATCATAATTAAAATGCTACTTTCGAAGTGAATATATTAAAAATACTAGCATGATCCATGGGTGTAAATTACAAGATTGCGTCCATGTTTGAGAGTACATTTGATAACTCAAAAGATAAATTATAAGATGGACTTAAACTAAGTTATTTTCTAAAAGGTAACATTTTTCATGAATGTATAGTAAAAATGAACTTAAAGACCAGTTCACTATAAGTGCTACTGAAATGAATTTCAAAAGCCATAAATATACACTTCTTCTAAAAGTATTTCAAGAGTTGCTACTCATCACGATTTTATTTACCAAACATAATAATGTATTAAAAAGATAAGGAAATAGCATCCATCAAAACAACTGAAAATGAAAGAATTTCATATTTGAGACAATGATATGAGCATAGATTCATGAGAAAATTGATGTTTCCATTTTATTTGCAAGATTCTCACTGATAAACAGTGATCAATCTTAGAAGCTGAATAAGTGTCATTACAAAATTCCAAAAGACCTACAATGAATATCATCAAATCTCACAAAAATTGCAAACTGAATCTAATTTTTGCCGCATTTGACATTTCCACACCATAAATATTACTGTAATAAATTTCACACCACGAGCATTTCTGCATGAAACAATGTTTATTGTACCCCCAAGAATTTCCGAATCATATGAGCTATTAGCAGACAAAGAATCAGTGATCTAATTCGCAATAGTCTGCCTACGGATTCAATAATGACGGAAGGGCAGATCAACGGTAATATGCCATATGTCTGGAAGACCTAAAAGGGGAAGCATCGAATGGAGAAGATTTTCGGAGTGGAGATGGAGAGTTGATTGGTTTCTTCTTCTCGATCTTAGTTTCAGACCTTAGCCACAGCTCAACCACTGACAGCAAATTCACATTATTTTTTAGTTCATTGAGCTCAGCTAGCTTCTTGGACTTCTTTAACACACCATCTTGAACATAAACAAGATCAGTTGCCCAGCTCTCCAGTCCATCAAAAATATGAGTTGCATAAACAATTGTAGCTCCTCTCTGAAATTAAGAATTCAAATGAACAAAATTTAACACCCTGTTTTGACTATTTTTTTATGAGATCCAAGTTTAGGTGAGGTCAGGTCTATATGAGGTCATTGTATAGTGTAGGCAAAAGGTATCAAAAAGACTTTTTTCCTTAAAAAGAACATATAACGAGCAATACTAACACAGTATGGGCAAATATTATTTCACAGTCAACAAAATGGCAATCATTTCATCGCTAGATGAAGAAGCTAACCATGTGACTAAAATGCAATTGTATGAATGTAGGTAAAGATCAGCAAGGATACCTGCTCACACTCTTCCCTGAAAAATTCCAGCAAATCCATCCTAGCCACAACATCTAGATCAACAGTGACCTCATCTAGCAACAGTACCTGGAGGGCCAACCTTGACTGTTAACAAAAGGGTGAATTGACGAGGGAGTTGGAAACATAGTCCAAAAACCATGGAGTCTACTTGCCTAAGATTGATCAACTCCAAATAATTTGATATTGCCTCCCCAACCCCCACATCAAAAAAACTTCCTCAGATATGCATACCAACTAAAAGGAAACAATTCCTAAACAGCCAGAAAGAGAGGGGGGGGGGGGGGGGGGGAAGGACAGCAATGGATGTACATCTATGAAAATAGAAACAAAATGAGAATGTAGCTAAGAAGTCCATTAGTGTATGAGCTCAAACCTTACAAATGTATGACTTGATATTACCACATTAGGGTACAAAGTTTACCTTGTAAGGATGAAGGAGACCCATGCAAATTTGGACTCGACGGCGTTGACCGTCAGAAACCTTGTGCATACGCCATTTAAGATTGATATCCAACAGTTCAATCAGCTTATCACGCCTATCAGGATCAACACCTTCAACTGGATCATGATAAGGAAAAGGAAAAGAAAATAATTAAAACCTTAAAAGCTGTGTTGGAGTTGAAGGATTTGAGATTGGATTTGAAATCCACTACAATTTGGATGAATTCGAAATCCAATCATTTCAAAGCTTCAATCCAAAACGCAACCTAATTTTTGTCAACAAAGTCAATGAATTATAGAAGAAAAGCTTAGCCCCTCGGATAAAAAAGGGAACATAAACTATCATCTTCATATAAATAATTTGCTGCAGTTAGGAGGATGAAAAATACACAACTGAGGCAATTCCAAGAAACTGAAACGTCAAAGAACTCTACAATGTAACTATGAACTCTACCAAATAGAGGGATATGGTAAATAAAATAGTAACCAAATAATACACAAAGTATAGCAGTTCACACACCTCCAAATATCATATGTTCCGCTGAGAAGTCCCCTTGAAGCGGCAGTTCTCCCTACAGTTCAGCAAACAAGGGAAAAGAAAATGTCAGACCATCATCAATATATAAAACTAAGAATAAACCCACCATAATGATGTCAAAACACAGTTATACGTTTATCATAGCAATTAATCAACTCTTAAACACTCAAGAACAAATCTTCTATGACCAAACTTTACGATCCACACCAGAACATGGGAAAACTAAACTTGAAAACACAAACACACCAGTCCAGATATATAACAACATATTGCCAACGACACACCGCCACTAAGATTATTCAGTGGGCTTATAGTACAATTACAAGAGAATTATGCAGTAATAAGTTAATCATAGCAGTTTATCAACACCTTACAACTCAAGAACAAACCTTATTCTACGAAATTTATGAGCCGGCAAAACACTAACTCGCTAGTATGCTAACAAACCACACAGTTAATACCATTAGATCACACAAAATCACACTCACAACGAAATTAAACTATTATTCAGTAGACTAACATACAATAACAAAGAATTAAGAAAAGGGGGGAAACTCACAGCAGAGCCCACAGATTTACTCCAAGATTCCCCCAAATAGGCCAAATCACCATCGCAAACGAGACTCGTGTCATGAAAAGCCGAGAGATTCAACACTCTCACGACATCTCTCCCACCCACCATATGCTTCCCGGCCAAAATCCTCAGCAGAGTCGTCTTCCCTGATCAAAATTCAATAGCGACCACTACATAACTGGAAGCAAATCAAAGAATTGAAACAAAAGCAAAGGCGAGAAGAAAGAAGAAATTGGCACCAGATCCATTGGCGCCGACGAGGAGGGTCCGCGATCCGGGGGATATGTTGAGATTGAAATCGATGTAGAGAGGGGTAGTAGCGTCATAGGAGAACTGCATGCCCCTCACTTGAATACTGTAAGAATCTCCCTCCATTGTTGAGTAATGGAGGTGGCGAGAGTCGTCGGTTGGTTTTAAAGCTACGCACAAGTCTGCAATGGCGGGTGTTTTGCCACGAATTCTTCATCAAACGAATGGAGATTAGAGAGACGACGCTAATTGATTGCCCGCAAAACTATTAATCTATTGAAAGCGCTACTCCTACCATTAATGTCTTCACCGCCGCTGACATATCACATATAATATATAATATAATATAATATAATATAGTGAGGGGCCGTTCGGCACGCTGGTATGGATTGATTGAGATTGATAAGTTAAATGAGATTGTACTGTTCACAGTTGAAAAAAAGTATGTTTGGTATATAAGTTTTGTGGTAGGTTTGATAAAATTTTATGTTTGGTATGAATGATATAAGGTTTGTTAAAGTTAGTTTGTATGTAAATTGTTGTTTGGTATGTTTGTTTGTATTGATAAAAACGTGAAATTACATTCCTACCCTCAGATTCTAAAATATTTATAAACACAAGGGAATGTGTTAAAGAAATCAAAAAAAAAAAACATAAAGATGAGGGTTTGATGTTGGAAGAGTAGCAGCTTCGCACAAGTGACATTCCCAATTTCCTGTCTTCCATCCGGCTACGTTGAACTCCTCCGGCGGCCTCACCGAGTTTGGGTGGTTCGAAGCTTCGGCTTTATAGAAAGGTTTTGTTGATTCTTCCACTTTAATCTTGTAGCAATTTTTCCAACCTCTCATCTTTTGAATGGATCTATCCTCGAATCTGAATCCACAAGATGCATTCCTCAAATCTTGGTTCATGGTTCGCAGATCTGCAGTTGAAAACCCCTGGGTGTCGTCCGAGAAGTGAGCGATTCAAAAAAGTCGAAGGTTGGAGGCATCGATTTCTAATGTCTTATAACAGGTAAATACCCAAACTACATCGACTTAGCAATGGGTCTCAATTCGGACATGTAAATGAGTTGCAATTGTGCATTTTCAGTTCACTTCTATGATTGCCATAATGAGTGAAAAAAAATTGCTCGTAGCTCGTAGGAGAAGAGGCATTTTACATAAATTATATGACATGGATACAATTGCACATTTGTATGGTGAATAGGTATTTAATGTTGTTGTTATTAGTAGGGATTATAATATATCTGTTGAGATGTTGATCGATTATGGTGTTCCCTTTAAGTTGGAGTTGTTTTCGTCCACGTAGGGGTGCTTTGTCGAAAGGCGTTGTTAAAATATATATGGTGTTTGGTCTATATAGCAAATCATTCAATAATGTATGGTGAAATTTTAATTGTGTGAAATTTGTGTAGTTCAAACGCATTTCCCTACACCACTTGGAGCGGCAATGCTCTTTGTAATGAAGAGATAATGCGTTGTAAGCATGACATCCCCATGCAAATGCAAACTTCAATGACAAAAAAGAACCCCATGCGACGTTTCAAGAGTTGTCCTTTCCGAGGGGTATTTTTTAGTATCATAATGTATAAGTCTCATTTTGTCACCGTCTAACATCGGCCTTCATTCATTGATTTGAAATATGTGTTTGGCTTCTTGCATATATGACACTCGTAGAAAGATGCTTGTGGTACATTCATTTGGTGTGATCCCCAACTTGAAGGACGTGGTAGAGATGTGGCTATTGATTGCGTTGACAAGATTGCTCGGTTGAAGGCGGAGCTTTCTTCAATAAGGTGTAATCAACAAAAGTATAAGAAGTGTACGATCTACTTATCACTTTTGTCAACCTTTATGTTTGTACTCCTCTTGCATGCCTCCCGTAAGAATGAATGATACACCGTGCGTATTGTTAGCAATATGGGGTTTTTTAGTTACTCTTAACCACCTTGCAAGAAGGGGGAAATGTGTTACTTGTTTAATGTTTGTGTGATTTGTTCTAATTACACTACCTTTTTAATATCACTTTGTTCACTTGTTTGTCGATTACTTGTACGATGAATTCCATAATTCTCTTGTGTCTTTGTGACTACCTTGGACATCATATACATATATAGCATAATGTGAACATATACCTTGGACATCATGAAGAACAAATAGTATAATGTGAACATATAGATAGACATAGTAGGAAAATGTGATGTTCAAAATGTTGTGGATGTTCCACAGGGTTTGGTAGAGACATTCCTCTATGCCAATCTAGCTTAGAATACCACATGAAAGTTGCTTCTTAACCTAACTTAGTCCAGGATTCAGTACACACATAGTTGCAGTCTTACAAAAGTTCGGCTAAGCTATTTACACATAGCACGCCATATTTCAAAAATAATTACAAGTCTTAGAACACCTTCCAACTGACCCTTCGTGCATTAAAGGGTGAATAGCTTGTCCCGCCTAATCGGTTCCCGATAAACCACTGGAAACATGGCATCCACAGGGTCAGCGGCTTCTGCATCGAAGGGCTCGTCCTTGATCAGGATTGGTGCTGCAGCCGAAGTTCCAACAGGTATGAATATGACTTCACCCGGTCGATGCACGTACATGATTTTGGTCCACATCTCAAAGTGTGAAAACCGCATTCTCTAAATAACCTTTGGTACTCGTTCTCTTGTAGGAATTCAATCAAGGAAGGCGTCTAATTCATCAGCATTCGGCCATCATAAGGAATAAACCACATTCGGATTATTTTCCTAGCTTCTTTGTATTACTTGATGCGCATTAATAGCACTTTAAAAATGGCTACTTAGGCATACCTTTCTTACGAAATGCCAATACTCCGACGACACAGCTACGCGATTTTTGTCCTTGTTGAACCTCACACCATCAGTGGCGTTGACATAGTCACAGAAGAGCCTGTACAACCTTACGTTATTTGCAACGAATGTCTTCACGTTCTCTTCATGCCAACGTGCGTCGCTTGTCTCCTCGTGCAGCTGTCTTGCAAGGATGTCACAAACATTGCAAAGAACCAGAGGGTCCTTAACATTGCGCTGGAAGGCCATTTGGTAAAATCGGTGTGCGAGTTCTTTCGCTTCATCCGCTGAGAAGACGTGGTAGAATTTTGACAGCTTGGGGTTCCTTCTAGGCATCCTGCATATTTCAATACACACTTATAAATCCAGATGGAGGTGAACAATATAAAGAATGGCATCAACTTTAATTAATACACGATGAGAATTTAAGTGTCAACTTTGCCATCCACACTTGCAGGAAATAGATGAGTCTATGTTTAAACTGAAGGCAGGGAAAATATCATGAAAATTAAATGGCATGAATTTGACAGGTGAACCTATAAATAATGCATTTCAGTGGCTATGGGTTGAAGTATATAATAATCATGATTTCCTTGTCACATGCAAGTCAAAAGTATTACCCATAGTTTTCTTTAATTAATGTCAATATTGCCAAATCTTGCACTATTTCAGTCAAACAAATGTGGCCACAGAGGTAGTCTTTTTCCAAAGATATGCATGGTGAAGTCTATGTCATTGTAAGTATGTTGCATGACAGAATCTTAAATAGTGTATTAGATAAGATTTGTTCCAAAATATTAAAACCAAGTTTGATGCACAACACTTATAAATACAAGTAGAAGATGCAAATTCAACGTGCACATAACACACCCACCATCAAGCATAACCAACAGACTTGTATTCAAATATCCCACTGTCTCATCAAAATGGTTCGAAATCCATCTGGATTGAAACAGGATGACTACATCTACGGGCTTGACTGGGACGTAAACGTTGTGACATTGTTCGCCGAAGTCCTTGCGGATCAAGCGCGGATGGGCAACTTCCACCCCGCATGCAACAACCGACATGCGATTCAAACAGCTCAATACATGTTGTCTAAGTTTTTCAACAAGTCTTTCGATCTCAAGGAATGTGTTAAACAAGTTCGTTTGTTGCGAAAGAGGCATATGACTTTCTCGACTATCTTAATGCGCGATGATGTGGCTTGGGCTATGGAGAACAATGAGATGGCTTATACGGATGAGTCTTGAGAGAATATTGTATCGGTACACCACTGTAGAAAAAGATTATATTTTTTGACATACCCATTCGTTTCCATCCTTTTTAACAAATCTCATACTTGATGTTTTAATTAATTATGTGATTGGCAGCGCGATCCATTCGCCTGGGCGTATGCCGAATTCGGAGACCCCCATTGGGATGATTTAAAAGTCATCTTTGGCCCTCCATCTGAAGTTCTTGCTTCCAATTCCAAGTCCGCGGTCAATGACCAAAAGGTAATTATCCTCGACGACAATGTCCAGCCACCGTGAGTTCCGCCGTACATGCCATTGGATGAAGTCATTGTCATTTCGAGTGACAATTCGAGAAGTCTATCTTCTAGCTTCATGAAAGACATGAGTGTCTGTGGGAATGACTCCGACAACGAGGACTCAATTAGATCTCCGTCGTTGAAGACCGAGATGAGCTCTTCTAATCACGCGGTCACGTCTAAAGGCAAAGGAACCATGTTTGGTGAGAATGTGTGCATGAGCTTGTACAGTGCCTCTTACGTCTCAAGCTCCTCTCACCCATCTCCCAATGGGAAAAAATGACAAACAAGGATCGAAAGGGCTTGGTGCTCGATGTTCACGTAAAGTTTGCAAGAATGTTGTATGAGCTTGACTTCTAGTAGTCTATGTTGGCAATGTTGTCTTTCCATATTTCCTTGATCTACTATGGTTATCCTATGTTCTGTAAGCTTGTAAATAGAAGTGTTATGTATTGTTGTGTGTCACCAATTTGTACTCCTTTTGGTTTAAAGTGTTTCAATTAATTAAAGTGTGTTGTTTTGGTTTAAAGTGCTTCATGGACCTGTTCGGCAATGTATTGGTTTAAAGTGCTTCAATTAATTAATATCAAGTGTTGGCACGCTTTTACCCATAATTTAAATAGATTACAAAAGCGCAAAACACATATACATATATATACATTAGCTTGTCCATGATGGCAAACTGGATACAAAAGTCATTCTGGTTCGGGGAAATTAAACAAGACCAAGCTAAGGCAGTAGTGTTCAAAAGACAATGAAATCCTGGATGGCCAAATATTACTTGAAGGATACATTACATTTTTTCAATTATGTCATTGATCATAATGATCCTAGCTTCGGTTGGCACGCTAAGAAGTAGTCTAGGTCACTTTCATTGTTTGCCAAGATGCGTCCCACATCCACTCTCGCTTTGTAATTCGGAAAGTCGAAAGAATCAAGGACGTCATACACTTTCGTGCGTTTCTCAGTTGGAGTCATCGTATCGACCTTGTTCTTAGCTAACACCCCAATGTTTTTGGCAATTTCGGTAAGGTTCTTGTCATTCCTCTCGCAATACTCTTGAAATGTCTCAAACACAGGATCGTTGGAGAGGGATTCATCAATTTTCCTAGCCTTCGGCTTTCCACTTCTTGCAGACATACTGGAAGATTCAGCTGCCCCCCTTGACATGAAATCGGTAGACGTCTCTTCATTGTTTGTTCGATTGGGCATAGGATGGGGACGTCCTAGCTTCGGTATTGCCGGTAGACAAGAAATCCTATTGCATCAGCAAATCCCTGAGCATGCTCACCCGTGGCCCTATCCTTCCCAAATATGTCGACCCAATCATCGAAAAAAGGCCATGTCTTGAACCGCATTGTTCGTACGCTTGGTTCAATCTATACAAAACTCGAATTTAGAGATGGCATAAATGATTAACCACATGATAAATGTAATACAGATAATGTGGGGGGTGTAATTGATTATCAATACCTTCACATGAGCTTCCCAAACATCATCAGCAACATCAATCATATGGTTACCACCCATGCCAAATCCACTTTTTCCAAACATCTGGCTTAGGGAGTGATAATTTTTCTTCCAAGTGTGGATTTTGCTAGCAATATGGGGCTCAGCCTTCAAATCAGTACCCGGAAAGTGTTGAGCCAAAGCGTGCTCCAGCAAATTTAGGTACCCGGTTCGGAATCCATTATCGGTTTTATAACCCCTGGCCACCAAGTCTTTTAGTGCTACGATGAGTTGTTTTTCCTCGTAGAAACTCCAAACCCGTCTAGAACCGACGGCAGATCGTTGTTTTGTGTTCATGCTGTGAAATGGTAATAACTTCCGCTTATATCAGTGTATTAATGAACATAATTAATTATTTTGTAGCACGTCCAAGTGTAATTCCCGTGGGCTTGCACACCACGTTTCAATTAATTGCGCATTAACATCAATTACAATTTTAGTGAAGCATTAAAAGAAATTACTTTAAACAGGGCAAATTGAACTATTTTAGATCTTGGACAATGGCAACAATGAAGCATGTCACATGTGGTAAACTGCATCCATTTCTCATGCAAGTTAACAAATGGTGAACAACCCAAAAAAAAAAAAATTCGAAAGTTGGAAAAAATAAGAATTAAGAATGAAAGGATGTCTTGGCAAAGTCGTTGGCAGGAGGTCTAGTTATACAACAACAAATGACAAATGACATGAAAATGTTTCAATCTTTGACTTAAACGGCCCTTGCATTCCACATCTCTTGCACGATGTTTTCCCTAAGTGCACTCCACTCTTGTGAAGACTCAACTTGCTCTACGTACGCGACCTCCGTGGGTGGTTCGAAATCCGGATTATGGAAAATTTCAGGCACCTCACTCTCAATAGGATCAATAGATGAATTCGTACGAATGAAGTTGTGAATCAAACAACATGCAAGAATAATGTGATTTTGGGTTCGGATAGGATAGTATGAGTTGCTGCGCAAAATACCCCAACGTGCTTTCAAAACGCCGAATGAACGCTCTATGACATTTCGTGCCCTAGCATGCATAAGATTGAAGTATTCTTGTGGTGTTTGAGGAGGTTGGGCTGCGTGATGCCATTCTTGGAGATGGTATCTAACACCCCGAAAGGGTGCTAAAAAGCCATTCCCATTTGTGTAACCACCGTCACACAAATAGTAATTTCCTGGCACAAAGATTTAAAGAGAATTTTAGACGTATTCATTTCTACTATAATGTAAAGAAAAGTATAAGTAGAAGGACAATGGGGAATAATAAGTTGGATGAGAATGCTCCCAATGAATTACCAATTGGGACTTTCAATCCATTAGGCCGAGTTATGGCATCACGCAGCACACGACTATCGGCGGCAGAGCCCTCCCACTCGGTAAGCACGTAGATGTAATTAAGATCTCGATCACAAACACCTAACACATTAACGGAAACAAATCCTTTTCGGTTTCTGTACTTAGGCTTCTCATGAAGAGGGACTTTGACAGGAATGTAGGTACCATCAAGGGCACCAAGACAACCCTACATTTTACGTGCCACCGGTTTTAGTATTCATTTGTTCACATGAGCCTATTTGTAGTACTTGCGAAGTTAACAAAAATGAAATCAGCATGTTTGGATACTCTACCTTAAAGAATCGCCAGCGTTCGGTGGATTCATCGGTCTCAATTGGTTTGGGATTAACAAGAAGGACCGTGTGCAGTTTTAAAACTGTTTTAAGGACAGCATTGAAGTGCAAGCTAATTGTGTGTCCATTTCTAAGGAAATCATCCTTAACCACTCGATTTTTCTTGTGATGGGCTAGACTTGAAAGAAAAATGGCTACTTGCTCAGGAATTGGAAGGTGTTTGGTAGGCTGAAGACCCCCTAGGTTCTCTAACAAATAACAAAGTCGGCTGAAACTGTCACGGCTCATACGCAGATGGTTAATACAAGTATCGTCACTTACGAGAGTCAAATTGCGAATATGTTCTAGTTGACGAGGAATTTTATTTGAAATGAGGTATTTTTTGGCTCTACGTGCGGGGGGGTGTGTTTGAGAATGAAGTTTTCTTCTTAACTTGTATGCAAAGGCAAATAGGATCATCATAGAATTAAAAGAAGCACACATGGCTTGCACACCACGTAGAATGATCTCAAGGTCAGACACATCATCCATCACAACTATGTAAGACAGATTTCTACATGAGCATAAGATCATGAAAACAAAAGTGCATTTAAATGTGATTATGAAATCATCAAAAATTGAGTTCTCATAGTTTAAAAGTATGGTGATCACAGAAGCACGTAGAGATACACATTTCAAGTCTGAGAACACTCCACATAACAGTGTCATCATAATTCATCAGCAACATGAAAGTACACACATCTTATGAACCATCCAGTGAGGATCCCCTAAATTCTAGCATATACTTGCAAGATCATGTCAATTATTTGCATCACAGCTCAATACACACCGTCATAATTACACATCTCAAAACAACCTCAAATAATACCTAAGAACTACAGCAAGCAAATCCCAAGCCTAAGAACTAAATTATTCTTATCATATGCTGAAAATTAATTTAATGCATACCAAACGATAAAGCTTTCCATACCTGGGAGAGCAAGCAATGAAAGTGTTTGTCACTATTGTTTAATATCAATCCCAAGGGGATTCAACTTGCCGTTTCCTTGCCTTTCCAAATGCACAATCCTTATATACTGCGGATCAGGTATGTTCAAACAAATCAATTCAATACTTATAAATTTTAACCATAGTATCAATTTAAATCATAAAATGCAATTCATAAACACAGTTTTCAAGAGGAATAATTTAGAGACAAATGGCTACATGAAAATTTAATGCAATTCGGCATTAAATGGTATCAAACATTCCAAACATGATCAAATATAATTTGCACTGTCTCTTTACGAAATTATATAGATAAATAGCAGATGCAACTCTGGATAATTATTTTCTAACAAATATAGACTTCTTATAATGTATATGTCTAAAAATTGGTTTAGGTTTAGATACAAAAGTGTTTATGTTACATTCCACTGTAATGCTGATTTTGGTACAAATTAGCAAACATGAACCTTACGAAAACTCATAACTGAAATTTGTAAGTACATCATTTTAAGTAGAGAAATTATGAAATTTTGCCATTACAGAAATTTGGCAGGAACCACTAGTTTTTAGGATTTTATCTGACAAGCAAAGTACATTCCAACTCCAACCAGATGGTCCCTGTGTCATTGACACTAAGAATGTCGTTCAGGATTTTTAGCAGATTCGACCTTCAACCAAAAAAGTGTAGAAATGGATTTCTTAAGAAAATTCTGAAATAGAAGACATTGATAAACATCAAAAAATTTGAATCCTATAAATATGGAAAAAGAAAATGGATCATCATCGAAGAAACTCCAAACTTCAATGACAGGAGCATTCCCAAATTCAAGGGTTTTTATTCTAAGATGTGAAGATGAGCATAAAATAGGGAAAATCACTTACCTGTGTTCACATTGACGTCAATGCCATCTCGTCGCCGCCGATTGTTCGCCGCCGCCACCTGTGTTCGAAAGCTTGGACACAGGATCGCCTTCTTGCAAGGAATCTTAGCTTACGGAGATGGAGAGGATGGAGAAAGCTTCAGGTGGCCGCCAGTGGGTCGCCGTCTGGTACGATTACGGGTGGCCGCCGCTGATCGTCTCCATCGCGAGGTGCAGTCGGGGAAGAATGAAAGGTGGGCCAAGATTCTAGGGTTTTCAGTTATATATATTGTGGCACATATGTAATAATGTATTCATTGGAGGTTAAAATGGACATTTTCCAACAAACAGTAAGGGTCGGATGGTAATTTCAATTAGTTACTGTAGGGACAAGACGAAACCCACCCTTCATGGTGGGACAAAAATAGTCCACCTCAATCCTGCACAAACCCATCCATAAAACCGGGCTTTTTGTCAACCCGGGATTGCAAACCCATCTACCAAACATCAGTTTGGGTTAGTTACCAAACCTAATCTAACCTAAACCCATCTACCAAACATCCCCTGAGTCGTGGATATTTTAGTATTTTATTAATTTTTTATTTTATATATACTGAATTTTGCACTTTTTTGATATAATATTTTAGACGAATTCAATTTATTGATTTAGGGTGTGCATATTCTATATTGTAACATGTGTTTCATACCCTAGTGCATCAATTTCAAAGTTTTAAATGAATAAAATACTTCCGGAAATTCTTTTTTTTTTATAATTAAATTTTACAATTAAGAACAATTGTGAAATCAACCTGAAAATAGAATTTTGTTATTTTGTAATCTAAACCTTTTTGATTGACAACAATTTCTATGAATCAGATACACCGATCTAAAATTCGTGCACTCAGGTTGACTCGATCAACGTGTTTCCATATGTTCTTATGCATCTGAGTATCCGAACGCAAACCCACCAAATTCGCTTTGTGTCAGACATACTTTTATATTATATTAGACATACCTTAATGTTATGTTAAACATATCTTTGTGTACTGATTTCATACATTTGGAATTTTTAATTATACATTTTAGTAATGTTAGACATTCATTTTAGTTATATTAATAATACATTTTAAGTATGTTAATTATACTTTTGTATACTCCCTCCGTCCCACCTTATTTTGCCTACTTTCCACTTTTGCTTGTCCCAACTTATTTTGCCTACTTTCCTAATTAAAGTGAAAAAAGCATCAACTTAAACATCCAATCAACAGTCAACTGTATTTTCTTAGGAACCGTGCCGGTCAAAGTAGGCAATATAAGAGGGGACGGAGGGAGTATTATATATGGTATGTATAATATAACATAAGATATGTCTAACATAATATAAATGTATGACTAATATTATGTAAAGGTACATGTATAAAATGTGCCGAAGTTAGAGTTTTTTTTTTTAAGTTAAAGGTATGAAATTTGGACATAAAGGTGTGTCAAACATAACATAAATATCATAACTAAAATTAAAAGAGAGTCAAGCGTGAAAAGAAAAAAGAAAAAAAGGGACAGGCGGCCTTGATCCCACCTGATTGATTCACATGAGAGCTTATCTTTTTATTATACTAGAAAAATGCCCGTGCGCTGCACGGGATTATTGTATGATGCTGTTACATTTTGTCGTTGTTCATATCGTTAGTCATTTAAATATGAGATTTGATTTGTCGATTGTATCTTTAAATGTAGCTTGAACCTGTATCATTTGAAGGGTTAAAATGTAATTATATTTGTATTGCTTGTTCGTATTATAATTTACTAAATTTTCATTTCATCCCTAGGGTTCTGTGGGTTTAAGATTTCAGTACCAAAATGTCATGTTCCCTACGAAATTTGTCGATCAGCAATTCAAAGGAGAAAAAAGAATGAGTGATAGGGCACGCTGTTTAGGAAAAAAAAAATTATATATATATATATATATATATGATCCGGTCCGTGCCCCGAGGGCACCCAAGTCCTTCTCTTATGAAATACATTGATGTCAGATATTTGTTATCCATGCTTATTCAGACTCAGAGAGATTAGATCAATTCATGTTTGCAGAATTGACACATTATATGGATAAGTTGGACCTTTTTGTAGTGACTTGAGCTATTAACTCATGTTCCTCGTATCTGTCATGTTAGCATTAGACAGATGAAGAGCCGACCCTAAGTTAAGGCGAGAAAGTCGACCGTCTGATATCTCATTTTTGAAATTTTTTTCATTATCATTCCTTCTAGACGGAGCACTGCTACAACATTTTCTTTTTCAAAGCATTTTCAAAGTGCAAGACAAATTTGATATCAAATTAAATCCAGATCCTAATTGATCTGCTTTGATTCAATCATATCCAGATCCCTAGAGTCGTTTGGGCTCTCGATGATAGAAGACTCTTGGAACAATTACTCAAAAAAGTATTCTAAATATGGAGATATGTTGTGGATACCGATGTATATCCTAAATTATAATATTTTAGATTTAGTCTATAAATAAATAAATAAAAATATAAATAGTGGAGAAAAATACAAAAATGCCCACAATCATCACTCATTATTGAAATGAATCTGAAATTTATTGTACAAGCTTTCAAGTTCTTTATCCGTCTATTGAATTTATTTGATTTGATTGTCATTTAGTAATCAACCCGATTCATTAAATACAAATTTTGATGTACACAATGCATATAATATTTAAGCCTAACATCGAAACCTATATATATAACTTAATCTTTTTGGTCTTAAAAATATACCTAATAATTACCGAAAGATTCAAATAAAGAATTGTCCAAAACCCCAAATATTTAAATTAAGTCCTTTTTTGTCCTTCGAACAATTTCATCATTGGAGACTACAGTCAAAAGTTCCACACTCATGGCGACTCCAGGCGGGCAGAGCTCTTCAAACGATCTATTCTCGATTTCCTCCATTAAAGCTGCTCTCAAAGCTTTTCTATCTGCCTCTTCTACTCCTTGCTTCCTCTATTTTCTTTCAGCTCGTCGTTTTGCCGCGTAATTTTTCCACCCACCCACTACAACGGTACTATCACATTATCTCCCACACCTTTCTCTCTTTACTGATTGAATTTTTGTTGAGATTTCTGTCTATTTGTATTTTTTGTTGTGAATTTTCAGTTTTGGGGATCCGTAAGTATAGTTCCATTGAAGAAGTAAACCGTGCCTATGAGAAAATCTCCTCCCAGTGGTAAATTTGATTTTGAATTCGTTTCCTTAATCTAATGTGATTTTGGTTGTGTGTGATGTGTTTTTGCTTGTTTCTTTCTTTATTGTATAATGCATTATTGTATGATGTTTGTACATTTTGTCGTTCTTCATATTGCTAGTCATTTAAATATGAGATTTGATTTGTCGATTGTATCTTTAAATGTAGCTTGAACTTTTAACTTTTCATTGTTTTGTGTTAAAAATAAATAATAACGTAAAAATTGCACTGTTTTTCTATACACTTTCGAAGATTCCCTGCGAAAAAGGTATTAGGTATTTTCTAATTTTTAAAAATGTAAATTAAGATCTCCTTAATAAAGGATTAAGTGTATTTAGTCCCACACTTTTATTTTTTCAAATTTGTATATGAAGTTGAAGTTTATCAAAATTTTAAAATGGTATAAAAAAAGAGTAAAATGTAAATAATGTATAATTTGAAGGGTTAAAATATGATTATATTTGTATTGCTTGTTCGTATTATAATTTACTAAATTTTCATTTCATCTTAGGGTTCTGTGGGTTTAAGATTTCAGTACCAAAATGTCATGTTCCCAAAATCCATCTCATACTCAATTTAGCATTAAAACTCTACGAAATTTGTCGATCAGCAATTCATCATGTGGGTAGCTCGAAGAGGTTCGATTCAGCTCAATTAATTTATCTTTCCCTCTATTCATGTATAAATTTCCTGGTCCAAATGCAAATTTATGTTTCTGAAAAGCGTATCTGATTTTTAATTTTCATATTCTGTTGTTCGTTTCTTTAATGAAGATTTGGTGATCCCATTTTCATACTGTAGCAGTGGCAATTAACTGATGATGGGTTTATGGGGTGGAATAGTTAGCTCTGCATTTTTATTTTATCCATAGTTATGGTTATGTGGGCGTTGTGTGAGAAAGACATCATATACGTATAAAGAGAAACAATATTCAATATTTATTTAATGTAGTTTGTTTCGACAAAATAACTGCACATGTGAATGTTAGTAGAATCATTGAAAGATAGGCAGTTAAGCTTGCAATGTTGAATTCCACACCTTCCAGCTTCGAAATTCAAATGGAAAGCAGCCATTCTGTAACAATTTAGAATAAGGTTGGTCAAACTCATGTTTTTTCCCTTGTCGACATGGAATGAAATGAATGCATAATTAAAAGAAGTTTGTCATTTGAGTTGGCTGATGTATGTTTTTTTTTTCGAAATCAAAATGAATTACCTGTTACATAGTTGTTGTTTGTGGAAGATTGTTGAACACTTCTCGGTAAACAATGTTTTGTACGTCATGTGATTCATCAATTTGATTATCGATGTTCAGTATCTTCAATCCCGCTGCCATTGTGACTCGAGAAAGTGCAACATATAATTGACCGTGGCTGAAAACTGGTTTTGGCAGATATAACCCCACTTTCTTCAAACTCTGTCCCTGACTTTTATTTATCGTCATTGCATAACAAATTTTAACAGGGAATTGACGCCTCCGTAGTTTGAATGGCCATTTTGTGTCGGTTGGAGAGAGGATTATTCTTGGTATGAGCGTTTTGTTTCCCATGTGTGTTCCACTTAATATTTCTGCTTCGATCACTCTGTCTCCTAAACGTGTGATCCTCAGCCTAGTTCCATTGCAAAGTCCTTCTCTTTGGTTGATGTTTCTTAGCAACATAATTGGTATATTCTTCTTTAGCTCCAAACAGCTGTTTGGCAAGCCAGAAAACTTGAGGCTGTTGAGGAATTCCACTGGATATAAGTTTCGAATCGAGTCCTTGGTTTCTCCATCGTCTTCAATACTATCTGAGTTGTAGTACTTATTTTTCTGTTCCTGTGAAAGGGACAATATATATGAATTTATCTCATCAACAGTTTCATTCGTTGGTGTCAGGATGGCTCTTTCTATTAGGTATCTCCTATCGTTTCCAGATTGATGCAAATTGGTATATGTGTGCTGGACTATATGTTCCACTGGGTTGCCCGTTGTCTTAAGCATCAGGCTTCTATCAATCTTGATCTTGTCTGTTTCATCTCCGTCATAGTCATCAGCAAGGCCCTTTTTGGCATTTCCATCGCCCACCTCTAGAACCCATTTTGCAAATTCCTCATCCGATTGTTGCACCCTCATATTTTGTGTGAGGATATGTACAATGCACGAATCCCACAGGTATGATCGGTTCATTGTGGCCATGACGGTGTCCTGTCTGCATCCTTTGGGTATGACGGGAAGTATCTGTCGAAAATCTCCTCCGAGCAGCACAGTTTTATTCCCAAACGGTTTCAATCCTGCAATTGCATCTGTAGATGTCATCAAATCCCTCATAGTTCTATCAAATGCTTCAAAAGTGTGGCGGTGCGCCATAGGCGCTTCATCCCATATTATCAAGTCCGCTTTGATCAACAATTCCGCTAACATGGTTCCTTGTTTTATATCACAGAACGAATTTTCTGTGACATTTAAAGGTATCTTGAATCTCGAATGGGCTGTCCTGCCTCCAGGAAGTAGCAACGATGCAATGCCAGATGAGGCCACCGGGATGATGATTTTCTTTTGAGCTCGTACCTTTGTAATGATGGTTTTGTACAGGTATGTCTTTCCAGTCCCCCCGTATCCATATAAGAAGAATAGATGCCCTTTTTTATGGTCTACTGATTCCATCACTTCTTCAAACATGACTCGTTGTTCGTTGTTCAATGTCTGTATCATGTAGTCGTGTTCTTCCTGTTGTTCGCTGCTATCGTAGGACATTTCTTCCCTCAAGAGTGAATTTGTGAGCTCTTTCATGAGACTTTTGTCAGGTAGCGGCATGTCTGCAAAATCCTTGAGGGACTTATCATTTTGTTTCAACAACTTTTCAATTTCTCCCAATGTGTAGTTTTGAAGCTCCTCATCGGAGAAATCCAAGTCCATGAAGTCGAACTGTGCTCGTTGCTTGTATGGAATGTCTTCCGCAAGAGATCTCCAATAGTTGTTCCATAAATTTAAAGGGCTTCCCACTTCGCAGTAGAGCAAAAGTGTGACAAACAAATTTCGTAACTGGTTCGGAGTTGCCCATTGTGTTGCTTCATCAATTGCTTCTTGCCATTTAGTATCTCCATCTAGTAGTCCTCTAGCGTAGCATGCAGCCTTGAATGTTGGTTGACTGATGCCCCGAACATTAAGAAAATCATCAAAGCTTGTCGCTCCCTTTATGATTGTGACCAGCATCCTCAAATAGTAGAGCTCACCCGCTGTTGGGTGGATGTTCACAATTCTTCCGAGACTTGAACCCTGTTTCCGCTCTTTCCAGCACTTCCTTTTGGCATCCCACACAAATTTTGTTGGGAATTGGATGTAAGTCAGCTCTCTGGCCTCAATATTTCGTTTATTTGTCTCCATCCATTCTGTGAACATAGTTCTTTTCACTTCATCCTTGTCCAACATTTCACGTAGATCTTCCGATTCTTCGTAAATGATGTTTTGCTGGTCCGGGTGAATTGTCAGTCTCAGTATTGCAGGCTTTCTGTAGTGTATATCGAAGGCGAAAATTCTCCACATAGCCTCACATGCCGAAAGGTAACGACATTCCAAATAGTCTCTGATTTCATTCACATCTTTCTTCCCTCTCTTGCCCTTTTCATTCAGTCGTGCATTATCCTGTGCCTTTTGGATGATCATTGTGGCCTTATCTACCCCCTTTGTAATGTATTTGAATAAGTACTTGATCACTCTTGATCTGTTGCACCACTCAACATTTATATGTGATTTGTACTTCCTCAAAAGTGAGAGATTGTACGGCGCCACAAAACTGTTGTCCAGCTTGACATTTTTTTTCCAGACGAATTTTGTTTCATCATTTCTTCTTCGATACCTCACTTGTCCTGATTCATCAATTGTTGTGTTTTCACTGAATGACTTTGGGAACTTTTTTGTGCATTTTCCCTTTTCCATGCATGGTGATTGAGGTCGATGCAATCCACATGGTCCATGCATCATATAGTTTTCAACTAATGCGTATCCCTCGCCATCAATTTCTTTGTCTGGTATTTCTGCTGTAATGAATGCATCAATTTGTGCTGGAGTCGGATTCTTGTATTTGTCCTCCAACCACAAAAGTATGTGTGCATGTGGGAGTCCTCGCTTTTGAAATTCAATTGTGTAGACAACTGTAGCCAAGTAGTGATCACAAAGTCACATAATCAAAGAATTAGAGTGGAAGATTTTCATTTCGATGTATCATTTAACCGTAATAGAAATCTACTTTAAAATTCACATGCTATTGTAAGTAGATTTTTATTGAATTTACCTGCTTGGGTCTTCCCAAAAAACGTTCCTTGACGAATGTCATCCATTAATTCTTCTAGCTTTTGTTTGAAGACTCGACATTCAATGTCAGGTCGATCATTTGGGGAGTCGCTGCTATAATGATGCAGATGTTCTTTGATCTCATCCCATTTTGGGTTTGCTGTTATTGTTATGAACAGCTGAGGGTCGCCTAGCCATCTGCATATTGCCATTGCATCGTGGAAATTCTCCACCATATATCTTGGGTTGCCCGTGTGTGAAGGTGGTAGTATTAGTTTTTTGCCCAACAACTTTGCATCATTATCTCCCCTTGCGACCGCATCGCATACATTATTGTAAAGTTCAGCTCTTATTTTTTTTTGATTGTTCCTTATCCACTGTAGTCGTTGTTTCTCAATAGCAGTGTATGCATCAACTGCGTATTGATGAAGCAAACGTCCCAACCTGATAATTGTTGTTCCTTCAGTCAGGCGTGTCTGTAGTTGATAAGCATAGAATTCACGCATGGTGACAAATGATCTTTTTATTACTGAGCTTTCATTGTAGGAAATTTGATCATGGAATCCTTTTTCCCCATATGGGAACAGTAGAGGGTATTGCATCGCCATAAATAGTGGGTGCAACTCGCTTATTCTTTGAAGCTCTGAAGTTTGATGTTGCACAATAATATCCCTGAGGCTGATATATCTCCCACTATGAGCATGGCTATTTCATCACTTGTTGGCAAGTCATACTGTTTTCCTCTTCGGTTCTGTGCAATCAGTTTAATTGAATATTCCTCTGTATCTCGTGATTCGTATCTATCTCTTGCAATTCTGAAAGTTTTTGCCAGTTCATTATTCTCATTTGTCATCTGAATTAACCCCCTCACAATGTCTTCATTCAATTGTTCAGCAGTTTGGCTGCGTGGTAGAGACCGAATACGGTTTTGCACTTCATTCGCCGTATCATATATGTATAGTTGGGCAAATCTTGGTATCTGGCCTTCTGGGGGTAATAAAGATCCAAGCGAATGATGATTTTGCCCGTGAATTCTGAAACAGTAAGGGCCATTTGTCTTCTTGTTTGATTTGTCAATCTTTGCTCCCATTGATGTGAATGCTAGAATGGAGTTGTATGACCTTATGTTTCGACGGAACGAAGATGATTCTTTCAAGAGTTGTTCCTCATATTCTGGTGCTCTTCGTTTTTTTGGTAATGATACCCGACCTTGTTGGCAGCATAGTGAGAAAAGAGGCACTCCATTTCTGTCTTTCTTCTTTGTTGACTCAGAGCTCCACATTAATGCGTCACAAAATGGACAATTCAGTATGTTGTTTTCTTTTTTAGCTTTCCGAGCATTCTTCCCTGCTTAATTTTTTTTCCAGATAAGTGTTCATGTGCAGTTTGTAATAATTTCTTTTTGGAGTAATATAAATGCGTTTGATATATTTTCACCTGTTCTTGATCTTTGATGTGAGTATTTCATTTCTGGACTCGCATTTGTTGATCTTTGTGCTGAGTCTGAATCTGACATGCTGAGTTCTTCAGTTGTTTTCCCTTCAGAAGTACCCTTACTTGTTGAAGATTTTTTTCCTTTTAAATTTCTCGTCTCCAGTCCCTTGCTTTTTTGTATTGACCTGCATTTTTTTTTCTTTTAGATTTTGATTGGAAGAATTCTATATAATTCAATATTTATCTTTTGATGTAAAAAACATGTTCAAATATGAATTCAATAAATATTATTGTGGGAGATAATTATTTGAAACCGTTTTGCTTTATTATATTGTGAAAAGAAATATACTCACCTGATTTTGTTATTTGATATGAAGATTTCAATGTAGGGTCTCCATTTGCTGATAAATTTGCTGCATTGGAATTTGTCATGCCATCGAGCTGCGTTGTAGTTTCTTCCCATTGAAATCTGCCCACCGTTCCTAAAGTTGCATTTGGTGAAGCTCGTTTCCCTTTCATAATATCTCGTCTTGTTTCTCTTGCCGTCTTCCATTGTCATGCATTTGTTGTTTTATATATCATGAGTTGTTAGTAATTGATAAAACTAAAGTAATAATTTTGTGTTTAGTCATGTAATGTTTTGTCAATCCAACACATTTTTGAATTTTTTGGATAAGGTGATGTATGCAGAGGCTACATTTTTATAAGAGGACAAAATAATAAATAAGAAATGTAAATTTGTTTGTTCCCAACTTTATTACCTTTTTGTTGATATTGTTTTGATTGTTGGATTGCGTTGATTGAGTCTTGTATTCCCGTTGAAGGGATGAACGGTGTTTGTGGTGTATCTTCTGCATTATGCTTTCGTCTCCGCTTGAAGCTGTCACTTTCCATGTTTATGAGCTTCTAATGTGTTCTTCAAGTGTTTTATTTTGTAAATTGAGCTGTTTTATAGAAGAAAATGGTTACTCTCAGATGTCCTTTGAAATCCAAGACACTCCTTGCATTTCTTGTTTAATACATCATAATTAATTTATCCTTTAATCTTCTATTCCCTTTTATTAAATAAGAATACACATTATTTTTGGCTCTAGTAATATTTATATTTTGTAATAGTTGTATTTGTCATCTTTTCAAATGCATTGCAGGAAGTGGAGGTTGGAGTGGAAAATTATAGCAAGAGTTATGTCAGTGGAATTCATCAATATTTTTAGAAGAGCAACCAAAAGTTTTTATTACTTGTAATGTGAATGTAAGAGGACCATTGTAGTCAATGAAGAATGACAGAGAGAGAGAGAGAGTACATGCCTATGGATTTAGAAACTGGGAGGTGCTTCTTCTATTGGAATTTATTCATGTGAAGGCAATGAAATCTGGTTTAGGTGTTGATGTTAATAATAATGAAAACTATTTACAATGTATTAATCATGTTTGAGAGTTAGTTAAATGTTGCAATAAATGGATCTCAACTTTCTAACTATCAAACAAAATGATTTTTGGTGGAATGTCTTGAGTTGGGAAAAGTGAGGTAACCAATAATTTTGAGTACATTGTAGGTAATATATTGTTTTGTCCTCTTATAAAATGCTTTGTGAATCTGTGCGGTTAGCCATTTTTAACTGATACAACATACTACTTAATCAAACACGTTTTTCTCTTGCCTTTATTTCCTTTCAAACACTTAGTCGATTCCTTCCAAATTCCCATGCACAACTTATTTGCCATGCATATTCTTGCAGAAGCTTGAGCCATATATTATCAATCTGATAAATTTTTAATAGTTTATTCTTTATTTAAATATAAAGATTTAAGTTTTCTTTAAATTAAAAAATAATATCCGTAATATCATAGTGAAAAATATTATCTAATATATTTAGTTGTTTAATATTTATTCACTCTTAAAAATAATAATGAAATTGCATAGACACAAAAGAATAAAAGTATAAAGGCAAACAAAATAAAATAAATGTAGCAGCGAACTCGAACTACGGAAGTTTGAGCAAAGAAATGAGAGTTGCTCATTACTTTTTGAAAACAAAAGGCAAAACTTTGTCTACGATCAAGTACTTTGTTATATTTTTTGTTATACAAAAAATGTAAAATTAAATGAGTTATGAAGGTACTCTCAATTGCACTGAAAACTACTATTTATAGGCTACATGGCAAAGAAAATATCATCCAAAACGGATCTCAAACGAATCTTGGCAAGATCTTTGAAAACTGCTCCTCGCACACTCTGTTTCGCGATTTCTCTGTCTCCTCTGAAACATAACAAAATTAACCGCTTCTTGATCTGATGTGGCAGCGCACCATTGGTTATCTTGAAACAGCAACTTAAGCTTTGATCGCAAAAACACGCCTTTGTTAGTATAAACGCGCCTTTCTTCAAAGCCATGAGAACGCTGACGTGGCAAAGCGCAAGAAAAGGCGATTTTCTTCAAACCTGCAAATAAGAAAAAACGTTAGTGCTACTACTTAATCAAACACGTTTTTCTCTTGCCTTTATTTCCTTTCAAACACTTAGTCGACTACTTCCAAATTCCCATGCACAACTTATTTGCCATGCATATTCTTGCAGAAGTTTGAGCCATATATTATCAATCTGATAAATTTTTAATAGTTTATTCTTTATTTAAATATAAAGATTTAATTTTTCTTTAAATTAAAAAATAATATCCGTAATATCATAGTGAAAAATATTATCTAATATATTTAGTTGTTTAATATTCATTCTCTCTTAAAAATAATAATGAAATTGCATAGACACAAAAGAATAAAAGTATAAAGGCAAACAAAATAAAATAAATGTAGCAGCGAACTCGAACTACGGAAGTTGGAGCAAAGAAATGAGAGTTGCTCATTACTTTTTGAAAACAAAAGGCAAAACTTTGTCTACGATCAAGTACTTTGTTATATTTTTTGTTATACAAAAAATGTAAAATTAAATGAGTTATGAAGGTACTCTCAATTGCACTGAAAACTACTATTTATATGCTATATGGCAAAGAAAATATCATCCAAAACGGATCTCAAACGAATCTTGGCAAGATCTTTGAAAACTGCTCCTCGCACACTCTGTTTCGCGATTTCTCTGTCTCCTCTGAAACATAACAAAATTAACCGCTTCTTGATCTGATGTGGCAGCGCACCATTGGTTATCTTGAAACAGCAACTTAAGCTTTGATCGCAGAAACACGCCTTTGTTAGTATAAACGCGCCTTTCTTCAAAGCCATGAGAACGCTGACGTGGCAAAGCGCAAGAAAAGGCGATTTTCTTCAAACCTGCAAATAAGAAAAAACGTTAGTGCTACTACTTAATCAAACACGTTTTTCTCTTGCCTTTATTTCCTTTCAAACACTTAGTCGACTACTTCCAAATTCCCATGCACAACTTATTTGCCATGCATATTCTTGCAGAAGTTTGAGCCATATATTATCAATCTGATAAATTTTTAATAGTTTATTCTTTATTTAAATATAAAGATTTAATTTTTCTTTAAATTAAAAAATAATATCCGTAATATCATAGTGAAAAATATTATCTAATATATTTAGTTGTTTAATATTTATTCTCTCTTAAAAATAATAATGAAATTGCATAGACACAAAAGAATAAAAGTATAAAGGCAAACAAAATAAAATAAATGTAGCAGCCAACTCGAACTACGGAAGTTGGAGCAAAGAAATGAGAGTTGCTCATTACTTTTTGAAAACAAAAGGCAAAACTTTGTCTACGATCAAGTAATTTGTTATATTTTTTGTTATACAAAAAATGTAAAATTAAATGAGTTATGAAGGAACTCTCAATGGTACTGAAAACTACTATATATAGGCTACATGGCAAAGAAAATATCATCCAAAACGGATCTCAAACGAATCTTGGCAAGATCTTTGAAAACTGCTCCTCGCACACTCTGTTTCGCGATTTCTCTGTCTCCTCTGAAACATAACAAAATTAACCGCTTCTTGATCTGATGTGGCAGCGCACCATTGGTTATCTTGAAACAGCAACTTAAGCTTTGATCGCAGAAACACGCCTTTGTTAGTATAAACGCGCCTTTCTTCAAAGCCATGAGAACGCTGACGTGGCAAAGCGCAAGAAAAGGCGATTTTCTTCAAACCTGCAAATAAGAAAAAACGTTAGTGCTACTACTTAATCAAACACGTTTTTCTCTTGCCTTTATTTCCTTTCAAACACTTAGTCGATTACTTCCGAATTCCCATGCACAACTTATTTGCCATGCGTATTCTTGCAGAAGCTTGAGCCATATATTATCAATCTGATAAATTTTTAATAGTTTATTCTTTATTTAAATATAAAGATTTAAGTTTTCTTTAAATTAAAAAATAAAATCCATAATATTATAGTGAAAAATATTATCTAATATATTTAGTTGTTTAATATTTATTCTCTCTTAAAAATAATAATGAAATTGCATAGACACAAAAGAATAAAAGTATAAAGGCAAACAAAATAAAATAAATGTAGCAGCCAACTCGAACTACGGAAGTTGGAGCAAAGAAATGAGAGTTGCTCATTACTTTTTGAAAACAAAAGGCAACACTTTGTCTACGATCAAGTAATTTGTTATATTTTTTGTTATATAAAAAATGTAAAATTAAATGAGTTATGAAGGTACTCTCAATTGCACTGAAAACCACTATATATAGGCTACATGGCAAAGAAAATATCATCCAAAACGGATCTCAAACGAATCTTGGCAAGATCTTTGAAAACTGCTCCTCGCACACTCTGTGCTGCACTCTGCTATACTCAACAACTGAGATTGCCAGTTTCGGACCTTGCATAATTGTTTTCCATAATTTTCAGCCATTTTTGTAGGATCGAGCAAAATTAATTCTTCTCGGGTTTCAAAAGAAAAGAATGAATCAAAAGGAGGGGCTCTAGGAGGAAAGTTTCATTGCTCGTCTTCCCTGAATTACCTGTTATAAGTTTGGACTCACTTAACCTTCTTGTATTGTTACATTTGCAGAGAGTTGCGATCCAGTTCATTCAGCCATGTGTTACACTATCAGTTCACATATTCAGCCATGAGTTATTGGTTTTTATTTTCATGCATTATGTATTTTAATTCACTTTGTAATCTGAAGATCATATTTAATATTTGCTAACAAATATTTGGAAGTAATTCAATTTTATTTGTAAGATCATGTGTATGTGGTTGTGCTTAAAACTACAATCTTAGCACTTCGATTTTCTCAATTTTATTTTTTTGCTATATATAACATCAAAAGAAGAAACTAATGGAGAACATACAAAAAGATGAAATCATTAAGTTGGAGCAAAGAAATGAGAGTTGCTCATTACTTTTTGAAAACAAAAGGCAACACTTTGTCTACGATCAAGTAATTTGTTATATTTTTTGTTATATAAAAAATGTAAAATTAAATGAGTTATGAAGGTACTCTCAATTGCACTGAAAACCACTATATATAGGCTACATGGCAAAGAAAATATCATCCAAAACGGATCTCAAACGAATCTTGGCAAGATCATTGAAAACTGCTCCTCGCACACTCTGTGCTGCACTCTGCTATACTCAACAACTGAGATTGCCAGTTTCGGACCTTGCATAATTGTTTTCCATAATTTTCAGCCATTTTTATAGGATCGAGCAAAATTAATTCTTCTCGGGTTTCAAAAGAAAAGAATGAATCAAAAGGAGGGGCTCTAGGAGGAAAGTTTCATTGCTCGTCTTCCCTGAATTACCTGTTAGAAGTTTGGACTCACTTAACCTTCTTGTATTGTTACATTTGCAGAGAGTTGCGATCCAGTTCATTCAGCCATGTGTTACACTATTAGTTCACATATTCAGCCATGAGTTATTGGTTTTTATTTTCATGCATTATGTATTTTAATTCACTTTGTAATCTGAAGATCATATTTAATATTTGTTAACAAATATTTGGAAGTAATTCAATTTTATATGTAAGATCATGTGTATGTGGTTGTGCTTAAAACTACAATCTTAACACTGCGATTTTCTCAATTTTATTTTTTTGCTATATATAACATCAAAAGAAGAAACTAATGGAGAACATACAAAAAGATGAAATCATTAGTTACACACAAAATCAATATTGCAATCTGCACATCATAGTCAAATATATTATTTTTTATTTTCATTTATTTGTGCTTTTTAATTCACTTTCTATTCTGAAAATCATGATTAATATTTGTTAACAAATATTTTGAAGCATTTTAATTTCATTTGTATGATCATGTGTTTGTGATTATGCCTAAAACTCAATTTTACCACTTCAAGTTTCTCAAACGTATTTCTTTGCTATATATAACATCAAAAAAGAAATTAATAGAGATCATGTAAAAAGGTGAAATCATCAATCACAAACAAAATGAATATTGCAATCTTGAATGACTCTTTCAATGATAATGATTCTGCATATGAATTTTACAGTTGTACTGTAAAAGTATTATAACTCTCAAACATAAACACCAAACATCTGTATTTCTTATTTGTTCTTGAAGAAAGTGGTAAAAGGGTAAATTAAAACAGTAAACCTCATAAATAATATCCTTAAAAGAAAGCATTAAAAATTAAGCATAGTTGAGGCTGCTCCTTTATGTAGACTCTCAGTTGATAAGTTCTTCTGGAATATGCTTTTTTGAGATTTTCCTGTTCAAATGCAAACTTTCATGTAAAGAAACGATAGGGAATTTATGTTATTTAATTCGTTACATGGGAACAAACCTTAGCAGTTTGCGTTTCTTTGTCATTTGTTGTTCTTCTATTTCTGAATCTGTGCTTAGTTGCTCAATCTTGATATCCTGCAATGGCATACCTTTTGATGTAGAACTTTCAGCTGCATTTGTTTCCTGAAAGCAGATAACATAAATATTTTTTGATAATTTCTTTAGTATATACATACATGTAATAACTCATATGAATTGCAAAGTCAGTTGAAATGCTTTCATTCGCCTCTTTTTTTTCAGTCATTAAAACCTCATCTATAATGCCCTTCACGGTAAATGTTTGCTTCTTAGCCCTAAAATTGTATGGAGTGACTTGGACTTGAAACTTGAATTTCCTCCCCCACAATACTCATTATGCAAGCTGGAGTAGATTGATTAGCCTCAGCATTTCCAGATTCAATATCCTGACAAAGAAAGATATTTTAGAAGCTTTTATTTTTTGTACATTTACGTTAGCATTCAACGATAATAGAACTTAATTTTACATGAATTGTAGAACTTAATTTTACATGAATTGTAGTTAAATCTGAAGCAGCTTTGTTTGTTAGTTGTTTCACATCTTTATCGAAGACAACAAAAGTTGCCTGGTCTTTTCCATCGTCCACCACAACCTCTATTCGGAACCTGCGTACATAAGACGATGCTTAGACGAAGTCGAGTAGATATTAGATATTAGACCATATGCTTTATTATTTTTAAATAAAACCTCAACACTCCAATAGCTTGAGTGGTATTGCAGTTGAAACACTTCAGTTTTGATTCAACTCTACCCATTTTGCGTGAGCATTTGGAGCAAGACACATAGTTCCAGCCCTTCATGGTCAAAATGCTCAAAACTTTTGCTATGCATATGAATTCTTTTTCCTGCATTGATCATCAAATTTCCAACAGCTCATAAATTCTTACAATTTGAAATAGATTAACGAACATAAAAGCATATGTTGGCACTTACCTGTTCTTTCTCATTTGATATGAATTCCAACATTTCTGAGATGCTATGACACTTTTTTCCGAGTTTGGTAATCTCCAATGGATTATTATTTTCTTCAAAATAATGTTCAATCCCCATTCTGTGTTCCAATTGAGGTCATAAAACCTATTATACAACCATGCAAACCAATCTATAAATTAAAAATAGCATATACATACCTCTCGCGAAAACCTTTCTCGATATCAAACTCACAATTAAAGAAGATTTTTGATGTTGATGTCGTGTTTAAATACAGATGACCTTCACATGAAAATCGTAAATGAATCCAGTACTTATTTAGTTATAATGATAAAATGCAAAGGCAAATTAAACATTAAGCAAGATTGATCATCGTTTTACTTGAAAATATCTTTGGATTGATACTTGTTGCCACTATGACTATTGTCTTCTCCTTTATATTTTGCAATTTCTCATTAGCGTAGTCTGCTAAATCATTCCAGATAGTTATATAGGCAATGAGCTCCCTGTATTTAAAGAATGTATATTGCAATTAATTCTGACTTCGAAAAATATGTATAACAAAATTTATGTTGGAGTCCAACTTACTCTTCCATTATGATTCGCAACATTAGTCTTTTTGATCCACTTGTAGTCACAATTCTTGGTCTGTGGATCTTGCATAGAAATCCAATAACATCTGAATTTGGCAAAATTAAAGCAAACAATGTTATCATTATACAATAAATGAAAAATAGGTAATCAAACTTTCACCTGGTAGATCTTCATTTTTATCAGCCAATTTCTTCAACTCATCATGTGATCGAATACGGAATTTCTCTTTAGTGATGGAATGATTTTCATCTTCAACTTCTTTCATAGAAGTTTCTTCTGTGAATCGTATCATAAATTGATGTTCAGTCATCTTGTATAGGCTGCCACTTTTGCAAACATCAAATTGTTTGATGATGAAAACCTGACCCTCCCTTAGATGCTCCATAAACTGGGGAAGAAGCTTGTGATGGATCGAACCCTGTATAACGCAGTCCTATATTGCATCGGAAAAAAATACTTCAATTATAAATGTACATAATAAGTAATATGGAAAAAAAAAATCCACAACAATTAGTTCATTGAAATAAATAAAGCAAATAAAATTCTTCATTATATTCAATTCTTGACAGAACACAGCCGCAAAGAACTATCGAACTTTATGAAGCTCTATCAACTTTAGATGTGAGTCAAGGCATCACCTTCTCATCCAATAACAGAAAATCAACACTCATCAATTCATGGTTGCGCTTAACGTTACGTGCCTCCCATGTACGTATAACTCTAACAATAATGCTCTCAGAACCACTTTTCAAATTAACTTCTTCTAATGGCAAAAAACAGGAATTCGAATCCATATGAACTTCAACTTTTCGATCAACAATTGCACAATTTGAGTGTTGTAAACATGTTTAAATACAGAAAGGAAAGACCTTTCTTGTCATGGCAGTCTATATTATTTACAATGTAACGGCATATATCTACATAATTAACAAAAGAAGACTCACCAATTCATCTTCTCACGTCTCAGTATCTCTTAAATTGTCCAATGCTCAATTAAAAACATCGGAACGTGAAGAGTTAGGCATTCAAAGTGTAACGATAGGACCTGAATTTGAAGAGGCTAAAGAAAAAAGGGCTTGACATTGAAGAAGCTTGAAGAAAACTGATGTGGCAGCTCTAAAATGAACAGCTAAATCCAAGGAAAAATTTGCGAAGATGATGTCAAGATCTTATACAAATCTTTTGGAATTAGCATCTGGGAATTTCCCTGTAATGGGTAGGGAGAAGGAGTGGAAGCGTCTTTGCTGAGCTCGAAAGGTCTACTTCTTCTAGAAGTTGCTATAAAGACATTTTGTTTTTTTTTTTTTTTTTTGTTCTTTTGAGATGATAAAGCCATATTTGTTGTTCCACGCAATAATATCTCCTTCATTTATAAAATTAAACAATCCTGAATCAATGTAATATTACTACACAAATAAAGATGACACATGGCAGCAGTATAAGAAATAGAAAAACTGATGTGGCAACTCTAAAATGAACAGCTAAATCCACGTGTCCAAAGCTGAGGAATTCCAAACTTTCCTATTATATATATAAGATTGCATCTGTGAAATTTTGGAGTTTATAACAATACAATTCAAATCAGTTTTAAATTATATATATATATATATATTTTTTTTGAAAACATATTTATGATTTTGTGTGCTACTACCTACCATCAAATTTAGTATCAACCATAACGTAATTTTACTAATATATGTTGCATTTGTATAGGAAATACAGATATATTTATCTATTGTATATTTTATGTTATCATATTATTCATTTCTAATTTTTATATTATGTTTTATGTTTCTTTTATAAAATTGTAAGTATTAAGGTTTATAGAAATCATAATTTTTTTATTTGAAAAATAATATATGATAAGCAACTCAAAATCAAAATCTCTCGATAAGTTCCACGTTTAATTATAAAACTTATTCAATTTAGCTAATTAATATATCTAGAGGTATCATTAATCATATATATATATATATATATATATATATATAAAAAGTAGGATATCTAGAAACTGATATAATTTTATATTGAATTTAAAAAATGAGTTATATTATTAAAAGAAAATTTCATAACATTAAAAGTAAACATATATATGTTATAATTTTGAATATATATATATATATATATAACATACAATGCAACATACAGATACATTACTAATATATAATATTATGAACGCACCTTTATTTTACTTTTAAATATTTAAAATTTTGTTTTGATATTAATTACTCCTCAGTTTGAGTCGATGTGACTTTTGATTCATGGCTGTATTTAAATGACTTGATTCATAATGGATTTCACGTGTCATTTGAACTAATATATAATAACAATAATGATAAAAGTTAATCTTATTAATAAACATAGTTAAAAGTAAATATTATGATAAAGAATGAACGGAAAACTTCTTAATGAAAGTCACCTGTGTCAGCATTGGTTGTCAAATAGAGATATAGATTTACTCAAATTTTTTGATTGAAAATTACAATTATTATTCTAAAATGCTTCATCTCTAGGTTTCTTTTGGAGGTATGGTCTCACTTTATAATACATGTTTTAAAAAGATAATTAAGCTGTAATGAGGCAATTAAAATCTCTAGTTTGAACATTTTTTAGGGAAATAATCTTCATATTTTTCATAATTATACACTTACAAGAAGAAAGTAAAAGTTGTAGAAAATGAGTATAGAAATTTAAAATGAAAAGAGCATATAAATACATATATTTATAGTTGAAGATGGTAGTTCCAGATGTATGAAACAAATATAGGATTTCTCTCCCAACTTTTGACATTTCCCTTTGATATTTCTCATATTTCTTAATACAACAGCAACTAAGTCACCAAAAAAGTCTATCTTCAAAATGCTGCCCATCCAGCTGCAGAGGTTTGAGCAGCTCCTGATCCAGCACTGGCTGGAAGACTCTTCTGCACATTCAAACATGTTAAAACTTACAAGATTGCTCTAGAAATTTTGCTCATCGATAGGGTTGTCATGAGCTATTCGAACCTTGGTTTGAGTAAAATAGCAACCAATGCTCACAGCTTGAAGCGAAATCAAATCAAACTATCAAGAAAATAAACCCATACAGAAAACTATGTACTTTCGCAAAGATGATCACTTTAGATTAACAGAATGAAAATCATATTAACACACTGGCAACGAGAAAACGATGGATCAGACACATGTACACTTGCTACTGTTGCTTCGTGCTGCACCCCTATTCCTCTCATAAAGGCACTAATGACCTTTTTCTCTCTATTAATGCGTAGATTATGTCAGCAAAGTTGCTAATAATACCTCAATCACTATAACCTCCTTTTATGACTGGCACAAGATTAAATGCAAACTAACCAACCACTAAGATTTGGGTGCTGTATTTGCTGTACTTAGAAAAAGGAAAAGAAAAAAAAGAGATATTTACTTTCCTCCTGAAATCAATTTTCGAACTTAAGGTTTCAGTTCCACTCCTATAGTCTAAATGGCTCAATTTGCATTGGAGACATAATCTTGCAACATTGCACTGGCAGGAACCAAACTAAACTCAAGATTCTGAGGAATCTCAGGTCTATGATAGGAATTGATATCATTTCTACTTTCTGTACAACGAACCAAACCTAGCAAATCTATCAAAAAAGAAGAAAAGCCATAGCAACAATGCTAGTTCATGTATATCAAAAGTCACCTTCCATAAATGAAGTCAAGCATGAATGTAGGTTGGGCATAGTGTCATTAAAATATTGATAAAGATCTAAACATCATCAGAGTTCCTCAGGTAAAAAACTAAACACAACGAAAGATGACTGGAAAAAGTAAGATGTACCTCAAGTTGAGAGAGATCAGAAAGAGTATCACTTGAATGCCTTGTATTTTCTTGGGCTCCCTTCGGAGTAGTACCACTACCATGAGTGGAAGAAGTCATCCTAGCAGCAGCAGGGTCATTGGGGGGAGGAGGAAGAGGAGACCTAATTTTGACAGCTCCACTAGGTGGGGGTGCAAGAGCTACAGCTTTGGGTTTTCCAGTTCCTGAAACTCCACCTGACAACCCCGCAGCAGAAAGCATGCCCGCTCCACTTGATGGTTTATTTTTGACATTAATTCGGATTGTTTCCCCTTCCTGAAAGACCAAACAATACAAGTTAGAATATCAAGATAGGAATGAAGATGAGCTGCTGTGCGGGTAACGGGGTTCTAGGAATGGAATAATATACTGCCACGATTTATTTAATGCAAGTATTACCATTTGCCAAAATACTTTCTCAGAATAAGATAATAGTATTGCAATATTTACGTCCAATCATGGTGATAACATTATTTAAAGAAACAATATGATTGAAACACTAATTTTTACACGGTTTTTGCCATTCTCTGAACTTAGTAAAACAAATTAAAAAGGGAAAAAAATCTCAACTACTAGATTTTAAGAACATTCTATTTGGCGTGACTTACACATACTGATCAGTACATTTTTACTAGCTTAAAGAGAAGAAATAAGTCAACTCCATTTGAGTAGAAATGCTTCAACAAATCGTTCATTCCCATTTCTTCCACTACAGCTTGCTCATGCATTTACCAATCTAAGCGGATAATCTTAAACCAAATGGCAAATTCTGAGTCTAACAATGATACATACATGTTAAACACCAGTTTCTTCTAATCATTGAAAAGACAACAAGGCATAATTCTTAACTTGAAACAGTATTATACCTCAACTGATCCAAAAACATCAGAATCCTAGAACCATAAATCAAGAATCAGCTAAAATGGCAATTGTCCACAATACTTTTTAGAGACTAAACGTCAAATCCTGATGATTCAAGGATCACATTCCTAACTTGCAAAGCAATCACACCTAAACATTCCAGAACAAAGAATTCCAAGTCAAGAAGCAAAATGACAAAGTAAATCACCTTCAATCTGTGATTAACAGCAGGGTGTATATCAATGTGGCCGTCGTCGCCGCCTTCCCCATCGCCGCCCGCATCCTTCTCCACCTCCCTCTTCACATACTTCTCGTGATCCGACAAGGCAACATTAAAATCGAAGGCCTCATTCCGCTCATTAAACCCCAACCCTATAAATGCGTGCTTCCCACGGCCGTCCTCGATCCGGAGGACGAAGTATCTGGAGGAATCGAGGACGGATTCGACGGCGGCCTCCCTCTGGCCGGGATTGACGAAGCAGGCGGCGAAGAGCTCGCCGGAGTTGGGGTCCTCGAGGCGGATCTCGCAGCGAGTGTCGCAGGAGACGACACGGAGACGGCCGGACCAGATCTTGTCGGACTGGAGCCACTCGCCGCACTTGTAGCCGCCGCTGGTGGGGCGGGGAGGGATCTTGAAGACGGAGACTTCTCGGACGACAAGGAGGGTGTGCTCGAAGCTCTCGGGCTCCTCCTCGAACGACATCGTTTCGGTGTTGGAAGCAATGGAATGTTGGGATTGCTTTAACGCTAGTTTTGGTTGAATTGGGACTGAAGAGCTGTTCCTGTTAAAATGGAGGAGACGTGAGTTTTACTTTTTCGATTTCTTTTTTTATTTTTACTATGAATTTTCTTTTGTTTTTTTCCCATTCCACCGTAGGTCTCACTCAAATGCAACATAAATCACAAATAGATTATGTGAAAAAGCGTCCTGGATAATTTACTTCACACTGATCTTATTAAGTGTGTGAATTCAACTCACTTTCCAAAATTCTTACATAATATAATATAAATTATTAAATATAGGTTACAGATTAATTTGTCCCACATAATAAGATTTGTGAGACGTCTCACATGAGATTTATCATACCATATTCAAATCCAGATATATGTTCACAACTCTTACCACTTGACTATTCCTCAGGGGCAACTAGTGAGACGGGTCAACTAATAACTCCCATTTAACAACTCATATATAAATATTAGTATTATACCCGTGCGATGCACGATTTGTAATATACGATTGATTAGTTTTAAAATTTCTAATACTATAATTTAATAATATTATCTTAACTTAAATTATATATTAATAAGAATTTAATTCTTTATCTTTAATGTGTCACATCTTAAAAATATTATCATTTTAAAATGTAAACAATAATGTATAAATGTATATATATATATATCTATATATATATGTTTAACAATGAATTTTAAATTCTATATTTGAAATATGAAATTGTTAAATAAACACCAATTTAATTTGTACACATACCCATTATATTGTAAATTAAATCAAATTTAGTACTAAGAAACATTTATTGTAAACGATAATTGATATTTAAAAAATATGTTACTTCATAAAGATATGTTGTGCATGTTACATATTAATATAGATATAAGTATCATGATTAATGTATTATTATATTTTTGATACATACTTATTAACAAATGTGTTAGTAAATAATTCATTTGTATTCACAATTATAGATTTCTAATTTAAAAGTTTTGGTCTAACCAATGCAAACAATTTAATTATTTCAAGTTAAAGAAAAGATATAAATCTCATCAACTAAAAAATCTTGATATGTATTTAAATAACATAGCTAGTTCAATATTCAACTCACTTGTATTAGCAAATATATCAAACAATTATACCAAAATGTTTTTCATTGTTATTAATTTCTTAAAAAATCTAAGACTTTTTATTTTAAATATTATTTTTTTTAATTTCTAATCTGTAGTTTAATTTAGTCATTTATCTTTGTATTTGTAATCTTGTTAAATATAATTTGCACCAAAATGTAATATAAAATTTATATTTTTCATAAACTAAAACAAAATTTAAAATAAAGAATAATTAAATTAAAGATTATAATTTATATCAAATAGGGAAAAAAAGATAAAATATACTTCAAAATCTACCTACCTATAGGTATAGCCTAACTTAGTGGACCCCACAACCCTTAAAAATATAAATCTTGTTATTTTTGATTTATTTAATTTCTTGTAACTACTTTCTTTCCATTTATAGTAAGTTAATTTGGGAGGAAAAATTAGTTATTGCTATTTTTATTGAAGGTCTTTTATATATATATATATATATATATATATATATATATATAGATGTGGAAATGAGTTTGGTTAATGGGTTTAAAAGTTTTGTCTCAATATATAAAAAACAAAGAGTAAAACTTATGTGTCTGTGGTGCCCCTAACTTAACCACCACATGGTGTTAGATATATACTCTTTAGGTATCACGTGTATACTCCTAAGATATTACTTACATACATAACAAAAAATTGCTATATTTAGTGAATAAACAAGTAATACCTTAAGGATGTACACGTGATACCTGAATGATATATATATATATATATATATATATTTAATATCTATTACTGAATAAAAAGTAATACATTAAGAGTATATATCTAATACCATGTTTTAAGATGAAAAAGTAATACCTTAAGAGTATACACGTGACGTCTGAAGAGTACATATATAACATCATGTGGAGCACGAATCTAAGATCTGTACTCAGGGGTATATAAATAATACTTTACGAGGTGAAGGGATTTAAATCCTTTCTTTCTCGAGGCTGCAACTGCTTCAAAAGCTATAGTTTTCTACTCGGCGTATGCACGTGATACCTGAAAAGTATATATTTAATACCACAATTTAACATAAAAAAGTAATACATTAAGAGTATACACGTGATATGTGAATAGTACATATGTAACATTATGTGCGGGGATAACGAATCTAAGATTTGTACCCCAAGACAGTGGCGGATCCAGGATTTGGACAATGGGGGTTCGAACAAATAAATAAATATATAACAAAGAAATATTATACATAAAAGTTGTTCAACTAAAATATGCAAATACATGTTACAAACCATTCAACTAAAAATTATAATTACAAACTACAATTTTATCCTTCGAGTCTTCATTTTTTGGAAGCGATCCACCACATTATCATCAGAAATTTGTAAGAACACATCCTTCTCAATGAAAGTGACCAAGCAATCATTCAATAATTGATCACTCATACTATTTCGCAATTTATTTTTGACATATGTCATCCCTGAAAACACCCTTTCCACACCTGCAGTAGCGACTGGGAGAATCAACACCAATTTGATAAGCAAATACACTAACTGATAAGTGACATGCTTGTTTGTCTCTACTAGCTTCTTCGAAAGAGCACCAAGATCAAGTAAATCTCGAAATTGCATATCTTCAATGAATATGTCGAGATTGCTTTCAAGAGTCATCAAATCAATACTTGAAAACTCGGATGGATAAAATGTGGCAAGTTTAAGTATTTTTTCTTTGTCAAAAGAAGAGAAACAATCTTTGGGATTTAAACAAGACATGCATGTAAGCAACTCCATATTCACCTCATCAAACCGATCATTGAGTTCATTAAGTTGCAAATCAATCACTCCTAGGAAAATTTGAACCCGGAAATGTTGAAGGTTTGTCTCTTGTTGAACAAAACGTCTCGATCTTCCTCGTGGCATATAAGGAGCATCCATATTAGGAACAACAATATCATGCTTAGTGCAAAATAAAGTGGTCTTACTCAAGAGAGTTTCCCATCCACAATCCCTTGTTTTTTGCAACAAATGTTTGGTTAGAGAGACAAGAGACATGGCATTAACAATATCTTGATCTCTTCTTTGCAAAGCAAGACATAAGTCATTAGTATAGCCAAAGATAGTTAACACAAGTGGGCCATAAAACCAAAATCGAATGACTCCAATGAGTATAAAATGGTTTGAGCTTTTACCTTATCTTCCGAACATGGAGCATTCTCCCCAATCATCACAAGTACCTCAACAATTGTAGGAAATAAATGGATCACATTCAAAAGAGTTTTATAATGAGACCCCCAACGAGTATCCCCCGACCTTTTCAAACCAACCTCTTGATTCAAACCCAATCCACTCTCAAGTTCACCAATTTCCAATGCTTCAACGATTTTTTGAGCTTGAACTATTCGAATCATTTCTCTTCGCTTACAAGAAACTCCAATCACATTCAACAAGTTTGCAAGTGTTTCAAAAAGCCAACCATAATCGTTGTTTTTTTAACAACCGCAACAAGTGTTAATTGAAGTTGATGAGCAAAACAATGAACATAATAGGCACATGGAGTATCCTTCATAATCAAAGTTTTAAGACCATTTATCTCCCCCTTCATGTTGCTAGCTCCATCATATCCTTGACCATGAAATTTAGAAGGACTTAATGAATGCTCTACAAGCAAAGATGTTATTGCATTTTTAAGTGACAAGACAGTAGTATCACCAACATGTACAAGTCCAAGAAAACGCTCCACATCCATTCCTGTTTTACCATCAATATAACGCAACAAAAGAGCTAATTGTTCATTTTGAGACACATCACTTGACTCATCAGCCAATATACCAAAGTAGTCATCCCCAAGCTCTTCTATAATATGCTTAGTTGTTTCTTTTGCACAACAATTAATGAGATCCTTTTGAATTGTGGGAGATATCATTTGATTATTGCGTGGAGCATTTTCCCTACTGACTTTTTTAACATCTTCATTATGTTCTGCAAGCCATGTCAAAAGCTCAAGAAAATTTCCCCTATTACTTGATTCTCCACTTTCATCATGTCCACGACATGCCAACCCTTGCCGCAAAAGAAACCTCAAACAACTAAGTGAAGCTTTCAACCGAATTTCATACTCAATTTGAATCATATCACTTGCATTATCAAAAGCATACACAATAGAACTCTTCTTTGAATCTCTTAAATTCACATACTTTTGATAAGCAAGATTATGAGCACTTTTAATTCCACCAACATGTTTCTCAAGTCTATTTGATTTATTCCATGATCTAAATCCCCCATAAACAAATGCATCTCCCCCAAAATTAAAATCAATCTCATTCTTGAACAAGTAACAAACGAAACAAAATGCAGCATCTTTCTCAATACTATATTCAAGCCAATCATATTTTTTGAACCAAGAGACACTAAATCGACACATACCTCCAAGTTCTCTTTGAGGAAAGACATGAGCTTTCGGTTGGCAAGGTCCTTTAAGAATATATGCCCTTCTTACCGCATTTCGTTGTTGGATAATCCATTATACTTATTCTTTTGCTTGGATCATTAGGAAGAAGTTCAACATCATATAAAAACTCCTCCTCGGATGATGCTACACTATAAGTAGTTGAACCACCCGATTCCATTTTGGTATCTTGAGTTTTTGGTGAATTAAATGATTGAGATAATAAAGACTCACTAGGAGGTGATTCATTTTCTATTGGTTAAGAACAAGAAGTTGCTTGAAATTTCGCTTTCTTGAACATAAATTGTCGAAGATCGGGTTGTTTCTCAATTCCCTTTGTTTTGTTCTTCATTCCTAATTAAATTAATAGTAAATCATAAGAATACGATACATGAAATATATAACTTCAATTTTATTAGTAATTAACAACTATAATATCAACCCACATCATGAACTCATTGAAATCACAACACAAATATCATAAAATCAATACATTTCATACACATTTATGAAAATGCATAAACCCTAATTTATAAACAAATAAAATTACATTAACCAACTAATAGTAGTCATCAAATGAATATGAATATGATATTGAAACCTTAATAAGTATAATTATATATAATATAAAAGAGAAGGAAAAAAAAAGAAATTACCTAAGATTGGATTTGGGGCCTTAGCAGCAGCAGCGTCCCACTTCGCAGGAAAGGAATGGAAAGGAAGAGAAAGGAGCTTCTTTGGGGAAAATAGATATATTTATAATGGCATTTTTGTAATTAGATAATTTAGTAAAGGATAAAATAGTAAATATATAATAACAAAAAAAAAAAATTCATGGGGGTGCACTTGCACCCCTTATCCTGTGTGCATCCGCCTCTGCCCCAAGATATATAAGTTTTTCTCAAAAAACAAAAACCCATTTAATAAATATAAACATATGATAAAGTATAAAATATTAATTTAAAAAAATTAAGAATAAATTTCAAATAAGTAAAACTAAAAATTTAAGGTTTAAAAATAAAAAAAAAACCCATTTGATAAATATAAAAACTATAATAAAGTAAAAGGTATTAGTTATGAGAAAAAAAAAAGCAACTATAACATAAATTTTAATATATTTTTACAAATTTAACCATCACCTAGTTTTTAAATATACTAGTAGTGTATCTGTGCGTTGCACAGTGTGTTATATATATAATTATTAAAAAATATAATAACATATAAAATGTAATGATTATTATTTTAACAAAAATATATTGATACTTTTTTAATTGTATTAGTATAAAGTTAGGTATTTTAATTTTAAATTTATGTCATTATAAATAATTATATTCGAAAACATTAGAAATTTGAAATATATAAAGTAATATATTAATCTATGGATTAAACAAACAAATAAAAAAAATTGTGTCAGAACATTACATGGGTAGTGAAATTTTAAAAAATAAATTTAATATCGAAAAATAAGTTATATGTATTAGATATGTTATGATTTAAGTATTGAGATAAATAAATTTATATTTTTGGCATTTATAACTATAAATACACACATATTTTAATAAATTTTTTTGGTTCAACGCCACATATAACTCATTTATTTTAAATCAAATAAAAAATTATATCAACTTATCAAATAATGAAAATCTCTCTTGCTATCTATTTAAATGAAACAATTCAAAATTGGACTTAATCTACACATTTTGAATAAAAAATTATGAATAATAATTATAAGATTGATAAGTCAATATATTAGGGACTAAGAATGATGAAATTTTAATTTGTGAAAAACTAGAAAAATTACCTCTGCCCAATCCCTTATGCCACCTCAATTAATCAGAATATAAATATAAATAAAATTTGACAACAAATAAATATAAAATAAGAAAGATAAAATAAAATATTTGTATATTTCAAATGAATAAGTTTGTTAACTAGCAATAATAATTTTAATCTAATTTTTTCTATTTGATATGTTTTATATGTGTAATCTATTAGGTACACCTATGATATTTTTTTATTTCTACATTTTAATATCAATTTACAATAAATTAATATTATATATCATAAAAACGTTTAAAAATAAAAAATCATTGAAGCCCACACACATACATTTCCATATTTCAGTTTGATAAATTTTATATGAATATTAAATTTAAGATCATTAAATAATGATTGATTTATATATATTATATATTTAAAATTGATTTAAAATAGGGTAAATTACAAAAAAAAAAAAAAAAACCCCCAACTATCGATTTTTTAAAAATTGCAACCTAATCTTTTTTTTTTTAAGATTGCTACCCAGTCTTTCTGTGATTTTGTCAATTGCAAAATTTCCGGTCATTTTTCCAACAAATGAATTAATTTTTTCACTTTGCAACCTAAACTTTAATTTGTTGTCCAATCGAAAATCATGATGTTTTTTCGCTTCACACCTTTATGTTATATATATGAGTGTGACATTCATGTTATATAAGTGTGATCGATATTCATAAAATAAATATAAATGAAATATTAGTCAAAATTGGTGAAATATATGTAATATCAGTAAAAAATCGATGGAATATCAATAAATATCGTAAAAATATCGGAATATATTGGTAAATATAGGAAAAATAACAATAAATATATGTACTCATATTTCCATCGATATCGATATTTTCACGTTATTTTCATGAATTTAAGTTACCTATATTTTCATCGAAATCGAATTTTTCATTCTTGGTTGCAATCTGATAAAAACGCAAAGTTCAAGTTGCAATTAGATAAAAAAAAACAAAGTTTAGGTTGCAAAGTGAACAAATTAATCTCAATTTAGCCAGAAAATTTATAATCGACAAAACCACATGAGAAAGACTAGGTGGCAATCTGAAAAAAAAAAGATTAGGTTGCAATTTGAAAAAAAGTCGTTAGGTGGAGTTGTTTTTTTGTAATTTACCCTTTAAAATAAATACTTAAAAATAAGATGAGAGATAATAAATATATAATCCCTTATTTCATCTTATTTATCAATTTATTTTTTTATTTGAAATTTCTATACAATAAATACTAAATTGAGTATCATAACTGATTTCTTAAATTAAATATTTATTTATTTATATTGAATTTCTTAAAATACAATACATAGGTTTATTTATTTTTATTTGTATTGAGTTTCTTAAAATACAATAAATAGGTTTATTTGTATTTATTTATATTGAGTTTCTTACAATAAATACAATATGAAAGCAATTAATAGGTCTCTTAAAATAGTAATTATTTAATAGGTTGATAATTTATTACAGTTATTTTTGACAGGATATACTGCTTATATATATATATATAGATATATTTTGGATATAATTCTAATTTTTTTCAAAATATACTGTAACTTAATATATTTGAGACCGCAAGTGTTATTATTAAAATAAACATATCCAAAGTCTATTTGTTGATTAAAATTGGAAAAAAGAATATAAGAGATGATGTTAATTAGCTAATGTTAAATAAAATCATTTAAAATTGTAAATTAAATAAAATCGGTAATTTTTCCATGAGAACAAAAGGATTTATATATACAAAATATGTGTTTCATGAGATTTCTTTTGGAGGAGAAATTTGCATTGAGACTGACACATTTGCACGATTTTTTATTTTTATTTTTTGATAAAAATAAGAAAACGATAAACTTTAGATTCATAGAACAATTACATGCACAATCCTATCTTTTCTCACTTCTTTGCATTCAAAATATCTCAACTCATTCTTATTTCAAGATTCACTAAAATATGAAAATCGATGAGTAACCAAAATTTAAATTAAATTTACAATTTGAGATAGTATTGAATGATTAAAAGTGGTGAATAGCATATAACCTTTTTAATAAGGGTTGTGAATTTCTTCGTTTCATTCTTATTTCAAGACTTAATGAATATGAAAATCCATGAGTAACCAAAATTTAAATTAGATTTGCAATTTGAGATAATATTGAATGATTAAAAGTGGAGAATATCATGCAACCTTTTTAATAGGGTTGTGAATTTCTGCTTTCTTGTCATATATCTTGGAAATACATTTGATTCATGAGCATATTATATATATATATATATATAATAAGAATCTATCATGATTCTGATTTTGATGCGCTCTTTGCTCGCCGGCCGTGTCTTTTGTTGTTTTATGATCCTCACGCCATTTTCTTCCTTTTTAGATTTACTTGCCCTTCAAACCTTCCTTGTTCCCTCTTAATTTGTACACTTCTTTTAGGGTAAAGGGTACATTTGTTCTTTTTTTTTTTTCCTTTAATGCGGTTAACAAAACCCTTTTTTTTTTCTTTCTTTCATGGATATTAGGGTTTTTCTCATCCTTCTAAACTAAAGATACGCCAACTCTGATCTATTGGAGACACGTCAGCTCTGACTTGTCTTCGGACGTGTAATCAACTTTGACTTGTCTTGAATACGTGATGTTCCTTTATTTGGTCTTATTTGACTTTTCCAACGTTTCGTAATTTTTCCCTTGCGTGCTTTTCATCACCTCTTGTTCATTTTACTCCTCACCCACATCAGATTTCTTTTCATTCTTACTTTAGCTTGCATCAAATGATTGAATCCACGAATTATTGAAGAGATCATGATCTTTCAATTTGTACATCCAATTTAACGGTGGTGTATGGTGTGGACGGCCAAAATATTTATTACAATAAGTTCCTAAGTCTTTTCTTATGATATATGACATTCTTAAATAAATTATATAATTATTCTATAAACAAACAGCGAAAGAAACTTAAGAATCTCAAAATTATAGAAGATTATATATTAGCAATTCAATAGAAATGAGGATGACAACTTTGCGGATAAATACGGGTATCCTACCCATCCAAACCTTAATAAGACGATTACAAATTAAACTGGGTTAAGAAGGGAGAATAATTTGATGTAAAAATACGGGTATCCTACCCATCCAAGCCTTAATAGGATGAGTATAAATTTTCAATTGGGTTACAGAGGGAACAAATCTGAATATTAATACAGTTTATGAATATCAGTAAATATATATTATATAATAATAATAATAATAATAATAATAATAATAATAATAATAATAATAATAATAATAATGAATATTATGTTTTGGTGCAAATAAATAATGCAGATTGCTGGAGATGAGTGATAGTATATATATTATCAAAAAGTAGTGCAACTTTTGCACTATATTTTAATCCACTGCTGGAGATGTTCTAAGCACTCCTTATTTAACGGTTAAATCATGAAGTATCAATTGTGAACCCACAAATCAATATAGGCTTAATCTTGAATTGATCACTTTCTCAAAAAGCCAGACACATATTTGTATGAGTTAAAGATCCGCAAACCAATCCAAACCCTCGAATAAATATGTTAGGTAAAATTAAAGAGAAAGATTTTAGGTGCAATTATCTCACGAATTTCATTTCCTGAGATGAGTTGAGTCAAATCGAATATAATAAATTACGTAATATTTTTGTGTAACCCAATGGTACGAAACCTAGGATCTATACCTTCAACCCAACCCGTCCATTTGTCCAATCTGTACATATTTTTTTTTTCCTTGTTTGCACTCTTTGCCCATACTCCATTCAAATCTCTCATTTCTAATTCTGCACCTAATTCTCTTCTTCTTATTGCTCTTCCTTTTCTTTTATTCCACAACTGCATTATCTTCTTCATCATGGCTGTACTCACATCTTCTTCTTCACCATGGATGAACACTCATCTTCTTATTCATGGTGGATGCACACACTCATCATCATTTTCTTATTAGTGTTATTAGTATGATGTCATATTATTATTCACAGTCATCAAACTTTCTAACTTTAAATCACATGTGGTTGTTGGTGGTTAATGATTGAGTAATATGAGTTTGTGGAAATCTAATTGAGTAATATGGATTTGCAAAAATTTTGGGCTAAAGATGATAAAATTGTGTATTTGAAATTTTGAAAATTTTAATATACAGCTGATACCTTGGAAGTATTGCAGCTAATTTAATTTCTTTCATTGAATGAACAACTAATATCTTATACTATAAGTATCAACTAATATATTTCATTAAATAAGCAAATAATACCTTATACTATAAGCATTAATACATGTACATATGTAATATTGTATACTATAAACATTAATACCTTAAAGGTGCATATGCACTAAATGAACACTCATATCTAAAAAATATACATATGATACCTAAAGGCTAAAAAGGTATAAAATCGATATCTTAAGAACAACCAATCGATAGCTCCAATGAATGAACACCTTATATCTTTAGAAAAAATAATTAGACCTTTATTGAATGAGCAACTAATACCTTAAGAGTATACAACTGATACCTGTAACTGAATCATTTAATATGAATTATGTGTGTAGGAGGCACACCGGTTCGGTGTAAACGTAGGTGGGGTGCGTGGACATGCGTAAACTATAAGAAAATATGTATCATATGATGCATTTTTAGTTGAATTGGACTATAAGAAAATATGTAATACTTTTTTGTAATATTATTCTGTATATCAAGTAATACTTTTGAATTATATGATACATGACCCAAATTTGATCAGGTCGGATCACTAAAAAATGCATGGATCAGGTCATTAAAAAATGAGCGGATTCTAGGTTGTCTAGACGCTCTTCTCTCGTGTGTAACATGTAATATTTTGTTTATATTAGGTAGTATATATACACAATACAAAAATATTACCCATACAAAAATATTACATAATTTATTATATCCACTCAAATGAATCTTACAAAACGAGAGTCCTAAAGCTTTCTCGCACAAGAAAACTCAAATTAAAAGGAAGTAAATTGGTCTCTTGTGAGACGAGATTCATGTATGTTATTTACAAATATAATTATGTATTTTTCAAATATAAGTATTTGTTTTATAAGTATGTTTTGTATATATTTTTAAATATTTATTTTACAGTTGTAAGTATACCATTTTCTTTACTATAAATGTAATCATGTTGCGACGGTTAAAGGTGAGTTTTTGAGATGTAAGACTAGAGGTAGGGGTAGTATAGCCTGGGCCGGTCCATACTAGAGAACAAATTTAGAGGTAGGGGTAGTATAGGAATTTCGCAGTACGTCACCCGGTGTACTCGCCACTCAGTAGACTACACAGTCCCTTATTAAGAACTGCCCCGCCCCAACTCAACTGTTTCGTTTTCTCACTGAGACGAAGACTCGACAATTTCTTCTCCACAGTAAGCAATCTCAATCTTCCCCTAATTTCCCAACATCTCGAAGATTATTCACTGTTTCAGTTGATTAATCTTAGCAAAATCTCATCAGGAATGGCTCGAGATTTAGGATTCCTGGTTGTGGCAGTTTTAGTGTTGGCGTCGGCCTGTGAATCGGCCGTCTTCACTCCGGTCTCCGAATCCCATCGATCTGCCGCATTGGAGCTTTTTTCTGCCGCCGATGGATCTTTTGGAAGGTTAATTTAAAAACCCCTCTAAACCCATGCTTCCCCTTTGGTAATACATTGTTTGCTATTTGACATTTTTTTTGCAAATATTCGCGGTGGAATTGTTTGATTCGTTTTTCATTTTTTGGATAATATGTGTTTGCAATTTCACAAAGTGGTGGGATTTCTGCGTAGAAATTCTTGTAACTTTCAGTGTTGATTTGGAAGATCTGTTATTCTGTCTCGAATACTAGGCGATGAAATGTGATTAATTTAGTGCTCCTTCATGCTAAAGTGAGTAACGAGTCTAATGATATGTATTGTTGTGGTTCTGAACACCCAATCTTAAGTTCTATTGCTAATTTTAGCTGATTTTATTGTTTGCTTTCATTCTCTTCCCCTTTTTTTGTTTCTTGTTTTTTCGTTTATTTTTTCATAATTTTGAATTTTAAATTATTAAGAGCGCTTTTGCAAGGCTCACTGTATATGCATTGACTTTTTCAGTATCCATATACCATAAATTTGTGTCTTCTGTTAATGCATTGTGCTACATATCCTGCTTCATTTTATGTATTTCCTTTTCCATGCTTTTGCGGAATATTGGTGGAAAAAAAGTTGGTGACTTTTACATTTGTATCATTTGAATTTGCAAATTCTTTTAAGAAGATTTTGTTTTTCAAAACTGTTGTGCAACCTCAATTTGCTTGATAATTTGAATTTATCATCTTGAGTTCACAATAGTTTTCCAGCTCACTTGATTGTAACCATTTCCAGTTTGGAGGAGACATATGAGGCATTAAAGACATTTGAGGTTCTTGGGATTGAAAAGAAGTCTGATACTAGAACTTCTGTTTGTGCATCTGTGGTGGACACCTTTTCGTCTACGGCTTCAGTTTTAAAGGATTTGTTCCATGCATTAAGAGTTAACAGCATATTGAAGTGTGAGCTCGATAGTGAGGCTTTTGGGGTATTGGGAATCTTATTTACCTTATCTGCTTCGCTTTGTGTAAACCTGTTATCACCTGTTGTGGAAATGTCTTTTCCTTACCTTTTTCTTCTTTGTCTGCAGGGAATTGTTTCCAAACTTAAAAATTCTCTAAATGACGCCAATTCACTTCTTGATTTTCACTATTCAATAGGGGGTTTAGTGCTTATAAAGGTAATGATTTCATTCAGTAACTCTAGAAAGATCTCTCCCTTCTTTTAGGTATACCAAAAAATTGATCTATCACTAAGAAGGGATAGAGTGTTAAAACTTGGTATTCAAACCTAAATTTGATTGTTATCATTCTCTTTGATTCTGGAGAACCATTAAGTTTTTACGTTTCCATGTGACCAATCTCAAAAACATAAAATTCTTTCCCTTTTTTTTTGGGTTGACTTGTGAAATTATCTTCTTTGTTGAATTGGATTTTGTATCTTTTCCATTTGGTATGCAGGACCAGACTTCTGAAATGGATGTTCATCTCGAAGATGCTGATAAAATTTTTCGTTCTATAAAGGTTGCATATATTGGAATACTAAAAATATGCTCTCTCCAAGAGCTGGTATTCTTCAATATTTGAATTCCTAACTTAAACCATCTCTTGGCAGGCTCTCGGTCAGAGTGATGGAAGGTGGCGCCTTAGTTCCAACAACCCGGAGTCTAGTAATGATGCAGCAGGTATTTAAGCATGCTCTGTATTTAAGTCGCACATGCTAGGTAGCAAAGTCCTTTTGATTCAACAGATATATGTTGTTTATTTACCCTGGTGAGTTATCAGTTTCACTATAGTTTAGCCCATAGTTGTTAGAGGCAAGCTATCTCCGAGGCACGAGGTGTAGAGGGTACAAGGGGTAGCGCTTTTACAAGCAAGAGGTGGGTGCTGTTCATGGGGCGCGTGCCTTTCAGTGCCCCCTGTGCCTTTTTTAGGTCCGCCTCTGTGCCTCAGGTGTGCCCCTTGTTCACAGGCTGCCTTATGAGCCCTAACATGTTCCTTAAAGATCCCTTTTAAGATTTTTAAGGACTTGCTTTTTTTTTTGATGAGGAAAACATAAGAATGGTCGGAACTTCATCTTGAAGAACAAATACTTGTTTTTTATTCTTTTGGACATTTATTATGCTTCCAACATTAAAGTATCAATATTTTCAAAGTATAATACACACAATTTTTTTTTTTTTGATTTTCTTCGTCTTTTTGGATTTTTCCACCACATGTATAAGAGGGGCGCTAGGATGGCATCTGTGGGCCTTGCGTCTGTACCAAGTATGGTTTACCCACTATGATTCATCATCTTCTCAGTTTTGTTTACCCACTTAAATCTACAGGGATAGCACTTGAAACCCTGGCTGGAGTTATTTCTTTAGCATCTCCCGAGATTGATCATTCTCTGGTGAGTCTTTATTTCGTTGCCAACGATCTCTTTCCTAACTGCCTGGCCTGTAGTAGGTATCTGGTTCACTGCTTTAGGTATCAGCACTATTTTAGCTTTATTACAATTAATTACGACTGTATTTTAATATACTTGTACCGGCTTTAGCTTTATTAACTATTTGAGCGTTTTTTTGATTTTTTTGATTGAGGTGCCTGTAATTTGGTGTATTTTTCGAATATTCAGACTGTTGATTATGCAATCAATCTCTGTACCTATCTTTTTAATGTTTTATTGAAAGCATTGGTTGCCTAATGTGTGGGTGGAAGATTATGCATCATATATGTCAATGAGGAGGTTTATCCTTATTGATTTTATGTGGTCCTCTCATCCACACACAGCTGTTGTTTGCTGACAACTTAGCGTTATCTTACAAATTATAAAGAAAGTTATCTGACAGCAAATTGGAATGATCTGATCTCAAGTTTGCTTTCTGTGCCAGATTACAGCTCTGAAAAACGACATTTTGAAGCTTTTTGATGGCATTGAAAGATATGGTATGGGCTTGCTTGTGTTTCTTTATTTCCTTATAGCATGTTTGTTTCTTTAAATAGTTTTCTATATGTACTTAAACACTGCTAACATTTGATTTTACAGCAATGCTGGGTCATGATGGTTTTAGTGACTTTTTGGAGAAGATTAGTCCAATTTCCTTTTGACATTGAAGGACATAATATTTACAAAATATAAGCATGGACCTTTATTAAACACTATCAGATGCTTGTCATTTTTCAAGTGCTTATGGAAATTGAATTTTTACCTTTCTCTGACCATAGAAAGCTTATTTTGTTTCTCACCTCATTTTATGGTGGAGATATACCACTTGCACTTTTGAGTTTTGAATTCCGGAATTTATTAGCAGTAGAGCCTCTTTCTAATCCATCGGAATAGAGGCTGAATTAAGCAGATTACATGCGCCAGAAGAAATATACAGTGCTGCTATCAAGTCAAATTCATGTTAAACTAAGCTTACCCTACAGAGTTTATCCTTTTGCTTTATACGTTGCTCGCCCTCCTGTTTCACCCATTGGAATTGGATTATGATATCCTGATGGAAGGCTAATCTATGTTATTATAGATAGCAAACTTATAAGTGGCGACTGAATTTGTATTCCTTATGCTGCCAACTTCATTGTAGATCCTATTTAGGACACTGGTTTTGGATCTACTAAATCTATTTATTTATACATGCTGAAGCCAAAAACACTAGTAAGTGAAGGATTACATTATGCTATTTTTTTTGACATTGTTTTCTTTGATGTTCTCTGTCAGATGATGGGACTTGTTACTTTGATGAGAAACTTGTTGGAACACATGGGCATCAAACTCCTCTTTCAACCTCTGCATCAGTAGTCCGTGGAATAACAGCTGTTGCAGCAGTCACTTCTGAAAGTTTAAATGTATGTATTTACATAATAATGGAGTCTATTTTATGTAATGTGTTTTTTTCCCTGCAACTTTTTATCTTCCATGAGATGTGGAACTGTGGTTTTAACGCAGCTCCCTGGTGAGAAAATTTTGGGTTTGGCGAAATTTTTCCTTGGAATTGGAATTCCTGGAAGTGCAGGAGACTTTTATTACCAAGTCATTGCCCTGAGTTGCTTGGAAAACATTAGGCAAGTATTTTGCATATTTTCATTCTCATGGGCTCTTTTGATATATTTCCTTTTCTACTTGTTTAGACTGCTTTTTATACGATAGAGCACATTTTGATATCAAAAGTTTCTACTTGTATTTGTTTCTACTCCAAAATTTATTTTTATAAACTTTCCCGAAGTAATTCTGACATGTCATCTTTCTTCACCACAGGGGATCTGTTCCTCTGATTTTATCACTACCAGCCACTGTCCTTTCGGTTACCAAGAAAGATCAACTTAAGGTCTACCATCCTTCTTGCTTCTTCAATTAACTTGATTCATTGCATAGTACTTTCCATTTTCTGTTAACTTATTTCATACCTCAACTCAACACTGTCTCGTTGAAACTTTTGTTCATGTTAAATCTGCATAGCAGAATCATAGTGTACTATAAACAATTCATAGAGTTGATTGTTCTTTGAAAACTATACTAAGTTGTTGTGCAAACTGCTGCGTGTGTGGCTTGTACTTACAAACTATGGTGTTTTAGGTTCGGGTCAGTACTGTATTGGGTTCTTCTGCTCCTACTCTGTCAGTCAAGCTCATGCAGATATTTGTTGCTGGTTCGAAAGATGCTTCTATCATTGACCAGGTGCTTCTATTTAATGGAAGTCTACTAAGAAGTTACAACTTTATAAATAGTTATATGTAGAAGACTCATCTTCATGTTTCAATAACTTTATATGATAAGTCTTTTGGATTTCCATGATGCAGAAGCTCAAGTTTGATGCGGACAGCGGAATGCATGTCTTGGAAACATTGCCAGCAAATGTTGATCTTGGAAGCTACATTTTCTCTTTTGAGGTTGTTACCTTTTTCTTATCCATTCCCCTTTAATATCTTATTCTGGTATTTCATTCAGTATAGTTAATCATCCTCTTCGCTACATGTTTTGACATTTCTTTCTTGCATTTGTAGATAATATTTGAGGACCCAGAACAGAAGAAAAACTATGCAACTGGAGGACGAACTAAAGTACCTATTCATGTTACTGGGGTTATTAGTATCGAAAATGCAGAGGTTGCAATACTTGACAGTGACCTTGGGAGCATAGAAACTCAGAAAAAGTAAATGCAACTTAAACTCTTGATATTAGAGGATGATTGTTTATTTGCCTTTTTCTTTTTTTGTGATTGGTTTCATGTTCTGGAAACTATATTGATCTTGCAGACTGTCTTTAGATGTGGGTTCAATTCTTATAGTTCATATGGCATATCTCTTTGCTCACTCCATAGTTCTTATCTTCTTGTAGACTCTCTTATATGTTGGCCTACCTTCTATATTTTATGTCCCATAGCTGTTTTCCCCTAACAATGGAATTTCCTATGCTTTACGCTTTTCTTGAGTTGTTGTATCCCACCTTATACTTTTTGTTTTTTCTTTGTTCTCGTTCAGCATTTTATTTTGGCAGATTAGGATGAAAGTGGGGTTTGATTATCTAATTGTATCACTGTTCATCATCTGACTGTTTTGTGCTCTCCCTAGTAAATCTCATTCTTTATTGTAGTAACAAATTGCATATGATAATCATACATTAACTGCAATATTCATTCTTGTGAGTTTTATGATGTTTAGCATGAAGGAGATTAATGGAAGTTCCTTTTAAACTGTCATTCAAAATCAGGCTGGCCTTACCTGGGGAGAATGCTGTTGCTTTATCAGCTAATCACCTTCAGAAGTTGAGGTTGTTCTTTCACTTGACAACTCCGTCTGGACATGCTTTCAATCCTCACCAGGTTGCCGTTCTAGTCCTTTTAAGTTGCATGCATCTATATTTTTTTTTATTAGTCATGTGTTCTGACTATCATTTTCTGGTCAGGCATTTCTCAAGCTGAAACATGAGAGTGGAGTTGAACACATCTTCTTGGTGGGGAACTCTGGGAAAAAGTTTGAGATAAAACTAGTTAAGTGCTCTATAACTATGCATGACTTAAATTAGAGATTAGATTGTGCAGAATAGCCAAACATGATATGGAGAAGTCAGACAATCTACAATCTGAACCTCACTTTGATCTGGCATGTTACAGCACAGTCATCATAGTTGATGTCATTGGTTTAGAATTATTATCACCCGCTATATATGTGCTTCCAATTGCTATTTGGATTCACTTAGTTTGCAATCCTCCTGCTGCAGGTGTTCATGTAATGTGTTCTTGCATTTAGACATGCATTATTTTTTGATTTCATTTATCCTGACTGTATTTTATCTATAGGATTTTCTGGGGCTGGTTGAGAAGCTTTTCTACCTATCTGGTAGATATGAAATTCAACTTACAGTTGGAGACTCTAACATGGTAAAATTCTGCATGAACTGAGAACATTGTATTTGGTTTCTTGTTGAGCTTCTCATTCACTTGTGTTAAAGTGCTAGAACATGCGTCACATGTTTGATTTAACTTCCTACTTTTCATCTATTTCAGGAGAACTCTTTCTTGCAACCTCTGGGCTATATTGAATTGGATCTCCCAGAGGCACCTGAAAAGGCACCCAGGCCTCCTCCACAACGCGTTGACCTGTATTCCAGATATGGGCCTAAGGCAGAGATAACACACATATTTCGGGTTCCAGAAAAGCGTCCCCCAAACGAACTTTCTCTTGCTTTCTTGGGACTTGTACTCATCCCACTTTTTGGTTTCTTGGCTGGGGTACCTGTCTTTATACTTTTTCCTCTTCGTAGTTGCATAAGTGAATGTATCATTATTTTTGTAATATTTCCATCTCCTCTTTTGTTTTAGCTACTATTTAACTAGAATACATTCTTTTTTTTGCTCTCGCAGCTCTTTTACCTTCGTGCTAACCTCAAGAATTTCCCCAAGTCAACTGTTTCTGCAACTTTTGCCATTCTCTTCCATCTAGGCATTGCAGCCGTTCTGTCGCTGTATGCATTATTCTGGTTCAAGGTTTGTCTATTTTCCTCTAGTTTAAGTTTGGGTTGTTTGTTGTTCCTGTTTTCAAATCAGCAGACTTGTGATATTTCTCACCCTTTGTACATGAGGCTAATTTATTTATATTTTTTTAAATCTTAATGCAGCTGGATTTATTCACAACATTGAAGGCACTTGGGTTGTTGGGAATGTTCTTGATGTTTGTTGGGCACAAGACGTTATCCCACCTTGCATCCACATCGGCCAAGTTGAAATCTGCATAAAAGTCGCAAATCTTATTCTGAGAGTTTCAAGTGGACGATGCAGCCTGCTCAGATTGGCATTCTCATTCTATCTTCTTCAGAGAACTGTTTACAGTACGACGTAGCTTATATGGTGAAACACAATTTTGATATTTACATGGATTAGCTGCGTTACCTGTTTACAGAGTTGTAGGCATAGATATCTATTTATGGGCATACGAGATTAACAAAGATGTAACTGGACGATGATATTGGAGCATGGTGTTTATCTTTAGCGATCTTCACGCTACAGAATAGTTGTGTTGTTAAATCTTAATCGATCTTCATATAGCAGGTGGTTGATTATCCGATGACCCTTTATCGGTCTTATTAATGTATTGGAAGTGGATACTTGGATTTGTCAAAATTATGTGTTGCCAAGATATATAATTTTGGGATACTGAGGATTGTTTATGTTTTGATTTCATGGATGTTAAATGTGAGTGTAAAATGATTCGAATTTCGATTTGGATGGGCTGGTGATCAAGTGGTGAATAACTGCCACTAAATGCTTCCCATGAGCTAAACACGTTTGTTGCGAACATCATTGCAGCAAAAATCGAATGTGTACAACTGCGTTTAATAGATGTTAATTGATATTTCAGTGATAATGACATCATGGAGTTTTCTACTATAATATTTAATGCTTTGTGAAAATCTAACTCATACTTTGACATTATATGGAGTTTTCTACTGTAATATCTAATGCTTCAACTTGATACAGACAAAGTGAATGGTAAAGCTGAGTGGTTATAGGAATTTCATGTTGACTTCCAAAACATGTCTATCATGGACATTGATTTGTGATCAAGTGGGCTAGATTGTGATGTAGCTGATTTTGCAAATCATGTTTCACACGCAAAATATTGGGTTTGATGACTTTGTCACTTGTGATGTTTTGAATATTGAGCAGACATCATCAAATATGTATCAAACATCGAAGTAAAGAGTCTTGGTAGAGTCTTGTACAAAACTTTAGTTTAGTCATGTGCTAAGAACAACCACATTGGGTTATTTATTTAGTTACAAGCAATGATGAAAATATATTGATATTTGGGTAAATATTTGTTTGTAGCTTTTGAGATAGTTTACTTATGTTGACAAATTTTGTATGAGACCGTCTCACGGATCTCATTCTGTGAGACGGGTCAATCCGACCCGGTCAAAGTTAAAAGTCAATGGTCAATGGTCAAAAGTCAACGGTCAATGATCAAAAGTTAATGTCTGTTAACGATTGGTCAACGCGGTTGACCAAAAGTATTACATATTATATGTAAAAGTAGTACACAACATACATGAAAGTATTACATTATAAATGTAATACTTTTACTTTTATAAGGTAATACTTTTATGTGTATCATGTGCGACAAAGTTTTGAGAAATTATGTAACACTTTTGTGTGTTTTAGGTATTACTTTTCAATATACTATGTAATACTTTTGTAAAATAGTATGATTTTGGATTTGGTTAGAGTGTATGAAAATATGTAATACTTTTATGTGTAATAGGTAATATTTTTCTATATATCATTTAATACTTTTGTAATATATTATACATTATAGCATTATATGTATATAATACAAAAGTATTATCCGATCTATAGAAAAGTATCACCTAATATACATGAAAGTATTACATTATGAAATATTAAATGATATATAAAAGTATATTATCTAATACACACAAAAATATTATTATATTATAAGAATATAACATCATGCAATATTTTTATGTGCAACATGTAATACTTATATGTGTAACATGTAATACTATTGAAATCAACAAGTAATATTTTTATATACATCATGTGATACTTTTATGTGTAACATGTAATACTATTGAAATCAACAAGTAATAATTTTATGTATATTATGTAATACTATGAAGTATTAGATGATATATAGAAAAATATTGTCTAATACTCAAATGTAATACCTTTATGTAAATATGTAATACTATTGAAATCAACAACTAATACTCTCATAATGTAATATTTTTGTGTGCAACATGTAATACTATTGAAATAAACAAATAATACTTTTATATATATCATGTAATACTTTTATATGTAGTACGTAATACTAATTTAAAGTATCACATGATATACATAAAAGTATTATTTGAGTAGAATAACAGTATGACATTATGAATGTAATACTTTTATATATGACATGTAATACTTTTATGTATAACATGTAATACTTTTTGGTCAACGACGTTGGCCAGCCGTTGACCGGCGTTGACCAACCGTTGACTGGCGTTGATCGTTGAGCAGGTCTGATTGACCCGTCTCACGGAATGAGATCCGTGAGACGGTCTCACACAAGACTCACTCTACTTATGTTTTAGTTTTTTCCAATGAGTTAGAGAGTGGAAGATAGGAAAATAAAGAACTAAAAAATCCAGCCATGTGTCAATTTATTTTTTCAATAAATTATTGAGTAAGAGTAAAGTTTATATTTATAAAATGTTTATATCGATTCCATTCAACTCAATTACATAAATCCACGTGCATGAGCATGATCAAAGCAACTCGGTTCATATGATTCGAAATGTGATCTTTATGTTCAAAATGCACGCACAGACCTTTAGTACCTTTTAAATCTTTATATTATAATAATATAATCCTTATTTTATTCTTCAAATACATAAAAGTAATACTCCCTCCGTTCCAAGCTCAACTTGCCTACTTGTCATTTTAGTTTATCGCAATTAAACTTGCCAGCTCATAGATAAAAATAAAAGTCAAATATTAATATCCTAATTTTCCATCCTTATTACAAAAATACCACTTAAAAGCAAATTTTTTTTTTAAATGTCACAAAAGTCAAACACTCATATTCCTATATTTCACCCTTATTACAAAAATGTCACCCAATTATCTTAAAAAACAACAGTCAACTGTTTTTTCTTAACCTCGTGCCCGGTCAAATTAGACAAATTCAACCTGGATGAAGGTAGTAATATTTAGGCACAAAAGTTATAGTAATATAATGTAAAAGTTTTAACTGTACCATATGAATTTTTATATGGAAAAAGGTTTAAGTAATAACACCTAAGGAATATGATATATGTAAGTCTAAGACTAGATTTATCGGTGACATTTACCCAACCCCAACTCATATAAAACAAAAAAAAGAAAAAAAAAGAAAAGAAAAAATGTAATTAGAGTTGCCAACCCAATCGATCAGCCGATCTTGGGTTGGTCAACCCACCTTTATTTTACACCAATAGGATTGTGACAAATGTCACAATCTTATTTGTTCCATATATTTTTTGTGGATATAATTTAGATTGTTGATATTGAAGATAATGTGTATCAAAAAAATATAAAAAATTTATCAAAATTTATGATTTTTTTTCTCTCTATAAATAGAGTCCAATATTGATAAATTTTCAAACACAATTTGAAGAGCTCGATTTCCTCACAATCTTAAATTCTCTCGTTTTCTCATCGAATTTTTATCATTTCCTATTATGGATCCAAATTATTTTTCAACCTCCCAAAATTATCCAAACTCCCAAGATTATCCAAATTTTCAATCATTTTCAAATTCTGAAGATTATCCAAACTCTCCGTATTATCCAAACTCTCAATTTTCTCCAAATCACAATCAAGTTGATATCCTTGAACAAGTCCAAACTTCACAAAATATCTCCAAAAAAGATATTCGAGATGTTCAACAAACAAACACAAATCAAAATGGGGGAAAAATGTTAGTTGATGTGTGAAAGAAGATGTAGCGTTGATGTCATCTTGGTGTTTTGATAGTGAAGATACCGTACGTGGTAGAAATCAAAAGGGTGCCTCGTTATGGGCACGAGTGCATGAGATGTTTCATGAAGCTCGAGCAGAAAACCCTCATGAGATCGGCGAAAGAAATGTGGATTCGATGAAAGGTCGTTGGAAACGACTTAATGAAAATGGAAACAAGTGGATTGCGGCGTATAAGGAAGCATATGGTCGAAAAAGAAGTGGAATGAGCCAGAAAGATATTGAGAAATAAGCTCATGCAATTTATGAAGCAAATGGCAGCAAGTTTCAGGACTTGTTTGTATTCAATGAAGTTATGAGTAAACATGTCAAGTGGGAAGTAAAATTAGATCATGATTCTAAACGTTTTCATCCCGACAATGTTGAGGCTAATGAAGAAAGTGGTGGGAGCTCCAAAAGGTCACGGACTAGCGAATATGGCGAGTACTCTGTCCCCTCAAATGCAGAAACTCCAGTTAGTGGATACTCATATATTCCTCGTCCTATAGGAAGAGATAGAGCGAAAAGTAAAGGAAAAGGTAGGATATCACAATCTTCTTCTACTGATGAATTTGCTGCAGAAATTCGTGCATTGAGACTCACTAGAAACAATGAATGTGAAGCAATGACTAAATTGGGAAATGCTAGAATCGAATTGGAGTTAAAGAAGGAAGAAAGGAAGAAAATGAAGATGAAAGAAAAGATGTTGTTAGCATTGTTGGCAAAAGATCACTTATCCCCAGAAGATGAAGAGATGAAACGTCATCTAATGGCAATCGTATATGGACAATAAATGCAGAAATCATTATTCCTTCGTATAGTGGAGGCCGTCACTTCCAATGACGAATATTTTCAACAAAGATCAGATGCCACAGGTAGACGTGGAATTTTACCATTGCAAAAATGTACTGTAGCTATGAGGGTATTGGCGTATGGTACATCATCCGATGCCGTTGATGAATACCTGCGAATGAGTGCAGCCGTGACAAGGAAAGCTCTCAAGAATTTCGTAGAAGGTATCATTTCTTGTTTTGGTGACAAATATCTCAGAAGGCCTAATGAACAAGATTTGATCAGACTACTTTACGTCGGGGAACAACGTGGATTTCCGGGCATGATAGGCAGTATTGATTGCATGCATTGGCAATGGAAAAATTGTCCCACCGCATGGGCTGGACAATATGCAGGAAGAAGTGGGAAACCAACAATCATTTTAGAAGCTGTTGCATCATATGACTTATGGATATGACATGCATTCTTTGGAACACCAGGTTCTTGCAATGATATTAATGTACTCCACCGATCTCCGGTTTTTAGTGATGTCTTGGAAGGTCGAGCACCAAAGGTTAGCTACGTCGTGAATGGTCGTGAAAATAATATGACATATTATCTCACTGATGGCATATATCCTTCATGGGCTGCATTTGTAAAGTCAATTTCTGCTCCACAACTTCGGAAGCATAAGTTGTTCACTCAACACCAAGAGGCTGTCAGAAAAGATGTCGAGCGAGCATTTGGAGTTCTACAAGCTCGTTTTGCATTTCTTCGACACCCATGTCTTGTTTGGGACTCACAGTTGATGGGAAAAATTATGATGTCTTGTATCATCATGCACAATATGATAGTAGAGGATGAACGAGACACATATGAAAACTATTATGATCCCACAGAATTCTTTATGGATAAACCTACAAATCGACAAGACGATGATGACGACGATCAACATTTGCAATACTCGACTGAACGCATTGCAAGTTTATCCACTTATATGACTAATAGGGAACAACTTCGCAATAGAGAAGCTCATAACTCTCTTAAAAACAACTTGATTGAACATATATGACAAAAATTCGGCCGTGATCATTAAATGTGTAATATGTATCTTCTATATTTTTAATTTAGTATTTCACGCATCTATTTGTAGTTTAACTAGTTGTTTTTTGATTTCGTTTTTTAATATTGTATTTAAATTTCACTATTGTGTTTATAGCATAATTTAAGTGTATGGTAAAAAAATTCTTATTATAAATATCGAATTTATAATATAAAATATTTTTTATATATTTCTTACGTTTTCAAAAAATGATTATATATAATATTCAATTATAAATAATGAGAAACAAAATATTTTAAAGGTTGGGTTGGTGTCACTAATAAACGTTTAAATAATTAAAGGTTGGGTTGGATTGTAAGTTGTGTATGTGGATGAGAGAGAAATGATTTTTATATTAGAAGGTTGGGTTGGGTTACGAATAAACATAGTCTTAATAAACACAACCCAAGTCATTACTAAATGTACCTATATTTTAATATGTTTAAACAATAAAATTTCTAAACACACCCCCATTGAATTACAATAATAGCCTTCATTAAAAAAAAGAAAAAGGCTCTTCTCCATCTCACTTCTGCTTCTTCTCCATCTTTCTTCTGTGCGTAAGCTCCCAATCTCTTCTACCTTCTTTTGTTTTTCTTTTTATTTTTTCCATTCATTGGTGAAGAAGAAACATAAAATCACAAGGTATATCTTTCATCCATCATTGAGAAGAAAACATTAGGTTTTTCTTAAATTAGGGTTTGAGAAATTTGGGGAAGAAGAGGATGCTGAAGTTATAGCTAATATTCAGAGAGCGATCGGTGGTGTTCGGCTCTGGTTCACCGTTCTCATTGCCTCTAATTCGACTGCTTTTGGTCGATTTTTGCATTTTCTTTTTCTTCAACTTTCAGATTTCAAATTCTGTTTTTTTTTTTTTTCCTTTCAATTAGTATCAATCCTTTTTTCGTGAAAATGAGATGTAAAGAAGAAGACTTAATTATAATTTGGAAGATGATGGTGTAATGGATACAAGCTTCCGTGCGTGTCTTCTTCCCAGAAGAAGATGATGTATGAAATATGAAGATGGGTGTTCTTCCTGGGAAAGAAGAGATGGGTGTGTAGAATTTATTAGTAAGGGTATTTAAGTATTTTGAATATAATTATTTTTATCATTCATTTTCATCCCATATATATATATGATACCCCATAAATAAATCAAAGAAAAATAATGTAAGCATGGATGAGACCAAACCCAACCCGCGACCACCCCAATTACACGTTGAACTGATTCAGAAGAATACTACAATTATTATTTTATAATGTGGTGTTTGCGAAGGATTGAAGGAGAAGAGATGAAGAAGAGATTCACAGAATCGGAGGAGGCTTCAAGTAGCAGAAAGCGACGACGAGAGACTGAATCGGAGTCTCACGACGTCGCCGATTCACATTCTCTCTCCCTTGGTAATAATTAACTAAATCCTAAATCCGTTGTTTTCTTTTTCTCTCTTCAGAATTTCGTCTTTTATTTATCTCTTGTTTAATTTGTTTGTGTAATTGTAAAGAGGAGAATTTGAGTTTCAGTGATACTCTCATGGCTCTTCAGATGATGCGTGCTCAGTTTCCTCACATCGATAAGGTAAGGCTTATACTCGAATTGTCTCTAACCACCAATTCCTTAGTCTCAGGGTTTGTATAAGCATGATATAATTTGAATAAAGATCGGTTTCCCGGATTTTGAGTTTCAGAATAAATTTTATTGTGGAGTAAAGTGAATCTTTTCTTGCAATGGGAGTTATAGACATAAATATTGCTTCCAATCCTTTATTCAATTCGAATCTTCAAGTTTGGAGTACTGTTTCTTCAGGTTCCAGTTCAACCTTTTGTTTTGCGGTCACAGTTGTACAGCAGCTTGAAGGATAGGACACAAGTTGATAGAGAATTAGAGGTGAGGCGACTTCCATAGTAACCATATATGGGAGGGCTCTTGTTGATGCATAAGTTTCTTTTGGACTGAATATTAAGAAATCAGTAATCAATATAATGTTTTCCTTCCTGCGATAAGTCATTATATTTTTCTGACTTGGACTCTGTTAGGTGAATTTTCTTATAAAATCTTCTTTCATTTTCTGCCGTAGCAATTCTTATTGATTATTGATGTTATCTTGTTTTTTGGTACTCTGTTCCTATACTCTGGTACTTTTAGATCTTGGATTATTCTGCTGCATCTGCTAGAATACTATATTGACAGTCCTTATTTGATATACTCTTTTTTTTTTTTTTTCACCCTCTTCTTGTTTTTTTACCCTCTCTTTGGCATGAGAATTGGATGATCTCTACTCCTATTGAATGTAACATCGGAACATTTTTCTCATAATACGCAGTCTTTGCGGAGGGACAACGTGTTGCGGATATTTAAGTTAAATACTGGACAGGATGATCATGCCATAATGTTTATAGACGACTATATGAATCAGGTTGGTTTCTTATATTTAAAGTAACCTTCTAAGTCTTGTTTTAATTACCAACCACTCTTCGTTGTTGCTATTCATGCTCAAAGCACCCTTTTCTGTCAATTTATAGAAGATTCTACATGGAGCTTTCTTTGGCCATTTATGGAAGTTTGTATGTGGAGTCTTGTGTTTGATATGGAGATGATTAGATTTTTATAGTTTGGTTCTTAAATATTTAATTTCTAAAAAATCAATGGTTAAGTTACGTAGTTTTAACTTAGACGGTGTTTGGCTAAGCTTATAAGCTCTCCTCAAAAGTTTTTGACTAACTTTTAAAAATAAGATCTTATTTTATGAGCTTATAAAATGTAAGGAACTTATAAGCTCTTTTTAATAAGTTGGGGAGTCCCAACTTTCTTTTAACTTAGGGCTCGTTTACTCTGAAGGTCGGGTTTGATTGGATTGATTAAAAATTTGGGATTGCACTCTTCATAGGAGACAAAAAAATGTTAATTTGAGTGTTTGGTATGTAGGTTTTGTTGTGGGTTTGATAAATTGTGTGTATGGTATGATTGATTGTAGGTTTGTTGAAGTTGGTTTGTTTATAAATTCTTGTTTGGTATATTGATTAATATGGATTAAAAGTGTGAAATGACAGGTTTGCCCCCAATGAATATTAAATTATAATGGTCATTTTAAATTAATTTTAATATTCAAATTAGGTAAAAAATTGGCCAAAATATCGCAGCTTCTCCCCCAATTTCCTAACCCCTGCAACCTTCATCCCCAATTCCCTCACTTCAATCTTCTTCTTCGTTCGCATCCATGGGTTAGGCCGATCTTCTTCCTAACAACACATGACCCCCTGTCCCTGCATTTTCCATTAATCGGCACACATCGAGTAAGATTGCAATCCTTTTGAATCATGTAACACCAAAATGAAATTCTATTGAAAATGTTTTTGTAACTATTTTCGTAGAGAAACTTAGTTGAACCTTCAGATTGGATGTTATTGCATTAATGAAATAATGTTTGGATGAGAGAATGGTATATTTCTGAGATGTGCCATCTCGTTTTTTCGGCTGGAAGAGCCGCGGCAGATTGAAAGAAAGTAGGGGTTGACAGCCGCGGTCAATTGACAGAATTAGCTTCGATTAGGGATGTTGATTGTGGAGCCTTGGCGCCATCCGATAGATTGGAGAGGGGTGGCGGCATCGGTCAAGTATCACTAACGATGTTTCGTCGGTTGGGTTCAATCGTTGGTCGGATTTGGTGGGTTGCAATGAGGGAGAAGGGGTAGGGTTTTGGTCGTGAATGGATATATGCAAGGATAAAAGTGTTGTTTTATGCAAACACAAGGACTATAATTTCATTTAATTTGGAACAGTAAGGGCAATAAAGTCATTTAACATTTATTTACTGTTGGGTTTTGGCAAACCCACCAACAAAGGTGGGTTTAAATGGTAGGCAATAAGGCAGCCCAAACCCAACTAACAAACCTGGGCCAACTAACAAACTCGAGCTTTAAACATACGTACCAAACATGTTTAGGTTGGAAAACAATCCCTATCCAACCTAAATACACAAAGTAAACAAGGTCTTAGAGCTTATTTTTCAACACCTACAAATTTGTTCATTGAAATTATACAAATGTCATTACTAATATCTTATAAGCTCCATCATCTTATTTATCCAAACACTTCAACAACTTATTTTAAACTTAAATTAAACATCTTATAAGCTCAAAAAATAAGCTAAGCCAAACACCTCCTCAAATTAAACATCTTATAAGCTCTAAAAACATCTTATAAGATGCAAAAATTTATAAGGTCCAAAAATAAGCTTAGCCAAAAAAGTTATAAGTTCCAAAAATAAGCTTAGCCAAACACCTCCTTAATTTGTGTTGATTATAGTACTTTAATATTAAGTTATACTCATCTATAGTAACATAGAGAAACTGTAGAACTAAAAGAGATATACATTATGAATATATATATATATATAAAAGCTCCTTTATCAATATTTTGATATTAGTCTATAGATTGGACACAATCAGTCAAAGCTTAAACAACATAAATAGAAAACCTCAACAAACATCTAACCACAATAGAAAACCTCAACAAACATCTAACCACTTGAATCAAAAATACATGTAAATATCATTGTCAATACTTCAATCCATTCTTGCGACAACAATACTCACTTCAATCCATTCTTGCCACGTGCTTCAATACTCACTTCAATCCATTCTTGCCACAACAATACTCACTTCAATCCATTCTTGCCACAACAATACTCACTTCAATCCATTCTTGCCACGTGCTGTCCATACGAGTAGTTAGTTTTCATGTGATATTTGTCAATCCATTCTTGCCACAACATACTCACTTCAATCCATTCTTGCCACGTGCTGTCCATACGAGTAGTTAGTTTCATGTGATATTTGACACTATTTTTTTCCAATTTACTATTCTTGTTGCTATCTTCTCATCCTCCAATCTATATTTGTTGTTGTGAGGAAGATTAAACAAAAGATTTATATCCAATTTACTATTCTTGTTGCTATCTTCTCATCCTCCAATCTATATTTGTTGTTGTGAGGAAAATTAAACAAAAGATTTATATGTGATATTAAAACCGTGATCTATGCCTTTTATGTAAGTCTTTATCTCAATAATGTAAACTGTGACACTTCCATAAAGATAACAATGGTTTCATTGAATTTCACTCTACTTTTTGTCTTGTCAAGGATCTGAAATCTTAGGCAATCCTGTTAAAAGGAGCTCTTAAGAATGGACTTTATGAGCTTGATCTCTCTCATCTCAAATTGTCTGTATCTCAATCATCTTCCAGTATTTCCTACTTCTAGTTCTCATTGTAATAAATCTGAATTGATAAATTTGTGACATCATAGGTTATGGATGTAATGCTACTCTTTCAGATGTTTTGAAGTCAATAAATGTTTTACTCCTATTAGCTTTGTGATACATTCTTGTTCATCTCTTCTTTCTTATCCATTAAATAACATTCCTTTTGTTCGAAACATTTCCAGCATTTCTCAATTCTAAAAGATAACAATGCTTTCATTGAACTTTCAAATATTTTGAAGTCAATAAATGTTGCTTGTTCTACTCCTATTAGCTTCTGTGATGCATGCATGCAAACAAGGCAAACTCCACCAAATGCATTTTCCCTCTACCTTACATGTCATAACCAAACCTCTAGAAGTTGTCTACGGGGTCCCAACCGAACCTCTAGAAGTTGTCTACGGGTCCCGTTGCTTATTAACAAGCTTCAAAATATGTTCATGAAAAATTTATTCTCTTTATAGTGAGTTTTCTTTTCCACCACGAGTGAAATAATATTATTTGATTGTTTTTAAATAATGTTTTGAGGGTCATCAATTTATTTTTGCTCCTTGGAACAACCAACAAATATGTGAGTCTCGTTCAAGCAATTCTATTTATATGAGTCCCTCTGCTCAATGGATGGTGATGCACTGATTTATACTAAAATTTGTAGTTGTTTAGAACAATCCAAAGAATTCAGTTAGAAATATTTACAAAGGAAATATCTAGATACAATCTAGAACCTTTTTTTACTCATCATATATACTTCCCACACACTTCTAAAAATGTTCAAGAGAAATATATGCACAAACGCTGGAAAAGTACATTGTCTGAAAGTGGGTTTCGATGGGTGCAAACCTTCTGGTTAGAGAAAAATTGCAAGAAAATGGCCCAAGGACCCAACTTCGTGACAAGTAGTTTAAAACTGTTCTCTTCATTGTTTTTCTTCTTGAATTTCAAGTTCATGCATTAGTTGGTTCTTATTAAAGCAATTATTTTTGGGTGTTTAGATCTGATTTATTATAATTATTCATTAGAAAATATTTATGCTCTTAATGTTGGACTTTGGACGTTGACTGAAATATATCTTTTCTTCTGAGTTATGATTCCTTTCGTTTTGTGTTAAACAGCTGCATAATAAGATATTCTATTGCCTTTATCAATATCCTTGGAAACTCATTTGTCATTATCTTTTCTGAATGATGAATAATTAATGAAATTCTTGACATTTTTCAGATTGAGCGTGTGGTGAGAAGGATGGAAGAAAAAAAGCAAGATGATCTTATGGTTTTCGAGTGGTTTAAGATGCATGTCATACAGGCCAAGCTGGATACAAGCATTGGTCATCAAGAGCTTGTCAGTAAACTATTCCTCACTGTGTATAGAATTGCTCGACTGAACAATTCATGCTGTTTGCTAACATTTTACTGGTATATGTGTTGGTCACTGGTGTCAACTTAGCTACACCCTTCAGGAGATAACCAATTACATAATGCCATTTTACCAATGCGTCAAGTTAATTGGTTGAAATGGTTGTCATTAAATTCTGAAGCTCTCAAGAGATTTTAGGTTTGCTTCAGAAACCGTGTTAATGCAACCTTTTCTAAATTGAACTTGTTGCAGTGAGCTCTTATGCATCTTTTTGGACATGTTATGTATCGTACGTGGTAGTTGATAAGTGAGGAGGATATGAAAAACTCTTACGAGAACTTTAGCTTGTTCCTGATATCTATGCTTAGGGTATCATCTCCATTTGTGATGGAGGTGCCATTTCAGCAAGTATTTTGTTCGAGGCTGTTCATACATTAAATTTTTCTAGGTATAAAATGTCTGGCAAATAAAATCTTCCCATTCCTTTTAGCACCAAAGGAGTACTGGCATCACATTTGGGTTAATAACATGAGTAGCTCTGGTCATCTTCGAGTGTCATTAACTACCTCATTCATAGCTTTCAGGGAATAGATTATTTTTTGGCTCAATTTCCACAACTAATACACATGAATCACTGCCTCTCATTGTAAACTTCACAAAAAGAGAAAAAGGAATTTGTCGAAGAATTTCTCCCTAACTAGCTAGAGTACTTGATATGTCACCTTTACGTTTCATTTGGAACACTTAGCCATCAGCGTTCCCAATACTTAACTACCATAGTTTTATTTCTTGCATTATTTTGCAATCATCTTGTTTTAGGTGAAATATGCAAAGATATGTCATTTAAACAGTAAAAGTACATTTAACAAAAACTTGGTGGGATGGCATGCAAAACTTGGAATAGTTGTCTTAAGTAGAAATTGATGATGTGACATAAGTTTTCCATGCTATTTACCGCATGAAAATAGCCTTTTAGTTGTTGAACATTGAGCTATATTGGGGATTATGGTGCTAGGGCTTTTTGAGAGGATTCTTCAGTAACACAAACATACATGTTCGTGTACATAAATGTGTTCACATTCTTGTTTGAATTGATGAAACACTTGTGATTCTCATGTTTTGTTTCAAGGAAGCAATCTTGCTGGTTACTTCGATTCAGGTTTTCCATCATTCCCCACCGGGAAACCTGCAACCCTCCATCAAGTTATATTTTTCTAAAAATATTGATTGCCTTTGCGCTCAATATGACATCCATATTGTGCAGTGTACCAAATTGTATGTAGTTCATCAAATTGAGTGTATATCTGATGCACTTTTGCAGTGGTCACTTCTTTCATCAGGGGGAAAGGTGAAAGAAGATCATATCTCTCAATTGATTAATGCTGGTCTTCTTGTAAGTATTTTTCTATTGTTTATTTATACAGGTAGTCAACCTTGGCTTTTCATTAATTGGTTTGGAATCATAACTCTTGTTTGAATGTAAATTAAACATGTGTTATCATAATAATTCGTTGTCCAGTTTCTGCAATTTACAAATTGTGTATCTATCTTGCAAATTGTGTACCTATTTTGAGTTTTGCCCAATAAATTTCCAACTTCTCCCTCAGTATTCATGATGTGGGTTTAGTTATAAGAAAAACTCCAGCGTATTTCAGAAACGTGACCTTATGTGTTTCGGCCATTGTTGAACATATCTATTTGCCAGAGCTTGAGTTCTTGTCTTAGAATTGGTTACTTCTAAACAAACTTTGTTCTCTCTGATTCCACTGAAACAAGAAAGGCTTGAGAAACTTAAAGTTAGCTTTAGGGTTTTTGTAAGTGGTTTATGCCAAGAGTTGTTTTATGCACTTCACTTGTTTTCTTTGTATATTTAAATTTGTCGGTTGCCGATTGGTTTTATTGCTTTTTAACAGTGCAGTCTTCTTCTAGATTCGTCAACTTATTGATCAGAATATGTATTGGTTTTCAATTCCAAACGTTGGCTCAGTACTCAAAGGACTCTCACAGGTAAAAGTTAGATGTTGCTACTCTCAACAATTGATTCTTAAAAATGCAAATATTTAAATGTTGTTCACTATCCATGCTTTACTGATTTCCACGAGAATTGTGAATGAAATGATAGTATTCATGTTCCAAGAAATGCTGCGAAAATTTTCACTTGTTCATTCACTTCCATTGCGCAAAGACATCATATTTCATGGATTCTCTTCATTTCAAAGGACACATAACTGACAATTTTGCAGTAGACCGTCTACTAAACGAACTTTTTTATTATAAATTGCTCGTGTTCCACCTCCTGCTGTCATTTTGCTTGGTTTTTCCTTGCATGTATTGCATCTCTACCTGTGTCTTGTGTTTGTGATTTTACAACTTTGTATGGAAGCAAAATAATGCACATGAATATAAAATATAATGGGGGTCTCAACATGAAGTGTGCCACATGCTTCTCTCAAGAAAATATAATTTATATGATTCTGTCTTTGGCTTTTAAACTATTCATCATAGGGAAGGAAGGAGCTTATGTCTTTTCTCAACCGGAGAAAATACAAGGAGATGATGATGGTTTCTTTGGAGAAGAAGCGTCTACGGTTTTCTCCTCTAGATATGAGATTTCATCTACGAGATCTTATTGGTTCAGGTCACCTCAAAACTATTCAGACACCCAGCGGCTTGATTGTTCGAGTTGCCAAAGATTGAATTCTCGTAATTACCTCCTTTAGGTGCGCATGTACATGCCTATAATAAAACGAGCCAGTTTTTGTGAAAATGCATCCTGTTTTCCTTGAATGCTGCATGATATAGTTTCCTATGACATCTTGTGCTATAATGTAATTTATTCACTCCTTATCTAGAGTGGCTGTCCAAATGTGGTGTATAATTACCGATCGTATTGAAACTTATGTAACATAGAAAGCCATATCTGTTGTCCAAACCAAGAGTCTGTTTGCAGAATTTTCTTTGACATTCTACTTTTAATATTAACTTTTCTTCTCAAACCACAGTCACCATGTTCTTCTTGACTTCATCTAGCCACCAAAATCCCTTAAGACACCGTTTGCTTAGCCACCATTTGTTGTTTAAGAGGTTTATGAAATGGGTGTCGATCAGATCAGATTGCTAATGTATTAGCTTCAATGCAGTAAAGATAACTTTTAAGTGATAGGTCATATGGTTTTGTCATATGGAATTCTTATTCTTATAACTCAAAAAGTTGTCACATCTAACTAATTAGAGTATAAATATGTCGACAGGATCAACCTTATCAAAAGAGAAGAGAATCTTTGTCCTAATATCTGGAGTTTTTGTCGAAATTTCTTGTCTTATATTTCTTCTTCTGGGATGATCAGTGAACCAACTTTTCTGACCGTAGTTGTGCATGTTTTGTTAAATTTACAGGACAAATCATTAGTCTTCTCATTGGAGATACATAGATCATCACATTCTTATGGCCATTCTCGTTTTCTTAGCAGGATACTCAGAATTTCTCGACTCAAAGCAAGTACAAGAAGCCTGTCCAGAGATTCAAGGTGGCATTCTACCTCTATATGATTGTTTTCCATCTCGAAAAGGTAGGCAAAATATTCATATCAACTTGTCATAATTGCATTGAAGTGTGTCATCTGTCAAGTGATCAAGTGTGTCATCTGTCAGAACTAGGTTTGCATTGAAGCAATACTCGAACGACTTCGATTGAATGTAACAGCAACACTATTTGTAATGCCAATCACTTTGACAAGTCATAACAGTGTTAGAATCATTTTATGAAAAGGACATTATAGTTGTAATAACTATCAAATAGTTTTCAACTAGAGCTGTGAATCATGAAGGACAGTGTTGTTGATAGGAAATAATCCTATAGTTTTTGTTGAAAAATATGAAGATACTCGAGGAGCTCTTCATGCTTTCGTGAAGTTTCTTTCTCATAAACGATTTGCATTACATCTCTTTCTGCATGCTTCAATCATTTACATCTCTTTCACATTTACTTGTGTCGGAAAGGCCTCTTGGCATGAGTGTGATGCAGTAATCGAGCTTTGGATCGTGTATATTGTGAATGCAGTCGAATTGGCTGACTACTAGGTGTACGTTTGTGCATTAGATCGTCCATAGACTAAAAATCGAGGTACGAATACAACAATACCCGGTACCATATTTATAGGTGCAGCAAACAAGAGAATCTGTATCAAATATTAATGATGTTGAAATATAGAATAAAAACGTTAAAATATCTCACAGTATTTAGAGAGACAATTAGGATCAAATATTAATGAAGTTGAAATATAAGATAAAACATTAAAACATCACACAGAATTCTGAAGGACAATTAGGGGACACCAATGTAAGTTGTTAATAAGTAACCACTATAACTTGACACTAAATGATTTTTTTTATATTTCCCCTAATTTATAGTGATTGCAAGAATCTCATTTTCATGAATGGAAGCATAAGAACTTAATTGATTAGTATTTATAAATGAAAGTACCAAAAAAAAAACTAAAATGGGCTTTACTACTATTCTATTATTACATTGAGATTACCATTTGCAAACAGCATAAATTTAAATGAGACGATGATTGAATATGGTACAGAACATGTCTAATAAACAAAATATTAGCAAATCCAAGATAAAAAACTAATTAATTTGTGATCAAAATAATCAAGTTTAGTATTTTTGTTATTTTCATTCTCGATAATATTTGTTATAATCCGTTACAACCTTAACACTTCCTATATTTTCTGTTTGTAAGAATTTACTTAATAGTGACATCTCCCAACGTGTTCAATCTTAAAATACTCGAACTTATTCCACATCAATATGCAGTTAATAACTGATATGAAGAATCCATAACAGAAATTTTGCATGTTATGACAATGAATTATTAGTGACGATAAAAATACAATAAATAAATAAATATCACTATAAATAGTTTATACTCCCTCATCCCACAAAGTAAGGCACGTTTTCCTTTTTAATCGTCCCAAATTATACACTTTCATTATTAATATAATATAATTCGTCTAAAATATCCTTAATTAATATATGTTGGAATTTTCATTTTCTAAATGTTGGTGGTTTTTTTGTTTAGTCATCAATGTATATAGATAAGGGTATAATATGAAAATTTCATCAATGTATATAGATAAGGGTATAATATGAAAATTTTGGACTAAAATAATTATTTCAAGTACGTTAAGTATGTTTTCTTAATTTGTGTGAAATGTAAAGACAGGGAGTAACACAAGACATATCAGTAAGAAGTGTGCATGTCGCTGAAGTATAATTATCCATATATATTATATATGAATATGACATAAAAATAATAGTTTTTACCATTTTCACGTAAGGACCATTCTTTTCTGGTCACCAACATTAGCTTATTGGTCATTCTCATATAAAATACTAAAATACCCCTATAAAGTGGCTAGAAATTAGATGTCTTCTTATACTCAATTGCTTTATTATGTTTTTAAATTATATTAAAAGTGTGTATTTTCGTCCAAAAGTAGAAAGTGGCTAAAAAAAGACGTTTCTTTATATTATTGGAGAAAAAACCATCTTCCTTATCTCAAAGTGGGTAAAACAATTTCCAAACCAACGTTTGATTGTCAAAAAATGAAGAAGGAACTATGGACCTTGAAATAGCAGTAAAAATAAGTTTTGGAAACGTCTTTGGGACATAAAATCTCAATAGACCAGACACAAATTAAGAAGAACAATCGTCTTGTCTTAAAAATAAATAAATTGTGACTAATCCAAGGATGATTAATGATAATAATAATAAATTAGTAATACTGTTACAGGCTAGCTAGGAAAATAAGTTGTTTGATTAAAAAAAGGGACCCCATTTAATAGCAAACAGTCCCCAAATTTCAATACCTAACGCTTCACTCAAAAATGGGTGACATTCCATTTTAATGCCTACTTATAGAAAATCAAGAATAATCAATCACTTTAATTTCCCCAAAATTAATGAATTTTAATAGAAAATCCAAGTTTAAAATCTATGTATGTTGAAGGTGATTACTCATAAAATACGAATCATTTCTAGAAACGTGTCTCTGCAGTTGGATAATGATGGGGCTTTTCATTGCTTGGATTGTGGAGTTGGATCACCACATGGAAACCACGAATCTGGGCGCCACGTGTGACCCTGACACGTGGCAGATGCTCATTGGTCCTGTTTTGACAGGTGGCCCATGTACACCAATCATGAAACTTTGCCCCAAAGATATTGAAACACTGCAACTCTTTGCATTTGTGTTTTCTTGATGTGGATACTCTTGGTTGCATTATTATTATTATTGTCCAATGTATGTCACTCATCACACAGATACAAAACCTAATCATTAACATGAAAATTCTTTTGATGTGATCTACAATTTAATCTCTTGGAAATATAGTGTCTTGAGAATAAATTGAAAATACGTTGTCACAAGAAGAAATGAAAACTATTTACGCGAACACTTTTGCGATAATAATTAACTTAGAGATACAATGTTGTTGCAAAATGATTTTGAAACAACTATTGATGCTTTTGTGTAACATTTTTTTGTTATAAATAGTCGCTTATCTTATAGTAATATAAGTGCTGTTGTTAGTAATGTAATTAGCTCTCTATTTTAGTTTTAGTTAAAAAATTCTCTAATTTTCAAAGTAAATGTTGTTTTAAAATTTTTATAAATAATTATCTACAATTTTTTTTATAAATTATCCATATTTTAAAGCTAAATGGCTCGGTATTTCAAATCAGCATTGGGAATTGAAAACACATAGTATAACACTTGTATAAATCAGCCATTCATTAATTTGTATGAAAATAGAAAAAAGATATTTACTTCACCTATCTACCCAAATACAGATGTGCTCACCATCAATGTTACTGAACATGCAGAAAGATGATTGGTTTCAAATAATTAATGACAATCACTAGATGTGGATGTGTGACAAATTATCATGTATATGAATGTGTGTGTAAGAAAACATATATTTTTGGAATTGTTATATAAGTTTTTATAACCATGACAATTTCTATTAAATAAGATTTTAAATTCTTGTACTACTTTTGTGAGCAACTATTAGAATGGAATAGTATATATCTTTAACAAAAAACTTGAAGAAATTGCAGATATCTTTAGGACTATCTAAACCAAAATTATCCGACAGTTCTGTCCTATATATGTTAGATGGAAATAATGAGTAATAACTAATCTTTTAGTTGCCTGGATTGATTTGAGGAAAAATTGAAATTCATAGCAATAAATCCATTAATTGTATTAGGATTAATATAAATTGAAAATCTATTATTTTTGTTTTAAACTTTTTGTTAATAATATGAATGAATTTTGAATTTACTTGATCAGATATTATATTTGTAAATTTATAATTTATTTCAAATCCTTCGATTTTAAACGAAACATAAATCAAATCTTAAAACAAATTAAGCTTTTGTCTTCGTACAAATCATGTGGCTTGGGCTGATATCACAAAAATTGAAATGACTTGTGATAATATATTATAATTTACACAAAAAATCATATGAGACGGTCTCACATATAGTTTCGGTGAGACGGATTTTTATTACCCATGAATTGAACCCATATCCACAAATTTTCATATGAATTGCTAAGTGTGGGTTATGGGTTGACCCGTCTCACGAAAAAATATCCGTGAGACGGTCTCACACAACATCTACTCTATAATTTATTGGAAAAATCTCTAATAGAAACCTCTTTCAAGATTGGTAGAATCAATGACATTCATTTTATTCGAGCTGTTAATACGATTAATTATATGAAATTATTTTAGAGTTACTCTCCTGTGCACCAGTTGCACGGATCTGTGATCTGTGCAACTGGGCCGCGCGCGGGTTGGGCTGGCCCACCCAACCCGTGCCTCTTTACTTCTTTCGCGTGTTTTGGTCGTTACCCTCACGTTATGTTAGTGTTACCTTCGTGTTATGTTAGGGTTACCTTCGCGTTATGTTAATGTGACCCCATCTCCAGATTTCATACCCTTAGTTTAAAACCACTTAACTAAAATAACACGAAGGTAACACTAATATAACATGAAGGTAACACTAATATAACATGAAAGTAACATTAACATAACATGAAGGTAAAAAACAATGTTAATCATACCTTTATGTCATGTTAGAGTGACCCTCATGAGGGTAACACTAACATAATATGAAGGTAACCTTAACATAACATGAGGGTAACCCTAACATAACATGAGGGTATGACTGCCTGAAGCGAATCTTTGTGGGTTTGAGCGCACCCACCAGGCGCGTGGGGCACGTGAGAGCGCGTTAGGGCGCGTAAAAAACGCGCATCAGAGGCGCGTGGAGCGGGTCGACCCGAGTGCATGGATCCTAGATCCATGCACCAATTGCATAAAATATTTTGCCATTATTTTATGGATATAATTTTGTGAAACAAATTTACATAATACAATTCTTTTTTTTTTTTTTTCAAATCGATACTAGTTTTTAGGTTATAAGTTGGCTAGTGTCACGTACATAATAGATTCGTAAAACGATCTAATAGAAATCATATACTGCAGTTGATCACTGAAATCATGATGTAACACATATAATTATTGTGAATTAATGATTGAATACAAAGGATTAGAAGTTATTAATTATTGAGAATAATTGTCCCAACATTTTGAGTATATAAATATTATTTTCTACTGCTGTTCTTGTTTGTTTATAAAGTCGCACATCAAAAGACAGGTAGGCATTTGGACAATAGAATGATTTTTATGTAAATATTTTGTCTACATCTAAATAAAAGTTTATTAAAAAATGCAGTTTGATGTATTAAAAATTGTTTTTTAATTATTTTATGCGTGTAGAGAAATGCAAGTTCGCGCATGCATTTTGTTTCTATATAGGGCACCTTATTTAGTTGAAAGACGAGTTTTATATAAGTTTTTGTGTATAAGGGTGTACCACATTTATTATTTAATGAAATGATAATCTGCCATTCACAATATAAATATTCTCACAAAACAATTCTATTGATCAGTGGTTGGCGGATTCATTTGATAAAGTTAGATTCATGAGACAGTTTCATGACAAGGCTACTCAAACTTCTATTTTAGAGAAATGAGCTGCTAGAAAAGGTTAGGTTGTCAAGACATTAGACATTAATCTAATAAGACATACAAAATTATGATTTCATAAATTTGATAAAATTAGTATATATATTATTTTTTTAAAGTGAAATTGTAAATATGAGAAAATTTATCTTCCATTCTTTGGATTTTGATAAGGTTGATCAATGTATATTAATACTCGATTACATGATAAATGTAATTATTCTATTTTTTTTCTTCTAATTATTGCATATCGTTACTAACATTTAAAATAACCCATTAAAAAAAATCATTCCATTATCTAAGAGAAATGCAACCATATTAGAATCTTGAACTAAATACTAGCTTATGCATCGATTGCACGTGAACTACAAAAACAATCAAATTATTAGCAATTATGAATCTAATAATTGACAAAATAATTAATAAAATAGTAATAATGATATAACATTAGAATAAATTAATTATCTATAGAAAAAAAGGAAGAAGAAGATAAGAATGTCGAGAAGAACCAAAAGGATGCAAATCTCAAAGATACTAAACAAAGAATGAGGAAATATCCCATTATAATTTATACCATATCTTTCTTATAATTTGTGACAAAAGTACCATAATGTTATCATATTTGATCAAAATACCACAAAACTATAATAAGTGGAAAAAATACCATATTTTGAAATGAGACCACATGAGATATGATAAGATGTGATTCTTCCATGGGACCACATGTTCTCCAAAGTGAATGATGTTTGATTCTCGTGAATAGTGTCACATGTGCACGTTTTCATGCAAGGTATTTTTAAAATTTTTGTGAAGTTGTGACAGAACTATTTTCGTGGAATTATAATTTTCGTGAAGCGTTGTAATAGGGCCATTTTCATGGAGGAGGTTACAAATTTTCGTGAAGAAGAAGAAAACCATCACCCGAGAAGAAGAAAACCATGCATTAGTTGTACCATGGATAGGTTTAATGATAAATATTTCTTTAAATTCAGTCCATCTCCTTTAATTTGGTTAAATGAACACATTTTTTTAGATGGAATCCACCGAATTCAATGCAATTTAGTATTAAATGATTTGTTAATCTAAATTCAAATGTTTTAAATGGGATCTGTATTGATACGTAAGACCATCTTGAAATGTCTCATTATTATTTCACAAAAACTCACATTAAGATATTATTTTAGTTTGACAAAAACTTATATAAGCCAGACACATAAATTTAGTATCCATACATCAGGATTGACCCAATCAACGTGTCAAAAAACGTGCTCCAACTCGCGCTTCACGCGTCTACACGAGCCTCCACGCGTCTGGTATTCGCTCTCAAACCCACCTAAGTTCTCTCCAGTAGACCTGACTTCATGTTATGTTAGACCTACCTTTGTGTTAAGGTAAACCTAACATAACACAAATGTAGGTTTAACATAACATAAATGTAGGTTTAACATAACATAAATGTATGTGTAATACAACGTAATGGTACATGTACAAAATGTGCCAAAACTAGGTTTTTTTTTTTTTTTTTAGGTTTAAAGTATGAAATTTAGGTAGAAAGGTAGGTTTAACATAATGTAAAGATATGTCTAATATAACATAAAACATGTCTAACATAACGTAATGATATGCGCCAAAATTCAAAGACCAAACACACGGATCTAGATGTTATGTACATGCTCTTCAGGTGTTATATATATACTCTATATGTGTTATGTTTCTTGGTGTTATAAATATACCCTACAAGTATCATATGTATATAAGAGTATATATGTGATACCTGAAGAGTATATACATGATACTTGTAGAGTATATATTTAACACCATATGATGATTAATTTTGGGGCATCATGCCCCTGGGGCACACAAGTGTCACTATATATATACGAGTATGGAGATATGTATATATATATATATACACACACAAGGTTGGAACTTGTTCATAATATAATAAACACGTTTTTTTGGACATTTTGAACATGTCAACCCTGATGTATGAAACTAGATTTGTGCAACCAACTCATATAAGTTTTTGCCTTAGTTTTAAACTAGTAATGTATCACGTTATATTATATACACATAAATTAAAAAATTATAACATATATATGTATACTAATTTCTAATATAATTAAATTTTCGTTCAATAACACATACAACTCATTTATTCGAAATCCAATAAAATTTTTATATAAGCTTATTAAATAAAAAAAATCTCTCTAGTTATCTATTTAAATAAAATAATTCAAAATTGAATTTAATCTAACATTTTCAATAAAAAATTATAAATATTAATGATAAGATTGATAAGTCAATATATCATGTATGATTTGTAATAAATCAACTCACCCTTGTCCAACTATTAGCCGACCTCCATTGAAAATATAAATATGCAAAAAAATATAAAATGACAACAAATAAATAATATCAAATAAGAAGGATAAAATAAAACATGCGTACATTTCAAATGAAGAAGTTGCTTAATTTACTATTACGTGATTTTGTTTTATATGTGTAAACTATTAAGTACAACTACAATACATTTTCATTTTTTTATTTCTATGTGTAATAACAATTTACAATAAATTAACACATGTTATTTATCATAAAAACCTTAAAAGAATAATTGAAACCCTCAAACATACATTTCCATTTTTTAATTTGATGTATTTAATAAAAATATATTGTATATTTAAAATTAATTTAAACAAAAATATTTATTGTACTTAGAAAAATGATGAAAGATATATCATCCATTGTTTTATCTTATTTATCTATTTATTTTTTGGTTTGAATTTCTATACAATAACTACAATATTAAATGTTATAAATAATACTTCTTAAATTCGATGTTTATTTATTTTAATTAGTAAATACAAAATAAATGTTATTAATGATTTTTTAAAATGAAAATATTAATAAATGATAAACTCATTTCCGCTATTTCCATTTTTTTAATTTTATTTCTTTACTAAAAATATATTATATATTTAAAATTAATTTAAACTAAAATATTTATTATACTTAAAAAATGATGAAATATATATCATCCATTATTTTATCTTATTTATCTATTTATTTTTTGTTTTGAGTTTCAATACAATAACTACAATATTAAATGTCATAAATAATATTTCATTGTTTATTTAGTTTTATTAGTGAATATAAAATGAATGTTATTAATTATTTCTTAAAATGGAAATATTTTATAAATAATAAATTTATTTCAGTTATTTTGGCAGGATATATCCTGCTTCTATATATATATATATATATATAATTGAACCACTCAACTTATCACTTTATAGATAAATCTAACTACTTGTCATAAGTGTCGGAACTCAAGTTGTATTTGACCTTTATTAATATGCAGATTACGTAATAAACACAATTGAAAACTTTTTAATTAATAATATATAGGAATTTTCATTGTATGTATAAAAATATAATTTTTTTTCTTTGGTTAAGTAATTTTTTAAAAATATTTTGTTGTTAGGTCAACCTATGTTATAGTATTGAAACTAAATGTATGAAGAAAAAAAGAAGAAGAAAACTGTGTTTCAAACCGAAAATTTATATTCCCTTTTGTTTCAAAATAAGTGTTTTTCTAAAGTTTTATCATAGACTAACGATCATAAAAAAATAGACAAACGTATCCAAAATTAATCAAAGAATTTAGGTTTCAAAATTGGAAATATTATCAAATTAATTCCATGTAAAAATATCATATTAAATCCCCAACTTTTAACTATGGAATATTAATAAAGAATAATTTGGGAATAAAATTGCATAAAATTTTGAAATGACACTTAATTTATAACCAAATATAAATCTGAAACGATACATATTTTATGATCAGGTCCTACGTGAGATCGTTCCACGAATCTTGTTATATAAGACGAATCAACTTCATAAACCCACACTTTACAATTTATAAAAAAAAATTGTGAAAATGAATTCAATTCATGATATATATGTCATAAGGATACGTCTTGCGGAAACTATTCGTGAAATTGTATCACATATATTATTACATACTTTGAAATGGAGGAAGTAAATTCGAAGCCGCTAACCTAACCAACTCAAAAATCCATTGATTTCACCTATTATTGGTCTAATAAAATGAATTAAAATGAAAACAAACTAACATCATGGTATTAATCTTCTATAAAAGAAAAAAAAAAGAATTTATTGATGATGATAAAATGAATGGAGAGGTAGTAGAATGTTTGTGTGGAATGTGATGGGTTCTGAACCCTTTGGACGTCAAGAAAAATTATATTTTGTATTTGTGAAGTTGTCATTAATTATGGGAACCTCGTCACTACTTATCCACGTTGCATCATTTATATATATTTTGTATCATTATTTTAAATGTTATTTAATCATTAAATCATGGGATTTAAATAATTTCTTGGAGTATACATTGAGCCAAAATCTTTGCAGATATACTTTGCATTTCATTTTTTGTCTCTAACCATGTTTACGTTATTTTCACGTGCCCATTATGATGTATGCATATTAATAACTTGATCAATTGTTGCACCCACGTCCTTTTTTTTAAATCATGTATAAGATTTGAGTTCAATGTATTTTAAATCTTCCTATAGCACAGTGCATTCAAGGTCCTTTGAAATTGATATAAGACATACGAATCTTATTTTATAAGACGGATTATAGTTAATGATCTGTGAACTATCAATCAACATACGGTTAAAAATATTTCATGATGATATTAAATTATGACAATTATACATATTGTCAATATTATGAACATAAAAATATTACATCACCTATATCGACTAGGTTGATCGGACGCGTCGATCGGAACGTTGACCAAGTTAACCTGATCCATAAGATTCTTAAAACGCTTTTATATGAAAATTTGACTTGAAAATAGGAGTTATTCAAAATGAAAATAACTGATTTTGAATTTACTGAGGCAAATTTCAAATCATTTCTCAATCCTTCCATACAAACACAACTAACTTTCTTCAAAAAAATTAATAATTATTATCTCAGAAAAGATGAAAAATAGAAAAATACTTTTAAAAAACGGATTTCCCAACAATCTCGAGACAAAAATCGGTTGTTGATATTTGGGTCTTGTAATTTAAGGTGGTGCATAGCTGGTATCTGAAAATTGTGTAATTTGAGGTAAATTCACTAAAAATTGCAATTTTATCAATTTTGGGAAAAAGAATTGATGGAATATGGAGATTTCAAGTTTGATTTCGTAACTTTGAGGTGATTGACATTTTAGTCCTCCAGTATATTCTTCACTTTTTTTTTTTTTCTTCCATAATTTCAATTTTTATAAATGATGTTTACTTTCTTAGATTATATTTGGTAAATTCTTATTCAGGAGTTTTTAGATAGGTTTTAATTTTAGTTTTTTTAATTGTATAATATTTATTTAAATGATATTCAAATTCAGTTGTCAATAATATATTTATTAAGATTTAAAAAAATATTTATTAAATATTCAAGTTAAAATCTTTTTTCACAAATTAATTTCTTAAGAAAATATTTAGATTTTGTTTAGCTTGAGATTTCTAAAATAAATTTCAAATTACTTTATTGAAATCGAAACCACTTACCATGCACCTAAATAGTACTATATGAGATCAAAGAATGAACAATTAGGGTATATATATATATATATATATATATATATGCAAAGTTTGCTCACAATATATTGCAAAATGGAGTTCACAAAAACACAAATGAATTAAATACACATAAAAGTGCATATATGTCCACACACACACATACACACACTCATGGTATCCCAAAGGGAAACAATTATGGGGACATTTCTTGATTAAGGTCAATAAAAGAACTTTTAGTTATTCATTATCTAAGCTTTCTTTTTAAATAAAGATCGATAGATATATAATTGATGTAATAGAAAGAAGAAGCTAGATTAAAAAAGTTGACACCTTTCTCATTTTGTCAAAAAGTGTGCAGTGCCAAATTTTATCTCCAAGATTATAAGCTTTCTTCATCTTCTATCACAAGCCTTCTAATTCTATCATCCTAAAATATATTTAATTAAACCAGTAGTAACTGTCCCATACAAAGATTAGTTGATTCTGTTGTTAACTGAATATCTTTTATATAAAGAAAAACTAATTATTGACACAAAAAATAAAAGATTTAACAGTGAAAGAAAGCGTCCTTGTCAACCTCTATAGAGAATCTTTGGACAGTGAATTAACTATTTAAAATTAAAATGTGATAGCAGCTATTCTAACTTGTATATAACTTTGTGGGGCCCTTGAAATTCTTTAATTTGCTGAGAAATCAACACATGATTTGGTCCTTTTTTTTTCCTCTCCAAAATATTATATATTTTAAAAAAAGTACATAGCTAAAGATGTATTTTTTTTTAAATGTGAATATAAGAAATTCAATTAATACTTAAGAAAATGGAAGAGGTTGTTGATGAATTTCTATAAATTTGCCGACCGTATATGCACATTAATTATAATATGGAACACCAAATGCTAAATGTGGAAGAATTTGACGAGTCTAAATAACTCTACTGTCAGCATGATTTCTATTTCCTAAGAACAAAACAATAATGATAAGATCAAATAAAGTGTTCATGACACACACATATATATATATATATATATATTACAAATACAAGCTTAGTAATTTTTTTTTTTTAAGGTTAAATGTTTTAGATTCCTTATTTTGAAGTTCTAATAATACATCATGTAGTCATAGACATATAAAGGGTGTTTGTCTAAGCTTATAAGCTCCTTAAAAGAGCTTATAAAATGTTAAGTGTTTATAAACTCTCAAAAAATGTTTGGCTAACTTTTAAAAATAAGGTCTTATTTTATAAACTTATAAGATATAAGGAGCTTATAAACTATTTTTTGAAAAGTTGGGAAATCCCAATTTATTTCTAAAGTAAGAGCTTATTTTTCAAAACACCTTCAAATTTAATCATTGAAATTACACAAATGCCATTACTTACAACTTATAAGCTCCACCATCTTATTTACCCAAACACTTCAACAACTTATATTAAACTTAAATTAAATATTTTATAAGCTCCAAAAACATCTTATAAGATATGATAGTGTATAAGCTCTAAAAATAAGTTTAGCCAAACACCCCCTACATGTTAAGCTGTTTTTATATTAAGGCTTTGTGCTTGGATCGAAGGTCTGAGAATTTTATAGTAGAAAATCCACTGGTGATGCTTGAATTGATAAAAGTTCAGAAATAATTTGAGTAATTTGGATTGATTTTGAATATTCTTTAATTTGAGTGAATTTGAAATATATTTATTTGAAATTTTGTGTTTCAAATCTCTAAATTTAAATACACAAACTAATCGATTGAGTATCAGCTTTTAGTCTTACATGAAAACGAAATTCTTTTTATCATTGATTCATATATTGGTGGGGCTATACACACCTCAAAAATATATTTTCATATATACCTTGCATTTTTTGCGAAAATTTGATGTTTTAAGTAAGTTACGTGGATTTGTATAGCCCCACCCTTCGTATATATGAATTTTAAAGACAACGAGTTTTGCTGAGATCTAAGAACTGTGGAAATGTAGAGAAATCTATATATATCGGTACCAAATAACATAGTTTATGACTATAATAAATCATCAAAGGTTTTTAATTAATTTGGTCCCAACAAGACAACTGGTTAGAAACTATATGCATTATTATGCCATGCATCATGTCTAAATAGTGATTAACACAGTCACAAAACACCTATGTACATCATAGTTAAATACTTAAAACTAGGGATTATAACTAGGTACATCCAGATCCCCAAGTTAAGTGATAAGTATATGAAGATCCTAGAAATTTAAATAGTTATGATTATATGTATTATACAAGCAATTTAGGTATCTATTAGAGATTGGCTAGAAAGAGACGATGAATGGTGAGAATGACATGTCATGGGTCCCCATCTCATCCCATCCATTCCCATGTCCCCATTTTGAGGCCATGACTTATGGAAGTGTATAATGTGAATGGACAGTTTGAAAATGAGGAGAAAATTATTGGCCCCCTAACACACACATATATAGAAAGACATCGATATGGACTTTCTACTATGCATAATAGCTCCTCTCGTTTTTTGTTATATAAAAATAGAATACATTGTAAAGTTAGTTCCCTAATTATTGGCCTAGCTCACACCATTTTAATCTCTTCCCAATCCATTTTTACAATTAATTTGGTCTTGTAATTTTAAATATACTGTCACTTTAATCCCATGTTGGTAGTTTAAAATTGGTAATTTGTTGGATTTATTTTTTTCTTCAACTGCGGCGCCTTAAGTGAGTTGTCTGAATGACCCTTTTAAAGTGTTGGACAATCGGGCTCTATGTTGATTCAGATCCGAATCAAGTGATTTACATCTTAGTGACCGATCACCACCTCATTAAAAATGACCGAAAAGTACGTATATGATTCAGATTGCTCATGTAAGTTACATTTGAAAAGTAAATTCTAATGAAATCACTGATTCTCGATTACTATCAGACTAAATTCGCGGTACTTTAAAAATTATATGACCTAATTACCGAATTTGATTATTGAAATTGTCAAAATTCAATACTAAAACTGTATTGTAATTAATTTGCTTCAACAATTGTTCTTAACATAGATAGTTACAGAAAATGATCTAAATTGGAAAGACATGATCACTCTTTCAATAACCATGCATCATGAATCACTAAATTCCTAACATGAGGTTCCACAATCATGTGAATATGATATCTATCTCTCGTCAATTTTTATATGAGGTTCCACAATCATGTGAATATGATATCTATATATCTCTCATCAATTTTTATATGAGGTTCCACAATCATGTGAATATGATATCTATCTCTCATCAATTTTTATATGAGGTTCCACACCACATGCAAAGCATCTTGTATGATATTAGTTAATTTTTACTTTATATTTTTCTATTTTTTTTACTCTTTGAACTTTTAGTTTGTTTATTATTGTTCCATATACTTTGATTTCTAATTCTTTCTCTTATGCGCGTCATTCTTAGATTAGTTTTGCCTTATCAAGAACCCAAATGAACTCTTAGTTATGTTTGTTCGGAACTTAAAACGACTTTTGTGCGTATGAATTCTGACATTTTATAGAGTAGAATTATAGGTGAAATTTTCATTTTAACATTGAAAATTGTAGAAAAAGTAGATGCTTCTTGGATTTGTAGTAAAAGTGGAAAACATAAATGTTTTTATTGAGAATCGTGGAAAATGTAAGAAAAATAGGATGTAAGCATTGGATTTTAGAAATATTGTATGCATTATGCAACTATATTGGGCAAAATTAAGTAAAATAAATGAAACTACATCAAAGTAAAAGAAAGTACAATGACAAAAAGTTAAAAAAAACAAAAGAAAAGAAAAGTGTAGAGGACAAAAGTAAAACATATGATGGGCAAATTTAGAGTGAATTGGAGTTGAGAATGAGGACAACTAATGCTAGTTTTGGTAATAGTTGTTCAAAGAAGAAGCTTCATATGCTCCTTTTCGAGGAGGAAGAAAGATTAAAGTTTATTGGGTCCTTCTGTAGTACACCGGGTGTATTAATACACCAGACTCTCCATCATTTTCAGCCATTAGATCTGAGATCATAGTTGACTTTGACTTTAATGATCTAAAATCTATTGTTTTATAATCAGTTGATTCCCTAATTATTATATTTGGTGTTCCATTTCATAATTTATTCGTTAATTATCAGTGATGTAATTCATGCATACGTGCATTACGTAATAGTTAATTTGGAAAATTTAGATGAGATATATATTAGAATAAATGATCTCATATGCTTTTTAACTTTATTTGGCTTTTAAACTTGAAACTCGTAGTAGCTTTGAATTGACAAGTTTTTTCTTTAATATACTAAATTGATAGTCTATATATTGCACCTTAAACTATAATTTTTTTAATGATTAGTTGATAAATAACAAAAATAGCAAGGTTTGAAGTACATCAATACACAATAGTTTTGAAGTGTGATAAAAAATCTCATATGCAAAGAACAGTAATTAATTGGTATAGAATCTGATTATTGCTTATATCAATATTATTTTATAGTATTAAAATAATTACTTATATATATATATATATATTATATAGAAATTTGAATAATGCTATTGTGAACTCGCTACATAATTATAGTCTTGATTTCCTGTACCTAAATCATTTCTCCACTTACATTTCATATCAAAATTTCATTAGTTTTAGATAAATTAAAATATATTAATTGTTATTCTTCACATCAATAAGGACATGAATTTTGATCAGATGGATTTGAATTAGAGTGTGATTGGTAGTAGCTTAGTAGGTAGTCATATATAATTATGTCATTTGAACGGTGACGAAAATGGTCTGGATTTAATCTTGGGATCATACAACTCATCTTGAATTTTAATTTTGCTGAAACTTCGAGTAATTGAACTCAAGAATATATCATCATTTCATGATTAATTACATGTCAATAATAAGATATCATGTCGTCCAAGAAATAAAGACACTTAGTTTATCTATATCCACTACATATATAGGATCCATAACATAAACAGATTTAAAGATTTCTTTTAAATGAACGCAAACATATAAAGCCTTTATTTTTTAAAGAAAAAGAAATTGTTTATATTAGGAAAAAATATGTTTATTATTCATTATATCATATCATCTAAGTTAACAGTTGATTATAATATAATTTGATTTATATATTATTTTAATATTGATATATATATATATATTTTATATTTGAATTAATACATTGATATATATATATATATATATAATTATTGAAATATGTTGCATTTCATATTTTATTTTATGAATATGTTTGTTAGAATTAATTATACTTTTGAATGAGTGATTAATTTAGTGAACATGGACAAAGCCATTTAATATATAGTTAAAGTGTATAGCCAGTACGTTTGCTAAATTATCAAGTTAGTTTGGACATAAAAACTTATATGATATGGTTTTATGAATTGTTATTGTGAGAACGACCCTTGTTGTTGACAAATAAAATTCACAAATATATATGAAATATGAAGTATACATAAAATTAGATTTGTGAAATATTTGCCACTAGATTCACTACAGGTTGGAAACATCCTTTTATAAGTACATGTTAGTGAAAATCGTTTTATTTCCATTAACTAATAGTTTTTGCAAGTTCGACTTATACATTTCAAACACTCCACATTTATTTTAACTCTTCCTTTTTGTAATTGTATTTGTGTAAATTAAAAATTTTTAATTTTAGAATCTATGTGACTTTACTATAAAACGTGATTGATGGCGTTTACATTCATTCATTCTACGAGTGTTTTTAAATAAAAAAAATCAATATTTTTAGAATAAAATAATATATATGACGTTCTTGCGCGCAAATGCTAGTATTTTCCTACAATCCTAGAGGAGAGAGAGTAGAAAGATAAAAAGAAATGTGCATGTGTGTTGTAGGTCCTATACAATAAAATAATACATTCTTAACTTTGTTTTGTATTTTCTTAATGTGTTTATAACTTTTAAGAAATTAGTTGACGTAGATGTCCTAATTATATCTTTCTTATTCTATTATTAAGAGAATGCCTAAAAAAGTATAAGAAGAACAAATCAAATTGATGCGAACTCTTTTCTTAAGACAAAACACGTACAAGTAGTGCTCGTTGAGTCACGTATTGTCAATTTATAGACGAAATTGCAAATGTAGATGAAAAAACGATTTAGAGAGAGAGATAAAACTCTTTTGCAAGTTTATGATTGCATGACATGTCTATTTATAGACTGCAACATGAATTTAAAATTTTGAGATCAAAAGTATTACATGATATGATATGTACACAACTACATGTAAAAGTATAATATAATATACATTAAATGTACTAGTACAGCACAGTATTAATCATCAAATTCTGATTCCTAAAAAATATTAGCTCACACACAAACAAATTTTACATGATATAAAAGAATATAATATAAAATATTACCTGAAATGTGTTGACTAAATTGATCATTGTTGACTCATGTGATTAGGGTGTTGATTGAATTAACTCAACTCGTCTAATAAAATGAGATCCTTAAGACAATTTTATACAAAAATTTGTCTCATAAAAATTAATTCTTCGAATTTAACATAATTAAATAATTATATTTTAATCATCAAGGTTAAAATCAAAAGTAAGCAAATAATAATTATCATTTCACCAGTACTTTCCTAAAATAAAAAAGCATCTTTTTAGGATCAAAATTATATTCGGTGCTAATCGTAAACAATTTTCTATGTTACGATCAAAGAGATTCCAAAATCCTGTTATACTAAGGACTTACTATTTTCCTATATTAAGATGTTAGTCATCATTTGTACATCATATTTATATTTATGTAATTACTAATATTAGCAATTTCATTTGTTGTAGGTCTCATATAAACTCTTTTTACAGATGTTGTTATGTGAGATAAGTCAATGTATAACTCGCACTTAATAAGTTATGAGTGACACTTATGTGCCTCTGGGGCACAGTGCCCCCAACTTGACCACCGCATAATGTTAGATATATACTCTTCAGGTATCACGTGTATATTCTTAATGTATTACTTACATATAGAACAAAAAATCGATACCTTTAGCGAATAAACAAGCAATACCTTAAGGGTATACATGTGAAACCTGAATAGTATATATCCAATACCTATCACTGAATAAAAAGTAATACCTCGAGAGTATGCACGTGATACCTGAAGAGTATATATCTAATATCACGCTTCAACATGGAAAAATGATACATTAAGAGTTTACACGTGATATATGAAGAGTACATATGTAACACCACGGTTGGGGCACAAATCTAAAATCTGTACCCAAGGGGTATTTTTGCCATAAGTTATATAAGAATTTGTGAAAATTGGTAAAATTTATGCGTAAAAAAGATTGGTCTCAAGGAAACTATCTGTGTAACCGTCTCACATGAGCTTTATATTTTATTTTACAAGAGACACAAAATAATTCATCTTTGAGCTCGATTTGTGATTGACATAATATATATATACACATATATACACACTATTTCTGGAGAATTAATCTAAATATAGTTGTTGGAGAAATTCCGTGTATAACCCATTGGTTTTTTGATTCTAACAAAAAGAGGAGTATAATTCTGGTAAGACCATTCCATGAATATTTTTTCGTAAAATAAGTTGATTCATATATTCTATAACCCGTAATGAACAATGTGTACATAGAAGCAATAATTATGACATGAGGTTCAGAATGGATAAGGCCACACCTTAAAATGGAGTCCGTTTTCTAATTCCCCTGAAATATTCAAATAAATTTCCTAAAAATAGTTATGTTAACATCTTATGAATACGAAATTCTTATTTTTATAAACCTGTTAAATTAATGTTAAAGTAAAATCATGAAAGAGAAATGTATAATATAGTAGAACTTGTTTTTTTTTTTTTTTTAAACATGACCCGAAAACAATCCTGCAATTACCACAACATATTTTTTTTTTGAAATTATTAATTAGATGTAAAGACAATATCATGAACATATATATTAAAATGATTAAACTAAAAGTATAGTAATCGACTGACACATTAGTTATAATATTTTTAGTCCAACAAATTAACTTTGTAAAATTCTTTTTACCGTCCAATAAAAAACTAAAAGAAATTTTGATTAAAACTCAATATGATAAATACATAAAACGATTAAATCTAATATTCTTCGAAAAAAAAAAACGTTTCTATATAATATTATTTGACACAATATAATAAATATACAAAATATATTTTTTTCTAAAAAGCATTAATTGCTAACATTTAATGCTGTACTTTCCATTTATATCTCAGGAGTAAGTTGCTAATATCTGTTATTCTCCATTTTTTTTAATGAGTTTTAAAATAGTGGAAGGGAGGAGAGGAGACTGATCAGAAACATTAGAAAATTTACATGTCCTGAATTCATATTCGGAAAATTACAAGTTGTACGTCTATAAAGGTGTGATATCACTTAAATTATAAGGCTCGTGGTATTCGTTATTCTTCATTAAATTGACGTGAAAATGAATGTATTATTTGAAAATTTTATCTCACTAAAACTATTTTAGGTACCTATGTAAAGTTTGGAGATGTTTTAAATTAAATGCAACTACAAATTAATTATTTTGATATTCATTAACTATATCATTTGGTTGTGTCAATATCATTTTTTGGTGACTTTTTATTAGGATTAAATGATGTGTAATACGATAGTCCCAACCATAATTATAATATTTTTGCCTTTATACATACCTAAAATTTCGAGGTGCCCTTCATAACTATCCAGTTTAAGGATACGTTTCTCATCTTTTCAACTACGATTAGACCATCTAATTATTTATGATTAGAAAATTATTGAAATCCCTTTTTTTTAGTCAAAAAAATTCAATTTGGGATAAATTGTCACCCTCTTTTGTGCATATCTAGGGCTTTCTTGAATTCCAGCAGGCTCCTCTTTCTTCTGTAGTTTCAGAAATTCTTACGAAATCTTCTTATGCATTTGATGTTATATATTATCTTTCATTTTAAAATAATCACTATATGTCACGTGTATTCAGTGTTATCACTAATAACATGTAGGGTGTGTTAAATGTCATGAAATATGAGATGTAACATCAAATGTAATAGAGGATATCTAAACCCAAAAAAATTGGATGAATATGGAAGTGAGAGAAGATAGTTTCAACTGTATCATACCTTTTGGAAAAAATAAATAATACCAGCACTCAATACATTTTAATATATAAGTCGTTGTTCATATATAAAGATTACACTTTGTTAAAGAAAAGATTAATATATGATACATTAAAATGTACACTCATGGGTGATGAACCAACCTGATTTAGCAACTTCTAAAAAAGAAGAAAACAAATAGCATTCATATTACTTGTTGTATTAATCACATGTTATAAGGTGATATAATTTCTAATTTCTAACTCTCCAAACAAAATTTCAATTTTATTTTAATATATCATCTTATATTCTAAAATAATAGAAATAATTCATCTTATATCTCAAAAAATCATCCTTTGATATATAGATAAATGACAACACTGGTTAAAATTTAACATGAATTAAAAAAAATAAAAATATACACTGATATGAATAAAATACAACAAAGGACAAGATAAAAAATCAAAATTAAAATAGAATAGAGAACCAAATTCCCTAATTTTGTAAGCCAAAGAAAAATGGTCCCACTTTGTGTGATGACAATACCATATGCGACACCCAATTATTGTTAATTAAATGATACATAATATGACAACTATAATTTTGTCTACATTCTAATTTTGTATACTCAACACTCTTTATACGTTTATATTGGACCCATCATCTAAATTTTAATTTTTACAGTAATATTTTTGCCCTCATTTAAACTTATATATTTCACGTTTTCTTTCTTTTTAAGAAATCGGTCTATTCAATTTTAATACCAAGGTGTCTAAATTAGTTTTGTTTGGGTAGATTGAGAGAAAAAGAAATTTAGGGTATACAAGGAAAATTTCATAAAATATACCACCTTGATATAGCATTTAAGTCAGAAAATTTGATCTTTCAAAATATAGTTTATCAACAAATTAATGTCATCTTTCAAAATAATACTTTTAAAAAATATTACTAGAAGATTATTTTGCCAATTAGAGTTGTCAAAAGTGATAGGTATCCAAAATTTCTCACAAATGAGGAAGTAGACAAAGAAAATTATAACAAAATTAAAACCTTCTAGATTATTATTTTCGTTTTCTTTTCTTGTTTTTGCTAGCTTTTGCTACTTTCTTTCACCAATATTAGGCAAATCTTGTCTTGAAGATGTCTTATTTTCTATTTATAAAAATAAATTATTACACAGATTATTTCAAAAATCTAGTTTTCTAAGATGGATCCCATCATTTATAACCTATATCAATTTTAACAAGTAATTAATCTTATTTTGTAGATCATGAAAATTAAATCTCACAAGAATGGATAAAAAGTAAAACTACTAGTCTCATAATACTATTTTGTATTTCTGAGTTTAACAAATAAAAGAAAATATAAATAAATTAATTCACATTGTTATTGTTTATATTAATATTTATTTGATCAAACATACTTTTTAAATCATAAGTAAATAAAGTATTAACTCCCTCATCGCACCACTAATCAACATATATTTATACATAGATTAAATTTCATTATTTAATAAAATTACCGAAACTGTCGCTGATAGAAAACTAGAATAATCATTACCGGTTATTACTTTGACAGTTCAATATTTAATTTGTAGTTTAATATTTTCAAAAGAAAAAAAAAATCAACATTGTATTTTTTAGTTTCTAAAAGTTATACTAGTTTAAATATATAGCACATAATTAAATCTAATTTATAATTAATAAGCTATATATTATTTTAATAATAATGAATTGATGAGTTGTTATCTTCTTAATGATCCGAATTCTTGTCACAACACAAATGGAAAAACCACTAAAAACATCGTCTTTGAAGAATTATTTTGCATTTTATATTCAAATGAAGAAAGATATAAAAAAGAAACTGGAAAGCAAGATAGAGCAGTCTGACATTATATTATAGATTTTAGAGTATCTATTTAATCATTTACAATTTTGATCTATGAACATATAAAGTACAAATATTATGCATATCATTTTAGTGCAATTTTTACACTATTTTGACGTAAAAGCTGCAATTTGCACTAGCTAAAAATGTATATTTTCACAATATTTTTTTTTATCGATTTGTTTTATTTATTTGGTTTTTACACAGACATACACACACACACACTAATATTTATTATTATTGTCAGGTAATCAAATTTTGATCTTTAATATTTTATAATTGTTAAAAAAAGTTTATACACAGATAAGTTGTATTCAATATAATATTTTGTGAGATCTTAGAAAATTCCATTTTATATCCATATGATGTAAGGGTTGGAGTCCCTTGTACCCATGAATTAATTATGAAACCTTTTATTTTACCGATCAAAAGAAATATAATATTTTAGCTCATTTTATATTTTTTATATTAAACTAACCGAATATAGTGCAATGCTAAAATATCAATCAATATTGCAATGAAAACATACATATATAATAGTTGGAAGATTAATACTCTGATTTAATAATATTCTTTTCATAAATGATCATTAATTAGTACGTTGCGAAATATTTGCATGAAAATGAGAATTTGAAAACCTCTCTCTCTCTATATAATATATATATATATATATAAAATTAAGAAACGTACTCTTGAAATCGATCTTCCTCAATTCAACCAATTCGGTATCCTTGAAATCACTTCTCCTCAATTCAACCAATTCGATATCCATGGAAATTTCCCTTGCTTCATCAACTATCAACTGGAGTATCTAGATCTTGTTCATCCTTAATTGTCATATCATGCGTTATTGTGCACACAATCATAATGTCTTGCAAATTAGTTTACTCCAATATTGTGCTAGATTTGCAACAATTGCAAATTTGTTTTGAAGAACTCCAAATGCACAATCAACGTCCTTTCTACTGCATGCTTCTAGTTTCATTGTAATTGGTTTTTTCTTGACCAATTGATTCATTGATTGTTTCGAACAAGAGTTGGCTATTTAGAATATATACGATCTCTTAAATTATCTCGATGGTGTACACCTTTACAATCATTTCCACATGTTATTTGTTGCATTGTAATTTTTTCTTTCGACTGGTTCATTGATAGTTTTGAATAAGATTTGTAGGTCATTTAGATTAATACATACAATCTTGTAAATTTAACTCAATATGGAAAAAACTTAATTCCTATTTTTAAATAAGTTAGAGATAGTGGAAGGAAGGGATAAAATAAGAACTAGAAAACTTGTTTGATTAGGATTTGAACCCTAATCATCACAATCTTCACCTTATAAATGTGAGATACCAATAAAGCCTTGTGCACACACAATCCAAGCTACTCAACATCACTGAAAAGTCACATTTACTACAAATATAAAGTAGTAGTCGAATAACATCATCAATAGATCTGGGCATCCCCCAAATATCACTATGAAAGCTGCACACCAAAATTAATATTTTAACATTTGATGCCTACTCTCCAATTTTCATGAACTCGTCAATTGCATTTGCTTCTTGCATATATACCATTATTCAAAATACAATAGATTTTACATTATTAGCAAATAGTAGAAATATATTTTGAGACGTTCAATACCATTGACGGAATTAAGTGATTAATTGTAGGTTGGATTTCTAGAAAAGCAGTCATTGATAAAAATCAATTGAGAGAATATAACAATTTAATGTTTAATTTGGACAACATTTTTATCCCCAAAATCGTGACTTCTACGGATTGGAGCAACCAAAAAAATTTGCAAATCATTTTTATGTACTTTAAAGTAATAATTCAATGTTTAAATATTGCAAGCCATATTATTACTCTCTATGATTTGTGTAATACTTTAAATGTTACATATATATACACACACACACACATATATATATATATATTACATTTAAATAATCATTTTATTATTATTTAAATAACATATCATATTATATAACATTTTAATTGCATATAACCAAAATAATGTTAATATTAGTTATTGATAGATTAATAGTGATAAATATAAATTCATAACATTTAATAACATTCAAATATAAGAAAAAAAAAACAGAAAAAGAATGAAGTAAAAAGGAACGAAGAAAATAAAAAGAATTAAAAATACAAATCTACAAGTTCGGGTCTGCGCCACATCAGACACAAGCAAGTTGAGAGAATCTGATGCAAACTCTTAACAGTGTTGGAGGGAATATATATATATATATATATATATATATATATATCTCACTGAAATATGAGATCTCTTGTCCACCGTAATATAATTTAATCTGCCCGCCATTAATGTGATGGACAGAGAATATTTTTATTTAAATGCAAAAATTCATGTGAAACGATTTTACATAAAACATATCCTTGTTAACATGATTTGAAATTAACCCTCATTATTTACCAAAATCAAGAATCAACATAGATAATTTAGGATTAGGAGGCTATATGAGACGTCTTCTATCAATGGAAGGTTGGTATAGGAAATAAATTCCAAAGGGGTCCACAATATTTCATGGATCTAAATTATGGTGTTTGCAGATCAAGAAAAGACAGGATGGATTTTGCAATTGCATGATTAGTATTCTTCGTCACAAAACTTTGTCCTTATTAGTTCATAATCACCTTTCAATTGTTTTTAAGTCCATAGCTAGCTGAATCTATTCATGTGTGTCTCTATTGAAAGAAAAACATATATGCACCAATAATTCCTTCCAACTAATCATATTAATTGGTTGACGTACTCATGAGTTCTAGTGAGATGCAACACACCTATATATATGTTTTTAAATATTAATTAGGGGTGTTAATTAAGCTAATTAGTGTTTTAAATGTAATTATCATCATTTATGTGAAACCCTAAATTAATTATTTGTTCTTCCCATCCCAAAGCTCCATCCAACAACACAAGTAATGTTACCAATGGTCATGATCTATATGTATGATACTCTCATGTAACATGATGGCAAAGAAAACAAATAATAGGTTGTGGACACATTGTCATCCATCTTATTCTCGATGTTGTAATGATATATTGTCCGTTTTGGTGAAAAAAGAAAAAAGAAAAAAGAAAAAAAGGAAAACCAAATTAAATAAAAAAAATTCATAATTTTTTGGTAAAGAGCTAGGGCAAAAACTTATATACCCCTGGGGCACAGATCTAGATGTTATATATGTGCTCTTCAGGTGTTATAAATATACTCTATAGGTGTTATGTTTTTTGGTGTTATACATATACTTTATAGGTATCACATTTATATAAGAGTATACATGTGATACCTGAATAGTATACACATGATACCAGTAGAGTATTGTTTAACATCAATATGATGATTAATTTGGGGGCACCATGCCCCCAGGACACAGAAGTGTCACTCAAGAGCTAGGTATCTTGTAACACATCACTTTATATGTTGTGATCTTGTATTTTATTTTTATTGATGCACATGTGTATATATGGTATGATTGCATTGTCTTTGTAACATTTAACTTTAGATTAAATTATGGTGAGAAATTAAATAAAAGACTTCGAGGGTGTAGCTAAGCTTATAAGCTCCTTAAAAGAGCTTATAAAATGTTAAGTGCTTATAAGCTCCTCAAATGTGTTTGACTAACTTTTAAAAATAAGATCTTATTTTATGAGCTTATAAGATGTAAGGAGCTTATAAACTCTTTTTTGAAAAGTTGGGAAATCTCAACTTATTTCTAAAATAAGAGCTTATTTTTCAAAACACCTTCAAATTTAATCATTGAAATTACACAAATGTCATTACTAACAACTTATAAGCTCCACCATCTTATTTACCCAAACACTTCAACAACTTATATTAAACTTAAATTAATCATCTTATAAGCTCTAAAAACATCTTATAAGATATGATAGCTTATAAGCTCTAAAAATAAGCTTAGCCAAACACCCCCTAATTTAGTTACCATGGATGAAAATGTGGTTTTACCTAATAAGTCACACATGGTAGATTAGCAAGTGATCATGAAAGTAAAGTAGGATTAACGACTCTAATCCATCAATGTCATGATGTTTAATTTGTCATGAATTATTGAAAAGAATAAAACGATCTATGGAAGTTATGCTTGCCTCAAAATGTTCATAAAATCTCATCTTGATGGACTAGCTAGCTATATAGCTACCTAGCTAGTGAATATAGACCCCTAATTAACCAATTCAACTTAATTCATAAATTAATTAATTAAATATGAATCTTAATCGCACTTTATCATTACTATTAATAATTATTTTCCACTGTTCCTTGATTTCCTCGGCGAAACTGAGGAGATGTGGAAAGTAAAAGACTAAATACATTGAATAAATGAAAGAGATGAAATTATAAGTAGCTTATTATATAAAAATTATTTATTAACCATAATTTGGAAATTAGTATTTTTAGTTAAGATCAAGACTTTTTTTTACCATTGTATCCTTAATGAAATTGATCATATACCAACTTATTTATACCTTGTACCACCATAACACACCCTCATATCATAACGAATATGACACAAATACTACCAATTATACACCCGTACCATTGTTAATGTAGTCTGTACCATCATATTACACCGTCGTACCAACATTCATCTAGTCTGTATTATCATATTACATAAAAATATTATAAGGGTATAGTTAAACAAAAATCATTTTTCTTGACTAAAAAAGAATAAAATTTAATAATTTATATAATAAAAACAATGTTTAAAAATCGGGGTTGTCACTAGAAATAAATAGATGTAATGTAGACACGCCCATCCGGTTCGAAAACCGCCGAACCGGGCAGGTTCGAACCGGCGGTCAACGGTTCGGCGAACCGTTGACCTGGTTCCGGTTCCGAACCGTAACCGGAAACTGTAATTATCCGGTTAGGTTACGGTTCGCGATTTTTTGAACCGGAAAACCGGCGGTTCCGAACCGCCGATTCGAACCGGTTTCAAATCGACGGTTCGAACCGCTGGTTTTGAAAATTTTTTAAATCGATGGTGGCGATCTACGGGCCCTTGGAGATCAACGGTCAAGATGAAGAAACCGGATCGAACCGCCGGTTCGAACCGAACCGGAACCGGCGGTTCGAACCGGAGCGTCCCCCTTTTTTTGAATTTTTTGAAATCTATAATTTTTTGAAAAACCAGCCCGAACCGGCGGTTTAACCGGAATCGCCGGTTTCGGAACCGGAACCGGCCTATTACCCTTCCCGGTTCGGTTTCGGTTTGGCCATTTCGGAAACCGGAACCGGCGGTTCTGAACCGGAACCGGAACCGGGAAACCGGATGACCATGTCTAATGTAATGAGGCAAGAGAGTAAAATTATGATGCAAATTTTGTCATGTAGTGTTTGTATTTAATTACAACAACCTCTCAAAAAGTCACAAATAAATGATACTAGTATTTAATATTTGAATAGGAATATACATAGTTTATTAAAAGTAATATTTTGGAGGTTCTATCCGTTTGTTGGGTTTGGATTTTACTCCTTTATTGCAGCCTAATACCCACATAACTGAACATTTCTTGTGACTTGGGTTTTAATTTCTTTAAACTCTCCTCTCTCTCTCTCTCTCTCTCTCTCTCTCTCTGTCCCCCCACATCCTATGTGATATGTGTGTATCTATATGTATGTATGTATGTATATATTAGCATAACTAACTGCACAAGCATAAAAGCTGCAAGAATAATGTAATAAAGAAATTCCATGTCGGCTAAGTCACTTCTCAATCATCGTATCTCTGTATATATAAATGCATGCTTTTCTCCTCTAATTTATCTTATACTTTCCCCCTAACCCAACCCCACCCCCCACCCCCAAAGAAGAGAGAGAGAGAGAGAGAGAGAGAGAGAGAGAGATCTTGTAGCATCTTGCAGATCAAGAAAATTAATTAATGTTGAGATAGAATCCATATTGATATTGTGTAGAAGAATTTATTCGTTGAAAAAGGGGGGCTGAAAAGAAAGAATGGGTTTAAGAGACATAGGAGACACACTTCCACCAGGATTCAGGTTCTATCCAAGTGATGAAGAACTGGTGTGCCATTATCTTTACAAAAAGATAGCCAATGAAGAAGTTCTACGAGGCACTTTGGTGGAGATCGACCTTCATGTTTGCGAGCCATGGCAGCTCCCCGGTATACACACTTCTTCCTCTTCTTCTTCAATCATATTTCTCGATGATCGATGATGTCATCTGATACACGCGACTCGTTTTTGTCAAGTATTTCATGTGGGGGTGGGGGTGCACCATGTTCCTCTTCTTCCATCACTATTTTAATTTTTGTGCCAATGATTTATCTGAATGACAAAGGCATGTGCATGTTTGGTTCTTATTTGTGTTTGATGTTTTCATATACATATACATATGAGCCCATCATGGCCAACTATTGTCTCTATCTTTGTTTTGAGCAGACAATTTGAATGTTGCAAGAATGATCTCTTTCTTACATTAATTAGATGCATGTATTTGTGTGTGTGTGTGTGTGTGTGTTTTGTGAAGCAGATAAATGCCCCAGAAAAGATGCCGATTATTCTTTCACTCATCTATTTCTAATTCTAATATTTAATTCCCACCATACCCCCCAAAAACATTTTTTTTCTTGAATAAAATTGTGTCACGTATATATTCTTCATTTGCATTCAAAAACAGTTTGTAAACAAAAGTTTATTGTTATGTTTCATTTAGTAACTCAGTGATTTGCTTTTGGATTGACTTATTGGGTTCGATGCATGTGTCTTTTTGCTTTATCCATGCATATTTTTCCTCAAAGTGTGACGAAATTCAGAAAGGATCTTCTCCTTTTCAAGAAAATTAAAGGTTTGGGGCATTTTAATTTGGTGCTTTTATTTTTTTATTATTACCTAGGTTCCATTCAATGAATCTTGCAGTTTTTTTGTACTTGTATTCATGAAATGGATAAGATTTACTAAGTGCTAAATTCATCACTATATTTAATTGGGGTTTCTTATTATCAAGTCTTTTGCTTTTTTGTTTTCTTTTTGGGAAAAAATTAAGAATTTAGATCATTATAAGTACTCTTAATTGCTTGAAAGATTAGTTTCTTATTTTATTTTCTCAAAAGTTCTAGTCTGGGTTAGTTATTTCTTTCATGATACACATCTTTTGATGACGCATGAGAAACAGTTTGAAGCATAATTTTGAATTTTCTTACTTGATCCCAAAAATTAAGATAAATTAGGAAAAAGATTGTTGAGAAAGAGAGTATGTGTGTGTAATGATGAAGTTGTACTTATTGGTGAAGACAAGAAGTGTGACATAGACTTCCTACCATAGAAGTAACTTTCTCATTATGTGGAAAAGCCTTGCACACATTCTCCCTTCTTTCATATGAATTTCTCTAATCCTATGTGAATGCACATACATGCCTTAACAATCTTTTGTGACTTGTAACCAACTCTTTTGTCACTTTACCCCTAATTAATTATCACTTACCCTAACATAATGGATATCATCAAAATGCTAATTATTTAATTTAATGTTGAGTAACAATCTTGTGTTATACTGTCTCAAGATCATTTTTTATGAGATTGGTCAACCGATGATTCACAATTCACAGTTCGTATATAAATTTATGAAATTGATTTGAGTAATGAGTAAAAGGATCCGTAGCAGTCTCACACAAGTTTTTTGTATCAAATGTTTCATCTATGTCGAGTATATATATTTTAATTTCCATATAAGTCCATCTTAATTCACTAAGTTAATTGTTCATTTTAATTTTCTTAGATGTGGCCAAGTTGAACTCCAACGAGTGGTTCTTCTTTAGCTTCCGCGATCGCAAGTATGCGACCGGCTTCCGAACGAACCGGGCGACCGTTTCCGGCTACTGGAAGGCGACCGGAAAAGATCGATCGGTGGTGGATCCGAGGACTCGGAAAGTTGTGGGAATGAGAAAAACATTGGTTTTCTACAAAAATAGAGCTCCTAATGGTATCAAAACTGGTTGGATCATGCATGAATTTCGCCTTGAGAATCCTCATGTCCCTCCTAAGGTATGTTGATTATTATTTAATTTACTATCTAAGTTCTTTAAGGTAATAATAAATCATAGATTGTATTGATTACCTAAAAAGTTACTTGAGTAAAAAATCATGGGTTAAGCAATGAGAAAATGAAATGTTATGGAAAGAGTGAGGTGGCAATCAATCATGTAATAATAAGAAACTTGAACAAAACTACGTTGAAATTTCGAGAGATTCCATATTCTCTTTAAAGCCTCGTAGAGAGAAAAATTCTTATATGCATTAATCTTGTGGGCTAGCTCCTTTCTTTATACTTCATTTCATCATTCAAATATTTCAAGAGTAATTACGATTTGACATCCAAATATTACGTAATTTAATTGACGCTTTTATATATATTTTAATAAACTTTGAATCATTTTTTTGTATGAAATTTAGAATCGTAGTCGTTGATTCTAACATGTGTACTGTTAAAATTTATTTGATATGGTAAAATACATCAAATTTTAATTTTATGCGAAACTATTCAAATTTTATTAAAAAATTAAAGTGTCAAATCACTTTTAAAAAATGCACTTACTCTTTGTTTCAAGAGAAAATATTCTTATTTAATTTTGATACACTTACTTTGTATTTTTTAATTTTGGTCCCTTAATTGTCAAATTTTCCAATTTTAGTCTTTTTTTTTTTTGTTAGAAAGATGTGGCCTGACATGGCAATCAATTGGCTATCACGTTATCAATTTTGGTTATTACGACGAAAAATGATTGAAATTGAAAAAAAAAAAAAAAAAGAGGTGTTGTTAAAATTGGAAAAGACAAAGTAATTGGATCAAAATTTAACAAGGTCTAAGTTATCGAACAAAAATTAATATTTCCCCTTATATTAATCATATCTCATTGAAGAAAAATACCCTCATGAAAGTCCTTCACTAGCTTTCCTATTCCACCTAAACATAACTACAACTAGATATAAAATCCTAAAATTCAAGAGTCACAGCTAATTCGATGACTTTCGAACATTTTAAAAAAATTCGTATCAATCTTGGATATAACTACTCTACTAATGCTGACTAATTTGTGATGACCATTGACAGGAAGATTGGGTATTATGCAGAGTATTCCACAAATCCAGAAGTGAAAATTACATGAGCAACAAATTGATGAATGAACAACTTGTATGATTCAATAGCTGGTGCCACTTCTCCTACTAATGAACAACAACAACATCATGGCAACTATATGCCTTGTGCCCATCAAAATATCATCACCTCTTTTAATCATCAACATTCTCAAACCCTAAACCCTAGCACATCTCTCGACCCGGCTATGTAGGCCTATGTCGCGATGATCACATGACCCACGAGCCCGGTCTCTCAAGCTCTCACTATTCACACAACAAATTAATGCTGGAGGCTAGCAAGTGTGAGGATGACTATGGTTTCTTGCTTGATCTCGTTGGCTCAAATGCAGAGCCTTCGAGCCTTGAAGATATGCGATTCGATGATGACACAACCTCCGTTTTCATCTGAATTTATATTGTGGACTTTGGTTCAGTAAATTGGTACACCTATATATATGTATATGTAGCATGCAGAAAAGGGGAATTTGTGAAGCTGTGAGAATGTAGCTGTAGATGTTAGTGTGTGATTATAAGGTAAAAAGAATGTGTTTGGTTTGTATATTCGAAAAGATTTAATTTGTTAGGCCTAAAAAAAATAAATTTGTTTAGGTGATATTTTTAATTGTCTTAGCTAGCTACTTTCTTAGTTTTGAAAATTTCATTGTAGGCATGCATGCAAAGGATTTTTTTTAATTATATATATCTATATTTATCAACTTCTCTAGTCTGTTAATTTTATAAATGCGTGCCACATGTCAGATTTTATTTAATTTTATAATAACTTCAGAAAATTAATTACGTAGTTGGATTATATAAAATCAAACAACATTATCATTAATTAACTTGGTGGCTCAACCCAGAAGAGAAATATGGCCACGGAGCAATTTTTATAGATTGTTGCTCTAGCAATTAAATTATATGCGCATGAGATCGATCATTTGAAGTTCTACATGAAAGTTATAAGAAATTGAGCTATTAGTCTTATTTTAAGTTCAAATAATTGGCAAGTTTAAGGTGTGAACCATCAAGTGGGTGTTAGATATGTACATGAGCTACAACCGTATTGAAGTTGATGTTGCGTATTGGCATTTCATCAAGAAGGTTAGAAACAAGTTTTCATCAATATATATGAGTTATCTAAACATCCAACTTTAAACTGGCTACTTTTGTTGTTCTCTTGTCATGATGCTTATTTGATTTGGTTATTTATATGAGACGGAACTTCAAAGGCCTTTTTTTAAGCAAGACTTTCCATTGTTTGAGAGAAATGGTGGACAATTTTTGAAATTTATGAGGTGGTCAATGTGGACCTCAACTGGAGTGGATGGTCACTCGAGAATCCACCGAATGTGAAGGAGGAACCCGACGACTATCTCGAGCGGTCCATTTATGTCCAACGATGGTTCAAGCGACCATGGATGGCCCATGGAACATAAAAACTTAGTGCTTCAAAAGGACAACTCGGTGGATGCACCACTTTTGTTATCTCATTATTATCTAGTAAGTGAACCAAGTCAATGTAACTCGAGAACATCAAAAACTTTGCCAAACAAGTTGTCTATGTTTTCCGCTTTTGAGTCAACTTATGTGGGGTTAGACTTTTGTAATTAAACCACTCTGTTTTTGACACTGGTAATAGGATAATTAAGAAGGAGACATAACCACACACTCAAAATACTCCCTCTAAGGAAACCACCAATGAGATTAGACACAAAATACTTGCAAGTTTAAAGACTTAGAATATGCTTTATTATATAACTTAATCACTTCGAAAACATGACAAGATCATGGTAATTATTTATTGGAGCCAATACATGATTCTAGACTACAATAAAATCTCATGACTCTACAACTTCATCGTCATAAATATAGACTCTTCAGCTACAAAATTCACCAACTCTTCATATTTTCGGATGAATCTGCCACCTTCTAGAAAAAAAGGCATAACTTCCTCTAGAAAATTCCAAATGCTTCTCCGTTTGGACCAATGGACTGGATTGTTTTTACACAACTTTCATCTTCCTCATTTTGGTCATTTCCCTTGATCAAGTAAGATGTCTTCTTTTGTGGATTAGTTTTGTCATATGTGAAGACTCCAAACTAGACATATGGAGGCAATTTTTATGCATATTCACAATGAATGGAATTGGGTGTTATTTCATGGTAAATCAAGTAGATGAGAATACATGCGCTCATATTATGTTATTGGCAGTTAATGTTTTGTGCACTTCAAAACAGTGACACATGATATCAAATGTATACATAAATCAAACATGAGAAAATGAAACCTAAATGAATAATCAACTCATTTGTAAACGAACATAAGGACAGTAGTTACAATTCATTCAAAGAGTGTATATTAATGTTACCCAAAATATATGATCCAAACACCTAGGTTTACAAGTTTCAGAAAACGAAATCAAAGCCACATTCATCAATTAATACAAAGCAACAATGAATTAGGGACCTCGAAAGGTGATTGAGATGCCTCTTCCACATAGATAACATATTATTGCGACAGTCGACAATATTGAAATGACTCCCCGTGCATATTATTGCAACTTTGAGAAGCATGTTATGTCATTTCAAACCTCTTTGCAAGGCATGCGACTTGACTTGAAGCCTTTCAAGTTTATCAATAAATTCAACAACAACTTCTCTAGCTCTTAAACTACAAAACATTTGAGGCACATAAAACGGATTTCTCTACATACATAACAAACCAATTATGTGAAGAGTAGACTTCTCAAACTATTGTGTGTACAACATATATAATGGTTGCATAAACTGTCGATCGAGTGGTTGAAACATAAATAAGTTTTGACAAACCATTGAAATATCCACATTCCACGGCATTATACAAACATCAACAATATTTCACTCTAGACCAAAAAATTCCAGAAATTAACATATTTGGGTTTTTTTCACTACCTTAAATGAATTTCTTTCGACGACATTCTATATCGATTTCACAGATAAGTGCTTCAAAGTTGGATCGTTTGTCCGAATCGCACCCATTCCAATGCTTAATTAGCTACTGCGTTCCATTGTGGCTTGAGACAATTACAGAGATCCCGATCGATTTAGTGTTTCACGAGAGAGACACAGTTGTTCGTTTATCAAAAAAATTGAGGAATGGAGGATCTTGGCTTCACATGATGAACCCTATATTTAGATTCATATAGAAATAAGGAAGGAGGGTTGCATTTTCACGAAAAAGGTGTCTCACCAAAACAAGGATATCTTTTGTCTAGTTCATTGAATAAAATTAAAGTCAACTCAAGGTATTAATGGTATGAGTGACACTTGTGTGCCCTGGGGCATGGTACCCCCAACTTAACATATTATATGGTGTTATATATATACTCTACAAGTATCATATGCATACTCTTTAAGTATTATATGTATGTTCTTATATACATATGATACCTGTAGAATATAAGTATAACACCAAGAAATATAACACCTATAGAATATATATATAACACCTAAAGAGCATTTGTATAACACCTAGATATGTGCCCCAGAGTATATAAGTTTGGTCCTAATGATATTTTTGTCTAACTGAAGTAATAAACAATAAAACAAAACCCATAGTTTATAAATCCACCACTTTAAAAAAGTTGCAAAATATCAAACCAAACAAAAAATTAGAAATAATCTGATTCAACAAAATAACCAATCCAAACAAAAAAAAAAATAAAAAAATCATCACAATGGTTAAATAAACCATAATTAACACCCTCTTAACAAATCCAACATTCAATCCAAACTGCCCCTAGTCTAACAACAAGCTTTGTTTATTGTCTCTTAAGATATTCTAAATTAGGATAAGATCACTAATGACTAGACTTCAAATAAACAAACTCAATTTGATAATTTAGGATTATGTTACCTTAGAGATGCATGACCTCTAGTTTACTACCAATAAAAAGATTCACGATTTAAAATTTTAGCAATCAATTATCAATAACTCAATTTAGGTGATCAATCTAAATCAATCATCAACAATCAAGAACAATATACAGAAATAACATTATCAATTTCAATCAGATATCAAGAAGAGATACATGATTAACTAAAATATTAGAGATATATGTGTTTAAACATCTCTACTAACCAGACCAATCATCTTTAAAATTGAATTCACAAAATCGAGAAATCTATGAAAAATATTCTTTTAGATACGTAGATTTAAAAAGAGATTTGAAATTCATGGTAGCAAATCCACAAGTAGTGTTTCGATAGCTGTCGATTTGAAATCCATGATTTTAGTTTTTATCTAATTTTGAATTCATTTTTGTGGATTTCAAATCCATCCCAACATGAATGGATTTTAAGTCCACTTATTTGAGATTTTGGATTTCAAATCAATCTATTCAGATGGAGTCTAAATTACAAAAACTAGTATTTCATCCGTGCGATGCGTTATTTATTCTGATAGTTATATTAAAAAGTTATTATTTATTCTGATAGTTATATCTTTATTTATTTTTAAAGTTATATTTTACTATTTAAAAAGAATTATTAGGTAAAGTAGAGTTTTAATTGAATAAAGTGGAATTTGGTTGGCCCCTATCTCTCATGTGTTTTTCGGACTTCCTTCTGCATTCGTTTTTTTGTGATGTGTCATTTTGAATTCAAATAATACAAATTGTATATGTCATTCTAAATTATATTTGACAATATTAAAAGGTTAGAATATAAATTTAGAGTATGTCTTCTGTGAGATCGTCTCATGGATCTTTTTTCGTGAGACGAGTCGATTCATAACCCACACCTAGCAATTCATATGAAAATTTGTAGATATGGGTTCAATTTATGAATAATAAGGATTCGTCTCACGAAAACTATCCGTGAGACTGTCTCACATAAGTTTTTGTGTAAAATTTATATGTAATCTAAACAATAGAATTGAGACCTTATATTCTATTTATTTGTCTTTTGAAAAAACAGTCATGGTCGTTGGCTCGATATATAATTTGATAAGTCAATGATAGTGTTAGTTAAAAGTGATCATTTAACAGTATAAGTTTTGAAATGTTTATTTATGTACAAAATTTATTATAATTATGAAAAATATATTAATTTTTTTATTTTAAAATTGATAATATGAATAAGTATAAACATTAAGTAATTTTAGTTAACAAAAAAGTAAAAAAAATAAAATAATACCAACTTGAAAGCTTACATTCTATTTGTTTTTCATTAATTTTTTTTTCATTGCTTGATTGATAATTTAATAAGCTAATGATTTTCAAAAATTAGTTAAAAGTGACCAATTAACAATATAAGTCTTGAAATATTTATTTATATATAACATTTCTCATAATTAAAAAAGTATCTCAAAATCTGTTTAACTTTAAAATTGATAAAAAAAATAATTATAAATATTAAATAATTAAAGTTAGAAAAAAAATTAAAAAATAATAAAGGTACATTCTATTTGTTTCTATTTTTATCTTTTGTTGAATTTTTTTTTTTAACTTGATAAATAATTTGATAAGTTAATATTTTTGGAGTAGGTCAAAATTTACCAATCAACAATATAAATTTTGAAATATTTACTCACATACAACATTTTTCGAAATTACAAAAAATATCTTACAATTTCTTTAATTTAAGTTTAAGAATGAAAATAATTTTATAGAAAGTAATTATAGTTACAAAAAATTAAATTATTGAAAACATTCATACAACAAATCATAAGAGCATCCACATTGGTAAAATTTTAATGCTAAGAATAATAATAAAATAATATTTTAAAAGATAAAGAAAAGAAAGAAAACATCGAGAATTGATTTGATAGAAAATATTAATAAAAAATTTAACAACACCCCACTAAAATGATTGATGTGGGTGCCCTAATAATCAATAATACTGATAATGATGATGATAATGATGACGACATTGCTAAAATAAGAGTTTATTGGGCGAAATCCCCCTATATTTTGAAAAATCAGCATCGGATCCTATATGATAGAAAATACATACTAAACACGTGGGATACCATAAACTCAACATACGTCCACAACACTTAACAGTTGCTAACAATGTTAAATTTTGTTATATCAATACTGGTTTTGTTCCTAATATACCTAATAGAATATTCCAATGATCCCTTTAACTAATATCTTCTCTCTCCTTCCTCCTTCACCGTCGATTCCGTAGCTTCCCACCGCCACCATCACAAGGCTGAAACTCTACCATGTAAGCACATTTATGCACATCAATCCAAACTTCTTCTCTTCCCATTCCCAACAACTTTACTTTACCACTCCCACCAAAATACTGTCATTGCTTCTAATTCCTATGAATCCTCACTGCATTTGTTCGCGTTCATGTCAACAAGTTGTTGTTTTGGTGCGACTTCTTGCCGTCGGTGCACACGCAGCTGATTCACAGATTTTCCGAGGAAGCCCAGAGCTTGGGGTTCCGAAATCAAGAACCAAACAAACAGCGGCCTCTATTCATCACCCAACCACCGCCGACACCACCACCGTCGCCAAATCAAAGAAGGAAGAATGAGGGTTACAGTGGATATTGGGGTTTTTTGTTAACCTTCACTGGGAATGCGTGTGGTGGCTGTGCGGCGGCCGTTTTTTTGCCCCTTGCGCATTCCGATCTCAAATTCTCATGGCAGATTTTTTTGCCCCTTGCTCACATCGTGAAGTATCAAATCATTTAACTCTTCTTGCGGAATCTTCAATGTGGATATAATGTCATTTGCATTTTCCTGAATTGTCAGATCTGGGAGGACATCTGCTCGGGGAAAGTTGAGGAGGACTATAGAGTTTTGTCAAGATTTCTTGTCATTTCGTTTGCTGACTTGAAAAAATGGAGCTTTCATTACTGGTTTGCTTGCTCTGCGTGGAAACTGAAATGAGGTTGGTCATAAGTAAACTGAAATGATTTTCTATTGAGATATAGACACAAACTCACAAACACACAACTACACACACGTATACAAATTTGCATAATGTGGAGTCTTCAGAAGGTTCAGTTCTTTTGCCATCGTGAAAGTCGTGGTTTTGCCGATCTGGAATCATCTTTGGTGCGTGAAGCGTCAATCTCAGATTCACTAGGTAGATGTTCCAGAACAGGGTACCAACTCTTTTGTGACTCTCTTTCTTGTTTCAGCTGTTGTAGTTTTGATGCATTCTCATACGAACATATTAATTCCAGAAATTTTCAAATTTGTGATGGAGAACCCCAATCGGAGAAGAATAGAGTCGATTTTGGGATGGGTTGATGATAGAAACACTCGTTTATATGAGACGACGACGGCGGTGAGTAGCATGCCACTCCGCATCGAAGTGGGTGTGGTGGCACAAGTTGCAGACTCGCAACGAGAAGAATAGAGGAAGAAAGAGATTTGGGCTTTTTTTTTAATTATTTTTTCTTTATAATATTTTATTTTGTTAATTAAAGAAAAATTATGAAATAATCCAAATATAATACATGGTTATCACAAACACAATTCAAGAAAATTCAGACATAATTTGTGAATCATAGCATGGAAACTAGTTGGGTATATGCTCTCATATCTCCTTTTCTTCTTATAATCGCATTCAGATATTATTTTTTTAGGTATTAAAGGTAAATAAAAGGTAATTATTGAATAAAATTAAAAATTCTTAACTATTAAATGTAATTATTGAATAAAATTAAAAGTGAATTAAATGAAACTAATTTTTATGATTAATACTTAAATTATAAAAATTATTTTCTTGCAGATCTAATAACAATCATGGGGAGGAAGAAAATCTAAAAGAGGTGAAGAATATAATGTATTTAAATAGTGGAATTGATGTATTTAAAATAATGTAAGATATGCAAATAAATATAATGAAAAGTTATGGATAATTTTATCTTTTCACATCAAAAATAGGGTCAAAAACGACTCAAAATCGCATCTAAAGTGCGTCCACTACACACCCGTCAAGTATGACGGATTTGGGTGTCTCACGCTGAATTTATAAAATCTCAGGTATTTTTCGTGTAATTTTTTTATCACGAGAGTGTCCGGTGTGAATTTTGAAAATACAAGGATGTCTTGGGATTCTACCCTTTAAAAAAACAAAGGACTGCATCTTTTAATTAGTGGTTGGGTTTTACTTTGCACTCTTAGGCCCATTAGAATTGGACCTCTCATTTCTGTTCCTCTTTAGAGCCCATCATCTCTCCAACCATCAACGTGACCCAAGTGAAATTGTCTTGGCCCAAATCATTTCCCCAACTGGAAACTCTCCAAAATTATTAAAATAATCAAGAAAAAATATATAAGAAGTATTTATATAATAAAATAGTGTATTCAATCAAATAAAATATTATAAAATCTCAAATTAAACCATAATAGAATGCACCTATTTTCTACTGAGGAAAATAATCACAGAAAATTGATAAGTCAATTATTTACCACACTCAACAAATAGTCAATCAAACTTTCAAATCAACTAATATACCGAGTTATATTACTATATATGTTAGCATCAATTATTCAACAAGAAAGTGTACGTACAAGTTCAATAATTATATACGGAAAAATTATCACTTAACAGTTAACACTGATGTGTTTATTGGAACGTGAAAATGCACAACAGAAAAATAAAACCTAGAACCCAGAAATTAAGATAGCAATTACTAAGTCAATAGTTTCGTTGGTTCCATTAATTCATTACATAAAATAATTACACAATCCAACAAAAGCATAATTAACCTATTGCTACTAAGTAATGATTATTCAAGCATACAATATAGGAAATATATTTCAAATCAAATTGTCAATCAAACCAAACTATATCTCACTTTATGGAATTAATTAGCATGAATTGAATTAGAAATAAAATCAAGCACAAAGGCTTCTATGATCTCTCTCTTTTTTTTTATACACCCCACCCCCACCCCACCCCCACCCCACCCCCACCCCATATACGTATGCCTAATAATTTTTCTGATCTCTCTCTTTTCTTTTCTTCTTTTTTAAATTTGAAATTTCCTGAAAGGATTAGAAATTTTGAGCTATGATCTTAGACACGAAATAGCTTTTTTTTTTTTTTCTTCTTTGAACTTGTTAGGAAAATGGTCATGTTCTTATTGTATTATTGTAGGCTTCTATGAAAATTATTGTCATTTAGATAGAGATAGAAAATTAATAAATTGAGAAATATACATACAAAAAACATATTCAAAATCATTGAACAAGTCATTTATAAATATCATTTAAATGAGATATAATAAATTTTTTAACTATCCTACATAAACTAAAATTAAATTAAAATTATTTAATTATATACGAGACATAAGCGCAGACTAGTTACTCCAGGCAGCAGGCACCGGTTAGGAGCCCGACTTTTTCCAAATGATTTTTAGAATATATATATAGAGAGATATTGAATAATAAGTTAATCACAAATAGTTCCATGTATCTATATAACTTCATGATCCGTCCTAGATCCGTGCTCATTTGAGTTTTTTCTTTTCTTTTTATCTCTCTCTCTCTCTTTTTGTTTTTTTTTTTTTGTTTCATGATATCTATGTTGTGTTGTTGTAACTTTTTATTATGTTGTTGTGAAATTTATATACAAATATTATGACTTTTGTGTTCTGTAACTTTAAAAAGGTTGAAAATTTTCACAAAATTTTTCATCGTAACATATCTATGTGATATTACTCATACATTTATGTGATGTTAGTTGCATATTTATATGTTACATAAAGGTATGTCTATATCAATATAAATGTGCAAATAATATTACATAAAATTATGAATATCACATAAAGGTACATATATATAAATTTTATTGAAATTCTTCATTTTTTTTTAAGTTATAACAACACAAAAAGGTCACACACACCTTAGGTTAAAAAAAATTGAAGTAAAAGTATAACATAAAGATCATCATACATGTACATAAACGTCATAATGTTACAATATAAAGTGTTACACACCAGAAGCAAAATAAAAAACAAAAAAATTTGTGTGGATCCAGTTCAACCCGAATTGCACTGTGCACTTGGTACACATTTTTAATGTAAGTAAATATATTTATTTAACGATATTGTAATGTTATTTGGGAGACCATATTTGATATCTATGTTAAATCTTTTTCTTTTTTACAAGAAAAGACACAGCTGATCTCATTTCTCAAGTAAAAAGAGTTGGGAACAAAAGATATGTTCATAAAAGATATTATTCACAAACTTCTCTATGTCCTTCACAATCATCATCATATAGGCATCATCATTTCTGATCAAAAATGCAATATTGCCCACAGTTTCTTCCTTCTCCGGCTTTTTTTCCCTCTCATGCATGCAATTTCCACGACTCAATGTGTTGACCGAAATTAAAAACCAACTCAAATGTAGTAATAAGTTCATTTTAGTGCAACGATCAAAAATAGCATACGAGTATATCTTTATGAGATGGAGAGAGTGTTTATTTTGTTTGATAAGTTGTATATGATTTCAATACTCTTCGAAGTACATGAATTGATTTTAATCATATAAATAAAGTAATTTTTTTTTCCTTTGCTATTGCATCTTAGTTTCCACCTTTTCAATTGTGTTATATGGTAAAAAAGATAACGGTTTGGAGCAAGAAGAAGAAAGAAATAATAATAATAATAATAATAATAATAATAATAATAATAATAATAACGGATCGATTGTGTCTTGTAATTGATGTTCATGAGATTTATTTATTTATTTATGTTACTGATGCAAAAATCAACCAATAAAGTTAGAAGGTTTATCCATTTGTAACTTGTACTATTTAATTCTTTCGATTGTTGTCTTTATAACCTGAACTATTTTAAATAACATATTTACTTTTATAAAGTCACATACAAATCACGTATAGTGCATTTGAATGCAAAATAAATAAATTTTACTTTATAAAAGTCGTAAACCTCAAAATATAATTAGATAAGAAAAACTAAATCACAATTTAAAAAAATTATGATTCTTCAAATCAACCATATTTTTGTAAAATAGAGTGTGTGTGTGTGAGGATTAGGTTGTATTAGCATTAATGGAGTGAAGTTTTTTTTTTTTTTTTTAATGGAGTGAAGTTAAGATTGGAGGAAAAGGGAAGGATGGGTGAGAGAGTTGCACGTGGGGTGCTCGGTAGGTGGACCCCTCCTACTCATCAGATTGATTGACCGAACAAACCGGGATTCTGGTATCATTTATTCCAAGAGTAGTTATTTCCTTAACTTTTTCAACGGTGAATTCATAATCCATGTTTAGCAATTTATATAAAAATTTATATATATGGATTAAATTCATGAATAATAAGAATTCATCTAACGGAAACTATCCGTAAGACCGTTTCAAATGAGTTTTTGTGTTATCACAATCAGAATCATCTAATCCACAACCATGTTCCTTAACAGTGCACAGATTTTGCACGCACTATCAAACTGTAATAGTATGCAACATCTTGTGCATTAAATAAAGATATGTTAGAATATTCTCTTTTGTGAAATATAAAATGAAATAAAGAAAAAGGGAATGTATAGAAAAAAAGATGCAAATGTTTGAGAAGAGTTAGACGCAACAATTTCCAACATTGTTGAAGTTAAAGATTCACTGTATCAATTGGTTGGCGTACTGTTGGAGATGGTCCACCACATGCAAATGTAAAAGATGACCTCATCAATTTACATTTATCATGTATTGAAAACAATAGAATACAAGATCAACCATCAACTTAATAAAAGATCATTTATCCATCCATCACTACACCACTTCCTCAATTTTGTTACTTATTAATATTTTCATCTATATATATTCATTGAATCATCATGGAAGATGATGGTTTTATTTTATAATTTTCGGGATGATGACATATTTTCTGGATACGTGGACTCCGATTGTCGGAATATTCAAAAGTGGTCTAAATTGTAACAGTGAATAAATGTTGTAATGTTATTTGCAATTTATTGGTAAGTGTGGATAAATTTACAAATTCTAAAAAGTGGTGTTTTTTTTTTTTGCAATCACACATATATTAACTAATCACAAAAACTCATGTGAGACAGTCTCACGAATGGTTTCCTTGAGAGGGATCCAAATTACCCATGAATTGAACTCATATCCACAAATATTCATATGAATTGCTAAGTGTGGGTTATGAGTTGACACATCTCACGAAGAAAAGATCCGTAAAATAGTCCCACACAAGAGCTACTCTTAACTAATTATGTCATAATTACTTAAGCTGGGCCAACTTTATATTAATCTATATAATTATCAATTAGATAGTTATCCTTCAATTGTAATCTCGTTATTATTACTATAGTAATTCAACAGTTATATATTTTTATAATTTATGTCATTCGAACAATCATTTTTACATATTTGAGTATCTTTTTTAGGATATATTTATGTCATCATAGACTGATTTAGCAAATTTGTTGTGTTTGATTGAATTGAATTGAATTTACTTATAAAATTGAAAAATTTCATATCAAATTGTAAATAGAGCTCAAATATGTTAATGGAAGAAATGTGAGGAAAAAAATGACGAAAAATGGTTAGAAATGGAACAAGACATTTAAAAATGGAAATTCCATCAGGAAAATAATTAAATGACATCACTTTAAACATCAATGACGGAATTTCTAATGGTAAATATTATCTCCTTTTTATTACAAAAAAAGATAAGAATTTACCATCGAAATTAAATTTCATCGGTAATTTTCAAACTGGAAGAGATTTGAAAGTGAAGAATTCATCAGAATTATGATTACATTTTTTTATCACAGCTTTACATATATATATATATAATTCTGATTACATTTTTTTCTCACAGCTTTACATATATATATATATATATATATATATATGAAGGAGAAGAAGATATTTTTAGCTAACTAATTCTAGTGAACTAACTTAACAACCCTCAGCTACCTATAACAGATTATAACAATCGTTTCCACACTACGCTAATAGTCCAGGCTAGTTTATCCACAATACAAACTGAACCACTTAGTATTATTTCCAAAAAAAAAAAAAAAAAGTAAGTAAAACGACACCGTTTTAAATCGAATATGAGAAATACGGTGTTGTATTTTTCACATTTAATGGTGGAATTTTCCGTCAATAAATCTGTCAGTAAAAAAAATGTTAAATTCAGCATTGCCACCACCGCCACCGTTCACTACCAGTCTCTCTCTCTCTTCCACCACCCTTTCTATTCTGTTATGATTTTTGAAGCCGAGTAACGTTAATATAAAATGTTATCAATTGTATGAAGGTGGTTGATGAATAAAAATTTGATGTTACTCTATCTTATCTTCTTTCTATCTTAAGTTCAAATTATATTGTTAACATGTACCTTAAAGAGTGATGGAATTTAGACTAACTTATTTTGCAATACGTTATCAGCACGATTCTCTAACTAAATTTGAGTAGTGTCCTTGAAAAAAATATTATCTCTCTTGCAAGGTAACACCATCGAATATGATTATTTTGTTTTAGGGTTGCCCATATATATATGTCAGTCTCGTTCTCTTACATGTTTGATCAATAAACATGCCCAAGCAGTCCATTGTAGAAATTATAACATTGTGTTAAACTTGATGGTTAGCAAATCATGTTTTGTCCTAATGTACCGTTGGTAAGTGAATGTTTATCAAATAAAACAAATTTAAGCAAAAGCAAAAGAAAAGGAGAAAACCATCTATATGAATTTATATGTCTAAGTACTTCTTGAGTGATGAGTCAGTTACATTTCTTTCATGTATATATATATATATATATATATATATATATGATGTGGGTAGAGGATGAGCCTTTCATTTGGCAATTCAAAAAAATAGTAGAAACAGTCAAATAAATATATCGCGAGAAGAAGTCAAACAGAGATGCCAGAGCTCCACGTGGCAGAGCTTAGCAGAACACTCTAAACACAGAACTCTGCAGAGCGTGATCAAGTAGAGCTCATTGAATGAAGAGGGGATCATTCAGCAGAACTCAGCAGAGCACGCTCAAGTAGAGCTCAGCAGAGGAATACAGAATCGTCTAGATAATATCGGCAAACGAACAGAAAAGGTGGTTATCAAAGAGGGCTACGTGGCAAATATCCAAGAGATAAGGAGAGGATGAATCCGTTACATATAAGACAAAAGAGAGTAACCTCCTAACAAACTTGAAGAAAGGAATAATCAGGGAGAAGGGAGGAAGATTCTGGAAGATGCCACCTAAGAGAGAGGGAAAGGGAGAAGAGTATAAATAGGAAGAGGGAAGAGAATATAAGCAGTCTTTTTCCACAAAGGAAATACTCTTAAGAAACTTTATACTTATTGTATTCTTTTTCAACCCTAATGGAATGAGTTCAAGAATATTGTCTTTCTGTGCTATGCATATTTGATTTCATGTGTGTTGATTATCTTTTCAATATATATTGTGTATGCTTGATTTTACTTATATTTGTTGAAACCTCAACAATATATAAACTGGAAAAATGGAAATGAAGTTAATTAAATAAACCCAAATTAACAAGAATACGTGTCCTTAAATTCTCGAATCAGACGAAAAGGATAACACATGAATATATATACTCTTTAACTTATTTATTGGATTGTTCTCAATAAGGAAGACTCAAAATTCACCATGTGAGGAGGAGGAAAACACAACTTATATTTCCTTTAAGTGCAAGTTTGCTACCAAGTTGTGAAATGAATGTCATAATCGGTTGAAGATTTATATGGTGTTGCATCTTAATCTCATGATACACTTTCTCCAACATTGTGATATTTTTGGGAGGAGGAAAAAAAAAAAAAAATAGCGGCCACAAAGTGGAGGTGGTGTGGTACATTTGGAGGATTAGAAATAACTTGATTCTTGAGGGAGGCGCTTGATGTCTCTAAGGGCATCTCCAGCCATGTACAAGAAAATAATACATTTTTTATATTATTTTTATATTGAAATTGACATTCATCTCTAGTACTATGCATCTTTCTTCATATTAAAAGAGAATATTATGTAAATATTCCATAAATAGAAGAAAATTAGAAGAAAAACTTTAATGCAAGATAAATATTGTGTTGAATCCAATACAAGGTTGACAGTTGAGATAATTCAGTGTGTACTTTTAAAGCATAAAATGTTGCAGTAAGCAAATTTTAAATTTTTAAGAGTTTAAAGCACTGTTAAAGATGTTTAGATAGTTAAGAAAATAAAGGTTAGGATATATACGTATACTATAGTAATAATCATTAGAGGTCACGTGACGTCACTCTCTCCTAAACTATGATTAAATTAATTTAAGTTTATTATATATCGCTTATCATGCAAAATTAAATAAATTATTAACGATTTAAATTATTAATTGATAATTAATATATAATCATTATAACTTACTTTATTAATGTTGAAATAAAAAGAAATATTAGTTAATATTTTATTCATTAATTTTGTTACATTTATTACATATATGAAATATAATTGTGTGTGTAGATATAAATTTGCATGTGCTCTTGTGCAATATTTTAAGCGGGAAATATAAAAGTAAAAAGGTATTGTAAACATTAAAAAATTTAAAAGTAAAAAGGTATTGTATAGTCCATAAAAAATGTCATACGAGGTAACATGATATAATAAAATCTAGTCTAACATATTTCGTCTACACTTAGACTGATGTAAGAGGTATTTAGACTAGATTGGTCCATCTCAATTTCGAATTGGAGAAGTTTAGTCCATATTAGGATAGGATGACAAAATATTTTGTATAACTGGGATCCATGCATCCGGGTTGATCTGTCTCACAGGCCTCTAAAACGCGTTTTCACGCGTCCCACGCTTCTGGTGGGTGTGCTCAAACCCACAAAAATTCACTCAAGGCAGTCATACCCTCATGTTATGTTAGAGTTACCTTGATGTTATGTTAATGTTATCCTCATGTTATGTTAATGTTATCCTCATGAGGGTAACACTAACATAATATGAAGGTAACTCTAACATAACGTGAGGGTCACTCTAACATAACATGAATGTATGATTAACATTGTTTTTACCTTCATGTTATGTTAATGTTACTTTCATGTTATGTTAGTGTTACCTTCGTGTTATTTTAGTTCAGTGGTTTTAAATTAAATGTATGAAATCTGGAGATGGAGTCTACCCCTAACATAACACAAAGGTAACACTAACATAACGTGAAGGTAACGACCAAAACACGCGAAAAAAGCCCAGATCCGTGCAATTGGTGCACAAGAAAGTAATTCGGATAGGATTTATAAAATACTGTAATTATTATATATTTAATTTCATACTTGTTCCTTATAAAAAAAATCTACATTTCCTTTTTTATTTTTTACAATTCCCGATAATAAAATTTACTTCTTCTATTGAATAATATATATTTATATATTATTATCATACATAATTTATTATGTCTCGATATACCATACGCCACATATATACTGCTGTGTAGTCTTGCTCGATTAGATTGTGTCCCCGTAACTATATATTGTAGTCACACACGATCAATTGTATCACAAGACAACACCATCTACAATGTGGTCACAAATGAGACGGTCAAATAATGAGCATCAGAACCCAATCACTTCGATTCTGTCTCGCACGTTGCTTAAATTTCTATAAAAAGTTAATCGTACTAGTAGCACACGATGACGAAGCAAACTGAAGTATTAGTAGGTATGGGGTGGGGGGGGGGGGGGGTGATATTTATTAATATAAAACACTTTAAAAAAGTAGTCCTAGTAATGCACGTTGGTCCAGAAGGGTCACTATACTGTAGACTGTAGTTTTACCCCTCACTCAATTTATTAAAGATTTGTTTCCTGAAATTACTGAGTTGATTAGTACCACTTATAGACTGTTGGTTTATTATAGTATCTGCTTCAACAAACTGTTCCTCGGAATTAGTTATATATATAGGATGTGACTGTCACACCTTTTTTTTTTCTGGATTATTTTTTACATGGAATTTGTAATTTAGCATTTGGGTTTTAGTTGGTGTGTAAACCATCAAATATATGTGTATATATATCAAATCATTATGCATATTTTACAAATTTATCTAAACTTAATTTTTGATGTATTTTTAGTTCAAAAATAGTTGCACTGACACTAAAAAATGTTCATCTTGAAACTTATGCAAAATGGAACATTTATATACTCAAAATGACGCATTTGAAACAAAAACTAAATTGTAACCTAAAAGCAATTTCAAGATATTTCATTGAATTTGTGCAAGCAATGGTATTCGGAGAAAATTATGATATTTGTGGATCTCCCGCTTGATAATGACAACATTATATATATATATATATATATATATATATATATTGTTGTAACTTCAGATGTTGTAAACAAATTTTAGTATGCTATCGTGAAAAAGAACTTGAATAATTTTTATTCGACAAAAACTTGTATGCATCAGCTGCATGTATCATAGATTCATGCAACATATATTCGATCCAGATTAATTTTATCAACTTTTATGCGTTGCCCATGGGCTAGCACACACCCCCATGCACCTACGTGGGTGCACCTTAACCCATCAAATTCACTCTCAAGTGTTATACATTTATATTATGTTAGTTGCACATTCATATGCTACGTTAGTCATACCTTTAGAATTTTTTATTGTATCTTAACATATTTCTCAACTACCATTAATACATCTTTCATATCTCTTAGTTATGTTAATTCTATATTTATATATTACATAAATGTCGAAATTAAGGTTTTTTGTTTTCTCAAATATAGTATTAAATAAATGTATGATTAATGTAACATAAATGTATGATTACGTTTTTTTAAGTTAACGTATTACACCATAATATACGTATATAAATGTATAGTTAATATAATATAAACGTATAACTAATATAATATAAATGCACATATGACTACAATATATAAAGGTTAAGTTAAAAATAAAATGTATGGATCTGATCAATTAACCTGAACTCATCTTCCAAGTTGCATGTGCACCAAAAATCTACTCTTTCAAAATCATGTTATATTTGATATACTATAATTTCATTTAATATATATTTCATTGAATTTTTTTCATTAGCTTAAATTGTACAAGATTGTTACACAAAATAAACATGTGATTTTATTTATATATAAAAAAAAAACTCAGCAAAGCTCGAGCACCCAGTTTGACTAGCTAGGCTCATGAACAATCAAATGTTGCAAACATGTTTGTGAGCATCCCTAGTATGACTAGATCAGTTCAGCTCGAAATAAGTCCAACTCTTGAAATTTAACAAACGATCACATACAGATATTTATCTCATCGAGTTACAAATAGTTCATAATCGTTTTGACTCATTTTCATCCCTAGTATGACTAATTATCTTTTTTTTCCCTGGTTAACTAATTATAATGGCAACATATGGAGTCAATTAATTGATTCTGTGAAATCAAATAAACAATTTTGCTCACTAATATTGACTTTGATAGTCATACTAACTCATGTTCTCCATAGTAGTCACTAATTATAGATCACATATTCAAACATAAATGACAGCGATCACATTAATGGTGAACATATATTTACACTTGAAACATCAAAATATCAAAATTAATCAAAATATGGGATATATATAACCAAATTAAGGGTGGAGGGGTAATAATATGCTGCTAGCTAGCTTGTCGGCCAAATTGAAAAATGTTATGTTTAAAGAAACATTGGATTTTCAAGCTTCACTTTAATTACTACTACACGTACAATTCCATGTTAGAAAAGAGAAAACTGTCAGGAATGTTGAGAAAAGTGGAGGGGATTGAAAACTTGTTCGACTCCTTTTTCACAAACTTGGCTATAACTTTAGGGTGTGTTTGGTGTGTGTTTGGGCTGGGCCTAATTTATTAGTTAGCCAGCCCAAACACATGTTTGGTGTACTAGTGAAAAGCCCGGGTTTAGGCTGATAAAAGAGGTTTGGGTCTGAGTATAAACCCACCAATTTTTGTGGGTTTCAACTTGTCCAAACAGTATATTTAAACGAATTTACATTTTTGCCCTTAATGTACCTATCCAAATTACTGTCAATTATTATAATTAAGGGGTATTTTGGTCATTTGTCATAATATATCAAACCCAACCTATATACCAAACACAAATTTATAAACAATATACTTTATAAACATTAATACCAAACACATATTACAACTAAACTCATCCCAAAAACCTCCACACCAAACATCCAATTATACTGCATGAACAGTAAAAAACCCGAAATTATTACAATCCAATATAAACCCAACCTTCAAACCAAACAGCCCTTAGATTGCAATATTATAAATACTAAATATTTAAATATTAATATATGATTTTTTCCATGTATTTTCGACTAAATGGGAGAAAAGAAAGTGGTCAGTAATTCAGTTTCAAATATCAAACCACGACAACTTACAGAGTGAAAATTGCAAATTAGGTCTCATATATATCACACGTACATTTCAATTTGGTCTCATTGGTTGCAAAAATAGTTCGATTGTTTCTAATCGTAAAAGTGGTTCCGCCGTAACGTTTTCTGAAAATTTGCAGAATTAGTTTCCAACGTGAAAATGAGTTTTTTTTTTTTTTAGGGAAATTGCAACGGAATTTTCAAATTTTTGGCAAAGTTAGTCCCACAATTTCACAAATTGCAAACCGAAGTTTCACTGTTTTTCCAAAATTGGAACCACTGCTAAGGTAGTTTTAAATTTCTCATCATTATATGAATTGAAAAACGAAATTTTTGTGGAGGGTTCTGTAGAATTTATTCCTTTCTTTTTCTAAATACAAAATTATAATTTACAAATTGAATGAATTATTTTTTTATCAATTAACTTTTGATTCTGGCAATTTTACCTATTATCTCTTCGAATTAGTGATTTTATCCTTTATCTTTGGAAAATTCAGAAATATGATCTAGATTCAGTCCGAATAGCCAAATCAGATTTAATTCGCATGTGATTAGCACGTGACACCCTATAAGGACAAAATTTTTGAAAAGTTAATGGACAAAGTTGCCAACACAAATAAGTTAATGAACATAAATAGTCTGAAAACTAGGGTGCACATGTTAATCATGTGCGGAATTAGTCTAATTTGGTTCGGACTGAATTTGGGTTAAATTTTCGAATTTTCAAAAGATAAAGGATAAAATCGTCAGCCCAAATAAATAATGGATAAAATTGCTACAAGCGAAAAATTAATGGGTTAAAAAAGTAATTAACTCTTTAGAATTAACTTCTTTTAAAGTTTAGTTTTTATACATGTAAGATGTATCAAATTTATTATTACTCTATTTATAAGTTGGAGGCTTTAAAATCAAATAACTTCATTTAAATTTGATTTTTAATACATGTATTGAATTTATCATTCTTATATAAAAAATTGACATGTAAGCCAACCGATAAAAAATAATGAAATTGGGGGACAATTGTCGAAAATTGATCGGAATATTGAAATGTCAATATTCTGGTGAACAATGATTTGAACAAATTTTCAATAATATGATTAAAATTGATAATGAAATTAACAGGACCAAAATAAAATGACACCTCTAGAGCATGACAAAAAATATGAATATTTCCTCTCAACAATGACAATTCTTCTTCTTCTTCCATCTTATTGATCCATATAAATTTTGTTTTATATAACATCTTACACGTGAAAACATCTCACATGAGAAATATGAGAATTTCTCATGTGAGGATTATTTAAGTGGATATAAATCTCCAAATATCAAATCATGTGTGTATGAGTGTATCAATAGCTGATATCTTATAAATTTAGAAATGCGAAGTAAAAATTACTAAACCTAAACACATTTTTAAATAATAATTTCAATTTAATTATCAGATCATTATCACACCTTTTCACATTATTATTTTGGACCAAAAAAGTACTTAGGTTATTAGTTTGTGTCTGCCAATTTCATCAAATTCTGTCATTGAAATGACAGCACTACATGTGGATTCGAACTCGAAGCTCAGTTCGCATAATATTAACACTTAGTCGCAATGCAAACTAATTATGTGATATTAATACAAATAATTATCACCTCCTTTTTATACAAATTTATTATATTTTCTTCTGTAATCTGCGCGGCTTAAGCTTTGAATGGTACACGTTAGATTTAGATAAAATGACTCGATTTTATTAATAGAATGATACGACCTAAATTTTTGATGTATAAATAGCTTACTATAGAAAGAAAACATTTATTTTAGCCCTGACTTAAGAGTGAAAAATATGTCAACGTCTTTTGACTAAAATAGAATCTAATGTAAGTTGTGATTAAATCTATATATATATATATATATATATTCCATATTTGGTTTTAAATGAAACTACTCATTTACTAAAGTAAGTTTTCGATCGACTAAGTGATTTACAGCAATAAAAATTGTTTTAATTTCCTGGATAATATTGATCATGCGTTGAATTTGTGTTGTATTGATACAAATTTTTCACGCATCGATCACTTCATTTAACTAACTTAATTGCATTTAATTATCATACGTAAGCAATAACTTATCTTGAACTTGAATAAAAGAAAATTATATAAATCAAAATAAAAACGATCAGCTCTCTTAAGTTACCATATATATATAATATCCAAAATTGAAGAAAATCTTGATTTTTTTTATTTGTTTTTGTACAACCCAGTTCAAACTTTAATTTTAAGATGAATAATAATAATGATGATGTAATTAAGTAGCAATCATATTCAAAACTGTTGAATAGACAGTAAAGCTGTAAAAGCAGTAGAAACACAAGAAAGAAAAAAAGAGTGGAAGAAATTAAAGGCTGCAAGTGTGAAAGAAATGCAGAAAATGAGTGATTGTAATTAAGAGAGTTCAAAGTATATATAGTGTTGTGGTTGTGAAATTGAATAATCAAGTTGGAATAAAACACAATAATATATTAATTAATATATTAGTATTCATAACTACCATTGCTACAGTAAATTTCAATCTTGATTCAATTTCTACTCAACTCCCAGATAGATCAACTGAAGCAATCTCAAGATCTAACCCTAAATACTCACACAACACGGAATCGATACAGATAAAGATTATTTCGAGTTGGTAGGTACAGTGCATGATAGAAGTTGAACTTAACCTTCACCAGGGGGCGGCGGCGGCGGCGGCGACACGGCGGAAGGGGGCGGGCGTTTCCGCTTCTTCTTCTCGTAGCTGATGCCGCGAGCCTTGGACTGCAGATCGCGGACGTCGCGGAGGTAAAGGCGGACGGCCCGAGCTCCGAAGGGGTTGGTCTCGGGCTTGCCGCCGTTCTCCTCGTAGGCGGCGCGGAGGCGGCCGATGAGGGCGTCGAGGCTGCCCCAGGCCTGGCGGAGCGGGCAGGGGCAGGGGGCCGGGGGGTTGGGGTGCCCGTAGAACGGGCAGATGGGGGTGTGGACCTTGGTTTTTCCGAACTGGTCCAGGTAGCGGAGGAACTCCAGCACGTGGGCCCCGCTGCACCGGCTGAGCGAGAGCGGCGGCCGGTGGTTCTTCAGGTACTGCCCGAACGTGTTCCAGTCACGCCGCTTCTGGTTCTCGTAGCGGCTGAGGGTGGAGCCGGAGGAGGAGGAGGTGGCGCCGCCGGTGTTCATGCTGCTGTTCTCTGAGTTGGAGCTCTCCACGTCGGGAAATGGTGGTGAATGATCCATTAATATTGATCGAGCTTTTTGTTAATTTAATATGGGATAATAATCATGCTAGGGTTTGGGTGGGGTGGGGAGAAGGAGGTGAATTTATAGGAGGGGTTTGATTTGATGAAACACTTTATTTTCCGATTAAATGGAAACAAAGGAGCAATCAAACTCACAATCATATTAAATGAACTAAAAAGGGAAAGGAAAAGAAGGGGTTATTGATTGAAGTATGAGGGGATTGCCATTTTAGTGAGAGAAAATGGGGAGAGAGAGAGTGGAAGAGAGGAGGAGTTGGGATCTTAAATAGAGTGATGATGAGACTGATGGATGGATGAGAAATTTGATAAAGGAGATCCCTGTTGCTACACCTTTTTTTCTTCCTTTTTTTTATTCTCATAATATTAGTTTGATTTTCATGAATAATACTAAAGAAATCAAAACCTGAGCCAAGACTTGGTGAATTTTTGTACATTTGTTTTCCCAAAATAGGGGAAACAAACAACTGAGCTCTCTTATTTCTTAATCAAGAGTTTTAGAGAGAGAGAGAGAGAGACTGTTTTAGGGCTTTTGTGGAAATGGAAAAGAGGCAGACAGTAGGTTGAGATGGAGACAGAGAAAAGGTTGAAAGATGATGAGGATGGTAATAAAGGTAAGAACATGACTGTTTCTTTTAAATAATCCCCTATTTTGACTCCAATAATTTATTTATTATATTTTCCGAATCATTTTCACTGGTTTATTATCAAAAAACAATTATTTACAAATAATAGTTGTGGTGCACAAAGCACACACAAATTTGAATTGGTTGATTATTACTGTACCTTGTTGACTGCCATACTCATGTACTGTATCATCATGTTGACAAAAATGAATGTTCTTAGTAGAAATTAGGACCAACAAAATTAGACAAATGAGAAATAGAAATTTAAGAGAGGAAATGTGACATTACCAAAAATCGATGGTCATAATCTTGACTGCCTAACAACGTAAGATAGAGAAATGGAAATACTAAGAAAAAGAGATCAGGACTGTAGAAAATATTGGTTGAAGACTTAAAAACAGTTGGAATTCATTTGAGAGAGAGAGAGAGAGAGAAGAATCATTTCTGTTGGTGCATGAAGCTTGTCGATGCATTATGGGAACATATATAGCTTCCATCACCATCCAATTCTACTTTCACTTTTAATCTTCATCTTCTTATACTCACATTTATCTTCATTTTATTTCATCCATCTATTTATTTACCTTCTATATTACATATAAGTTACTTTGACATTTACTCTATTATTTCCATTTTGGTCATTTACCTTTCATTAGATCGGTTAACTAAAATCAAAGTTTAATGAGAAAAAATGAAAGTAATTAAGTCTAAGGAAATGTACTTCAAAATGGGAAAAGATCGGTTGATTAGGGCTGCAAATGAACATGTGAATCGTGAACTGTTCCTGTAGCTTGATAAAGGCTCGTCTATGTATGGTTTGTTTATTAAGCGAACAATAAATGAGCCGAAATTCGTTTTGTTTAATTATTAAACAAATTGAACGCAAACGGGTCTGTGTTTGACTCGTTTATATACTTGTATATAACTCGTTTGTTTGACCATTAATATTTTTAATTACTATTTAATAAACTATTTAAAAGTATAAAGATAAATTTATAGAACCTTATCTTGAATTGTTTGATTTTATTTTTGTGGAAAAAAAATGTTGACGAACTGTGGTTGTTTAGTGTTTGTGATCTAGCCTAATTAAATTATTAGAAACTTGAACATAAACAAAGTTTGTTTAGCGTTTGCGAATAATCTAATTTAAGTACTCATATTCAAATTTGTTCGTGAACAATGTTTTGTTTAATCATGTTCACGAATAAGTTCGTTTAAGTTATTCAAACTTGTTCATAAACGTTGTACAAAAAGAACATTACAAATCAAGTTTGAACTGAGGTCGAACATTAAACAAACACATTATTAAATGAGGTAGTGAACGAACAACCTAATAACTAAACGAGCAAATGAGTAACAAACTCAACTGTCTCACTTGTAGTCCTATTTGTTAATACAAGAAAACTTCAAAAGAATTGTACTAATTAAAGGACCAAATGTGATCATTAATATAATTTGTGCAATAAATTATCCAAGGTTCCATTTTCATCTTTCAATTTAGGTATAAATCAGTGTATTTAGTTGTACTCTATTGCTGCAAAACGATGTCAAAAACTATGGTTAACTTCAATTTTGTTCTAATATGTAGGATTTCCATTCGTGGAAATCAACTATATGTTTTCGTATGTCGGGTTTTTGGACCCTATTATGATATGATGTTGCAGCTGTCGTGCATTAGTTAGCCTCAAGCTGAGTTGGTTGCTGAGATGTAAAGGTGTAAATCTTGCTGAGGTGGCAGCATCATGGCAGCTGCAGCATCATATCATAATAGACCATATGTTGAGTAAGGGTTCCAAAAGTAGAAAACCCTTCGGTATAAGGTTTGAAATGACCAGTGATCAATTTGGGTCTTATATTTTCAATTTTTTTCAATTTCAGTCAAGTTTTCCAATTTGTCTTGTATATATGTTTCAATTCCTGTCTAGTTTTGGTTGAAATTCCCAAAATCGCCAATGCTTTGTGAGATCTTGGACAGATCTTTAGTCTTCAAAGCCACTACTACTTCTTCAAGGGTGATGGAGTGTTGTCTTCCATAAAGAATTGAGTCTATGAAATGCTCATAACTCTTTGGGAGAGCACTCAACAGCATGAGTGTTTTATCTTCTTCCATGAGATCAACCTCTATGTTTTCTAGATCATCCAATACCTTATTGAATTCCTCCAGTTGATCAAGAATTGATTTATCCTCTGACATCTTAAAGGCATAGAGCCTTTTCTTCATATATAGCCTATTAGCTATAGTTTTGACCATATACAAGCTCTCTAATTTCTGCCAAACTGCAAGAGTTGTGTCTTCCTTGGCTACTTCTCTTAGCACCTTGTCCCCAAGACTTAGAATGAGAGCACTATGAGCTCTTTCCTGGATCTGAAGCTTCTCTTGAGTAGTCATGGTTTCAGGAAACACACTAGGATCCTGCAAAGCCAAGACCAATCCATGCTGCACCAGAAGAGCCCTCATCTTCACTCTCCACAAGCCAAAATCTCCCTTGCCAATGAACTTCTCTACATCAAATCTAGCCGTGGCCATCTTCACCGAGCATTCTTCCCACAGACGGCGCCACAAACTGTTAGGATTTCCAACTCAAAATCCTAGAACTTAGAAGATCCACCAACTAGATTCAAACCAATTGATCTACAAACAATGTAAAGAACTCAAAACTCTAATCAACACCAGGATTACGTGGTTCAGCTGTAAAGCTTACATCCACGGGGCAACGAAGGGAGGGATTCTTTATTGAATAAATCAAGAACAAATTACAAACTCAAATCTGCAACAAGATTGCAGAAATTCACTCACACTAGCTAACTCTATCGCTCTAAATCTCTCTCAATACTTAATGAAAACTTGTGTGTTCAAAATACACTGTAAACTACTATATATAGACTTTAAGGCGCAAAAAGAATCAGCTCAAACGGATCTCTAACGAATTTTGGCAAGCCACACTCTGTTTCTTGCGTTTCTCTCTCCTCTGATCAAGCCAACCGAATTAACCGCTTCTTGAGCTGACTTGGTAACATATAATTGGTTCCCTTATAAACCACACTTCTGAGCTTTAAGCAAACCACGCCTTTATAAGTTGAAACACGCCTTTCTCAGAAGCTTCAAACCTGATGATGTGGCAAAACGTGAACGCGCCTCTTTAAGTGGAATACGCTTTAGCCTAACTTCTGCAAGTGAATAAAACGTTAGTGCTAAACAATTAAAAAAAACTTGTTTCTTCTTCCTTTATTTCTTTTCTAACACTTAGTCGATTTCAACATCATCCATGCATAGCCATTTTGCCATGCACACACTTTCAAGAATTCAGCCATATACTATCCTTGTATGTATACAAGGAGATAGAAAAACCTCTAGAAGAGATTATTTCGTACAAAGACTCAATACGTCCTATGGAATGAATATGTAGACTAGGGACGCATACAAAAACTCTCAATAGCTTACTAAAAATCACTATCTCTACGAAAACAGTCACAAGTATGCAAACTCGATGACCTAAAGAAAATAAGACAGGGCAGTGTCGTCTCTGATGTGAGTAACACAAAGCCTGACACTGTAGTGCTGCAAGTGAATAGACTCGAAATTCTTTCTTGTTCGCTCTATCAAATCTTCAGAATTCTTCTTCTATTTATATAGCTCTATGCAGTACTCCACTTACTTCATGCATCACTCCACTTCTTGTTATGCTCCATGATCTTCATGATCTTGATAAGAACTCATCTCCACTATCTCTCTATCTCCACTTTATTGGACTTGTTCTTCTTAACTTCTTCATGTATTGACTTGATCAACTTTCTCCCTCTCCATCTGCACGTTGGTTTTCACTCTCAAAGCATGGGTTTGACTCCTTTAAATATCACATATTGTTTAATTCTTAATCTTCACGTTCCATCCTATCAAGAAAAGAGAGAAATAACAACTTCCCTAAACTTAGGAATAGTTGATAGTAAAAGATAGGATCTACAAATTCAAAAACATGTGAGTTTAAAAAGTCAAATCTCAAAGAAAGATAAATCAAATCTTTTTAAAATAAAATCAAATCTAACAAATCTAATTAGATTTAAGATAAAATATGAAATAGGAAAAATTAATTAGATGTTGGAAAATCCAATACTCACACATTTCACAACTTTTTATAGCGGTAAAAAGTCTCCTCATCAATAATCAATCTAAACGTTGTAGTGTTGCTTAACTTTCGGGAAAATTAACATTATGTCTCTTATAATCTCTATTTCTTGTTCTATTGAATATTACAAATATATATATATATATATATATATACACACACAATTCTTTGTATTATTATCTCATAGGAAAAATTAAAAAAAGTCAAATACGATCAACGTTGATTCTTATAAGGAGTATTCTTATGTCAAAATGGCTGATGTAACAGTTGGGAAATTTGACGTAGCCTTGGGAAAAATCATTTTATAATTATTTATAAAAATAAAAGTAATTTGGAAAAAGAAACTGGATGATGTTGGAAAAAGTAATTGACTAAATGTTGTTGCAAAAATCTCAATAATTTCGCAAGTAACAATTTGCGACACATGTTGTCACTAAATTATTATCACAAAATCCTTCTCGTAAATAGTTTTTTTTTCCGATAACATTGTTGTCGCAAATGTATTATGTTGTCGCAAATAAATTGTTTTACATTGCTTTTTGTGGCAACATATTGTTAGTTTTTATTAACATTTTTTTTCGATAATTTGTTGTCGCAAAAACTAGATTTATTGGTTGTCATAAAAAATATTTTCACAAATACTCATTTTTATTATAGTGACATATTGTTTTATTTACATTATCAGTTTATATCATTCAAACTTAAATGATACCATCTCATCAAGCACCACAAGATCATATTATTCATATTTATCAAGTCGTATCATTTTAATGTAGATTGTATCAAGTATCATGTATATATGTATGAAGGATATAATTAGCAAAATGACTAGAAAAAGAAGAAAAGTTGAGAAATTCAATACGAAGAGGTAAAATAAGTATCCTACTCTCCGGGACTTGAAATCGAAAAAATATTAGAAAAAGGAATAAATTGGAACTTTCCACGACATTTTATGAAATTAACCTCAATAAAAGCAAATTACTAATTAACTTTTTTAATTACATTGTAACAATAAACAAGAAGTTGCAAATAGTTTTTCTTATATTCGATCTGATCCATTAATCAACGTACACAAAATTATAATTCAAACGATATATAGATAAAGATATGGAGATACACTACCACAACACTTTTATTAGCCACAACGATATATATTGTGAGAAAAGTATTGATAGTTATCATTAATATTTTGCGACAATATTTCGCATCTATTACTATTCAAAAGCACCTTCTTCCTTTTTTAATTTTACAACAATGTAGTTGTCGATGATACATTAAGAACCGCGTGATGTTGACGTCGTAAATAGAATTTTTAATTGATTTTTATGATAACTAACTTGTTGAAATTAAAATTTAATTAATTAAAGATATTCGATCTTATTAAATATTAATTTACTAACTATATTAAGAGTAAAATAGTCAAATTGGTTATCCATGTGGCACGAACCATACAAACACACATGGTTCATGCAATATACGAACCACATAAACACACGATGATGTTTTTGCCTAATAACATCTTTGAATCTTTTTAGTTATTAGAAAAACAATTTTATTATGAGTTGGTTGTTTTAAATTTTTTGTAATTTTATAAGACTATTTTTATCAATTATCATTGTCTTTTAGAAGAAATACATAAATTAATAATTGACAGCGGTGTTCGGTGTTGTTCCAGAGGTCGAACTCAATCTTTTATTCCAAGTGTAGTTTTCATTACTTTCAATTTATGTTATATGTAAATTGCTATATAATGTCATTTTTTATACGTGACATATGATGATTAATTTAAAATATCAGATAAAACATAAATGTAGAATAAAAGATAAAGGGAGGGAGAAAGAGAGAGAAATTATATATATATATATATAGATTTTATGCATCAGGGCGGGAGAAAGAGAGAGAAATTATATATATAATACATTTCAGTTATGTTAAGGATACCTTTTAGTTATGTTAAGGATACCTTTGAAATCCTGATTCCAGGTTACATATCATGTTATGTTAAGAATACCTTTTAGTTATGTTAAACATACCTTTAGGTTATGTTAAAGATACTTTAGCTATGTTAAGAATACCTTTTGATTATATTAAGCATACATTTAGGTTATGTTAAAAATACCTTTAGGTGATGTTAAGGATACATTTGAAATCCTGATTCCAGGTTACATACCATGTTATGTTAAGAATACATTTTAGTTATGTTAAGCATACCTTTAGGTTATGTTAAGGATACCTTTAGTTATTTTAAGAATACTTTTTGATTATATTAAGCATACTTTTAGGTTATGTTAAGAATACCTTTAGGTGATGTTAAAGATACCTTTGAAATCGTGATTCTAGGTTCTTTTGAAATCCTGATTTGATACCCTTAGAATTCGCTCCAGGTCACATATATTTATGTTATATTAAATACCTTTAGGTTATGTTAAGAATACTTTTATGTTATGTTAGAGATATCTTTGTGTACAAAATGTGTAACACAACTACTTTATGTATAAGGTATCTCTACATAACATAAAAGTATTCTTAACATAACCTAAAGGTATGTCTGACGTAAATTAAATGTATGAAATATGGGCAAAAAAGTTTCCTTAACATAACCTAAAGGTATCCCTATACATTACCTAAAGGTATTCTTAACATAACCTAAAGGTATGTCTAACTTAACGTAAATGTATGAAATTTGGGCATAAAGGTATCCTTAACGTAACCTAAATGTATTCTTACACATTACATAAAGGTATTCTTAACATAACTAAAAAGTCATGACTAAAATTGAAAAAAAAGCTAGCGCGAAAAAAAAAAAAAAAAGAAGCGGGTCGGATTACCCGGATCCAACCTGGGTGCATGGATCTAAGATTCATGCACCTGATGCACAAGAGACTTACTCATATATATATATGTATTTGTGCATGAATCTCAGAGACACATGAATGTATGCGACAAATGAAAATAGATGTTTGATTGGATATTACATTCAAACTTTCAATACTCATGTCTTTATTACTGTACTCATCCTATCTTTTGTTGTCGAAAGTGACTTACAAATTGTGTATTCTTTAAGCCAATTATAATGTTTCTTGAAAGTTTAAACAATTCTATTTAAATTACTTAATAATATCACTAAGATATATGAAAATAGATTTTTTTTTTTTTTCATTTAGTAAGACCCTTTTACATTTACAGTCATATATTAAAAGAAGAAAATGTTACTAGTTGTCTTACGTCATCATGAATGATGTTAAACTTGTGCCCAAATAGTCATTTGTGTCATGCAAAAAATAAATAAGTAGTAATAATAACAATAATAATAATATATAAAATAATTTTAAAAAATCTTTACTTTTAATTCGATAATTGTTGACGCAAACAGGTTATCTGCATTCACATGCTGCAAAGGAGACTTTCACATGAACTTATTAGTGTGATATATCGACGCTAACAATTAATATGTTTTAACATTATTGATCGCTTTTGTCAATTCTTTGTCGACACAATTTGTTTTTTTCTTTTTTTATTGTAATAAATAAATGTCAATTCATCAATTAAACAAATTAATTAATTATCTTTAATTTGCATAGGTTAATTAAATCTACCTATCTATAGAAATTATACTGGATATTTATCTAAAATACCTCATATTTCGAACCATAATAGTTATATCTTATAAGTCTAACTAATATATATATCCATGTATATTTCATCTAAAAAATACCTATCATTCTGATTTTTGAAAATAATTAGTTTGTTAATAGTTTATCTCTTTTGTTTTTGGCTAAAAGTCTAAACTAAAAATCTCAAAATTCGGCAATTAGTTGTCTGAACTTTATGAACAGAGAATTGTGGAGGGCTTCTTCTTTTCTTTTTCTTTTTTTATTAAATATTATATTTTTGGTTGGTTGAAATAGAAGAACAAAAAAAGGAGGTTATTTGGATGTTCATCTCCAACAGTGCGCCATCACAATAAATCTTTTCTCCGCGCCATCTCATATTATTAACCGCTGGTTTTGCGCCAACTATCAATAAATCTTTTCTCTGCGCCATCTCATATTAACCGCTGGTTTTGCGCCAACTATCCACAGGTCAAACCTTGCGCCATCTTTTTTTTTTCTTTTCTTATTTATTTATTTATTTATTTTGTTCATTTTATTTTATTTTTAATTTCATTTTCTATATTCTTACTTTGTATTCATTTTTTTCTTATCATTATTTATTATTTATTTTATTCTTTTTCTTTTCTTATTTTATTTTGTTTTTAAGTTCTTTTTTATTATTTTTACTTTGTATTCATTTTTTCCTCATTTTTTATATTAAGTGCTATTATAATCATTCCGATTTTGGGAAAAAAAAAAATACAATACAACATACAACATACATTTTCATGGTTTGATTCCGCCCTACAATTGGATCTTGTCTAATATCTAAATAAATACAACACAAATGTCGATCTTCAATTGGCAAATGAATGTATGATCTATGACCTATATATAGATATTAGGTAAGTAATTGATAAAGATTTATTAATAATAAGATTGTTGATATTATTGAGGATGATGATATATATGAACTAGGTTTACGAAAATATTTGTAAAATATCCATATTGAATATTATAGAACTTATTAAGGATATAAGAATATATCTGAACTAGATTTACGAAAATATTTGTAAAATATCCATATTAAATATTATAGAACTTATTAAGGATATAAGAATATATCTGAACTAGATTTACGAAAATATTTGTAAAATATCCATATTGAATATTATTATAAATATTATTAAGGATGAGGATATATCTGAACTAGATTTACGAAAATATTTGTAAAATATCCATATTGAATATTATTATAAATATTATTAAGGATGAGAATATATCTGAACTAGATTTACGAAAATATTTGTAAAATATCCATATTGAATATTATAGAACTTATTAAGGATATAAAAATATATCTGAATTAGATTTACGAAAATATTTGTAAAATATCTATATTGAATATTATTATAAATATTATTAAGGATGAGGATATATCTGAACTAGATTTACGAAAATAATAAAGATGAAAAATAGATTATTTAACAATAATAACGAATATTTATAATAAATAAAATGTTAAATTAATTAATTAATAAAGAATATTATGGAATATTCTTTTTTGGTGCAGAGAATAATGTAAACTGTTGGAGATCATTGGCAGTTATTACATAAAAATTGTGTAAGATTAACAGGAAAATCCTGTGCACTGTTGGAGATGGTCTAACACAGGACAAACCCGCTATATATATATTCTAAAATAATACAATTAATTAATATAAAAGTATATTATATCGTTTTATATAAATCAAAAATACAAAATTCTCATTTTCATCATCTTCTAAGTGCATTGAAGTACTCAGTTTCAGTTGACAGCAGCTCAGAGGCCTAACACTAGATATATGGAAGGAATTCCCTATGCAAGTGCAGTGGAAGTCTAATGTACTTTATGGTTTGTAGTAGGCCTGAGTGTTGTGAGCAGGTTCATGGCAGATCCGGAAGATGCATTAGGAAGCAGTCAAATGGACCCTGAGATATGTAGTTGGAACCAGGGAATATGGGCTGTCATTTAAGAAACTTCAAGATGGAATCTTAGAACCTGTGAGAGGGTATGTGGATTCAGACTTTGTAGGAAATAAGGACACAAGAAAGAGTCTCACTGGATACATCTTCACCATGTATAACATGGAAGGCAATTCAGCAACCTGTTGTGGCTCTATCCACAACTGAGGCATGACAGAAGCTGTCAAAGAGTCAGTGTGGATCAGAGGTATTCTAGGAGAAATGGGAGTGAATCAAGCTCACTAAAGTATTACCTTGGTCCAAATTTAATCATTGCATGAATCTAGACTAAAGTATTACCTTGGTCCAAATTTAATCATTGCATGAATCTAGTAAGGGTTCTGCAGTGGTAGTTGTTTTCTATTTCAGTTTTGACTAATAGACAACACTTGTAGAAGTGTTGTTGTTTGCTGTTGTTTTGTGCAAGTACAATTTCAGATTAAAGGTGGAGATTTTGTGAGGTATTAAATCAGAAATAAAACGAGAAGCTCGGAACCGGATTCAGATCTTCAAGAACCGGAGGATTAGTGGCTGAACCGGGCTCAACAAGAAGTGGCACTTAGAAGCCCGGGATCCAAACCAGAAATTGGTTGAGGGCTTCTGCTATATATATTGTGGGCTTAGTTCAGTTGTAGTTTTAGCTTTGAATTTACGATAGTGAGAGAGTTTGAGTTGAAATCTTTTTCATGCATAGATAGGGTTCTTGAGCTGAGTTTGACTCTTTGTAATTGTGTATGAATTCTGGTTATAAAGCTTGCGATCTCTTCGCCGTGGATGTAGGAACGATTTGATCGTCTGAACCACGTAAAAATCTGGTGTTATTGCGTTCGTATCTTTGTTCTTCAAGTGTGGTTTGCATGATTGCATGTGAATTGGTTTGAGCTGTTGCTGGGCGTGTGATTCTTGATCCAAGAGTGAAAAGAACAGGTGTTACAGTTCTAATTCTCTGAATATTAAACTTCCAAAATGTAAATAGAAATATCTTATCACATATAGCCAGCCAGCAAAGGAATTCTAGATACACTGAGTTGTATGTAAAATTGGCTTAGAAAGCAGGAAAATGATAGGCAAAGTGACACAGCAGGCAACAATGTTTTCACCGGTTAATCATTCCGATGATGTACGACACGTCCACATACCGAGCAACAGAAAACCTCACAATGATTGAGACTAAGTAGACAATGCAGGCTGTCACATGGAGTTTAACAAAAATGCTTAACGAGTGTTTACGCATATGTACAAACTGGTCGCAATAATGCGGTCTCGAACAAAGGAAAAATACATCAAACCTCAAGGGAAGCAACAGCCAATTGTGGAACTATGGAACAAAAATGGTCTAGTTCTATATGCATTTTACAATATTAACGAGAACTATGTTTTCAAAAAAAATTGCAAATTTACCTAGAATAGCCATCAGAGGTAAAGGGAGTGTGGAATAGGGCTTTTTTTCCGTTTCATGATCTCTCCCTTGCCACAGCACTCTCTCGCTGATTGCGAAAGTGACTAAGAAGCTGTTGAGCCTGATTCAAATAAACAAACAAACTCGAAAAAATAAATATATAGTTATTTCATTTGAGCTACATATGTCAAGATTATCACCATCAAAGTCGTAACTTATACAACAGTATAGGGTGGAGATTGTGTATTTTGTTGTGTTCATGTTTGTGCTATTGTTATCTTTGCCACTCATTTTTATTTAATTAGGAGAAAATTGCAATTTACCATCCGAACTATACGATTACCAACTCGAACAAATCATAGCCGTACGCGTCAACAAATTGTAGGGTTTGGAGGGTAAATTGCTATAAATAAATAAAAAAATTGCACAAAAAATCGCATAGTTCAGATGGTAAATTACAAAGAACACTTAATTTCAATCATGAAAATAAATATAACTTTAACAAAACCTAAAGATTCATGATTTCATGTCGTGTTACATGTATAGTGTTATTTATCTCTATGATTCATGTTATGGGGTTGCATTACATACCTTTTCTTTAGCTCTAGCAGTACCAGATTGGGACAATGCCACGAGGGGTGGAACAGCTCCTTCTTGCAAGACGTGCCGACAATATTTGGTACTTGTAACACACAATTGCAAAAGTACAGAAGCAGCATTTTCCTTTCCTCTCTGAGATCCTGTTTCAACAATCTCAACAAGTAATGGTATTCCCCCTTCTCGAGCAATAGCCGTGCATCCTTCTGAAATTGTTGATAAATTTGCAACAAGAGCTACAGCTTTATCAACCATCTCCGTTCCAGGTTCCATCAATTTCACCAAACACTTCACTGCTCCTGCTTGAACTATACGAGCCTTATTCTCATGAAAGATCGACAGGTTGAATAAGGCGGTCGCAGCGTCTTTCTTTCCTCTAAGAGTGCCTGATTCTAAGAGATCAACCAACGGTTTGATTGCACCAGATCGACCAATCTTTATCTTGTACTCATCCAAAAGTGAGATGCTAAAAAGAGCAGCTGCGGCATTCTCCTTCGCTCCATCATTTCCAGTTCTCAGAACATGAATTAGCGGTTCTAGAGCACCTTCTTCTGCAATCCTAGCCTTCACGTTCTCGTTGATAGACAAATTTAGGAGGGCAGTGACGGCATGTTCTTGGGTCAGCTTGACATTAGAGTGCAAAAGCTTAATTAATGGGGTTATTGCCCCACATTCACCAATAATGTTGCGGTTCTCCATATTGTACTTTGCAAGAAACCGTAGCTCCTTTGCAGCTGCAGTTTGTATTTCAGTCGAACTGCTCTTCAGGCCATCGATGAGTTTTTCTACATGGGAGGTAGAAGTCAATTCGTCATAACTTGTCTCGGATGAAAAGGAAAGGGTTTTTGATGGATTGTTGTTTCCATTCACAACCATTCCAGTCATCGTTTTGGAGCTGTTATACTGTTTCTCATGTAAAGAAGGAGATGCCCCAGAAACTTTATCTGTTTGTATGTCTGATTTACCATTTATATTACCCTGATTACTCGATAATCTGGATATATCTGTTTCTGGAGTCGGAACATAATCAATGCTGGAAACGGCACTTGATTCCGATACACTCCTGCTATGTACATATGAATGCTCTGGGGAAGACTGATCATATTTCTCAATCTCCCCTTTGGAGATGTTATAACCTTCCTCAACGACTTTCTGAGCCTCAAAACCATGTCCAACTACAACTGAGGATCCGGAAGCAGAATTAACATTTTGTAGAGAACATTGTTGATCATCTTCACGACTTATGCGTGGAGAATGACAATGCACTTTGTCTGTTTTTGGATTTTCGGGGTTATTGGAGAGTTCCAATTTGTTTTCGTCGCACCAACTTGTTATGAGAGTTTTGACCATATAATTGGGAATTAGGTTCTTGTGTGAAAGCTTTTGACCAGTTTTGGGGCATCTGTCTAATCCATTATCCAACCATTTCTGAATGGCTGTCCGCTCATAAGTTTGGCCAGAAGAAACAATCACGGGGTCCACCATCAGTTCCAAAGATAACGGACAACGGAAATATGAAGGAATCTTGATACCATTCAGGACTTTAAATTTCTCAAGATCGACCACAAAATCACGAATATGAGACATAAGGTCCATGATTTGGCAAATTTGATCGCAATCCCCTTTTATGTTACTATCTGCAGCTTTCTGTTTCTCTTTTTCGAGGGCAATATGTTCATTCAAGATTTCATGACTTGATCTCAATTTTAAGGACTCAATAATCTCTACGAGATGTTCAGCGCCACAAACATTCCCATCTTTCTGGCGCTGAAGAATCTCTTCTATCCGTTGTGCTAGCTGCCCTAGCTTCAGATTCTGAGACTCTTTCATACAGCACTGAACAGAATATTATATCAGATAATTTCGTTATTATTAGACATTCATAGAAATGGAAATACATTTGTTCAACGAAGAAAGAAGAAAAAAAAAATATATCAAAACCAAGATGGTAAAAGCAGCAAACAAAAGGTCAGCAATGGAACAATGTTCTGTTATAACTGTATCCTTACCTGAGCATTAGATAGAGTTGAAGATGTTGGTGACGATTCAAATAGTCTGCACAGAGTGCACAATAGATTCACTGCAGATGTCTGGATTTTCAAGATCAATGGCTTACTTTGCAGGACCTGAAAATATGAACCATATGAGCACCAGAAAGGAGAAGAATTTATGAGCAGGTAAAACATTTAAAACCTTGGACATATTTGAATTCATTTAAAATTTTAAGTATATTATAGATTTACGTAGATTAACAGTAATTATGGTTTCTTATCAATGCGCCGATTTTATGTCAAGATAGTGGGGGAAACAAGGAGATGGGCAATCAGAAGTTACTCACACAAAGTATCTTGCTCATTCTTGGAGACCATTTCTCAAGGAATTCTCTGGCCTCGTTCACAGCTATATCCAACTCTTCACATTCTTTAAACAAAGCTTTGTCCTTAGTTTCTTTGTGATCAGTAACATCATCAAATACTGTTTTCAAACACTTCAACCAAGAAACTAAATTTCGGTAATCCTTCTCAGCCGGCATTGTATTTGATACACGACATGCCACCAGATGAATGAACCGAGAAATACTGTTGATAATGCATCTTAATGGTGTTAAGTTCATTGACCTGCTTGGATGAGGACAGAAAGTAACCAGCCATACCAAAATGGGAGCTAGAAAAGGGAAGGATTAAGAATCCAAACCATTATGAACTAAAATAGTTTCTAAAGTTCAAAACATATAATTACACTCACTCAATTCATTCATTCTTTTTACAGAAAAGTTATTTAATCCTAGATGAATCAATCTGTATTACTTCAGTTAAATATCAGGTCAAATAATGGAGAAATGATAGAAACACAATGATGAACAGTGCAATTTCCAAGTGTACTCAAGATTGCGGGCTTAAAATAGTCTTATAATAAAATATTAATTAAAATGAGTGTCCAACCAACCTAGCAAGATGATGAGATATGATTCATATCATTTCTCTCATAATGGAATGAAGGCTTAGTTTGACGTTCTTGATAGATACGGAAATAACAGGGTTCTCCAAACAAAAAAATGGACAAACCACTAAGCCATCACGTAATCACAAAAACCAAAAGTTGAAAAGGTTACATTTAGATGCAGTTTAAGTTGCTCTATCAGGCAGTCCATGATCATGAGAGCCTCCAAGGTAAACCAAATCCTCCTAGATAAAATGGACACGTATCATGTGAAGTTCATGCTAGCATAAAATAGAACTCCAGAATTATTTGATATGATTATTAGCGTTGTGAGGCCAGCGCACTTTCAGTGCTTCAATGGGAAATTATACAGAGTGGATCCTATTATGAACATGAGGCAGAAAAAAATCCAATAAACTTCCCTTGGCAGTCTATATTTTTCACCCACAAAAGTGATCAATTAAAATGCTCCATCGCTTTCAGAAGGTCACCCAACTAACATGTACTTGGTATTACAAAAAACTTAAAATATACTTTCTTTATAACATAACCACAGCATTTGAATCTACTAACCTTACCACTCATGTACACACATTAGAATCTAGTAATCAGTAGTTCAACAATCTGTCAAAAATCATCGCAACTAACATTAATGAGGTTGAAAGTTGGTTGGACCTCAGTAGCGATTGAGATGATATGCAAGCTTTTGAATTCGTAAAAAACGGGACTTTCTACCAAAATGGCTAAATATCCTGCATAGTAAACGGTCAAGTGGAACTCCATTTCAAAAATTGATCATTGGAGAATGCTATAATACAACAGTGGAAATTACAGCAATAAACAAGAAGTTTTAACCTCATCAATGCAATTGAGAAACCATAGTAAATAAATCATAAAAACCTTCAAGAATCTGAAAAACAAGATATAAACATGTTTCTGCTGTAACAAAGCTTTCTCAGCAACTTTCGAAAATTCTTCCCTTGTGACGAAGCAGCCTAAGAAGCATTCATTAATTGAACCATAAACTTTTGCAGTTTCCCCAATAAATCTTAATATAATTTCCTTCTACAAACTATGCGACTCAGAGAAAAGCAAAGCAAGAATTTAGCTTAGCAAAAAGAACAAGGAAATAGACACTCAATCAAACTCTCTCTCTCTCTCTCTCTCTCTCTCTCTCTCTCTCTCTCTCTGTGTTTTTACACACCCAAATGAAGCCAAAACTAATCAAAAAATACTTAGAAAAAAAACTATATTATTATAAATCCGCTCTACCATTCCATGCTCCGAAATTGCAACATATTCAAGAAAATGAAAACACACACACCATCAAAATACAAATTTCTTTAAATTAAATCAAATCCCCACCTCGGCAAGAAGATTGAAGAAAGCAGACAAAACCAGATCTTGATGACACCCCAGAAAAAAAGAGGCTCTAAAATGAAAATCTCATAACCACTGATCTACCAGTCTCCAAGAATTCACAGCGAAATTCCAGGAAATGATCCAAGCTTTGTTCTCTTTAAAAGTTATCTTGCCAACCCTCTTCACCGCGCTTCATCTTGGGAAGAAGAAGGAGCTGGAGAAACCAAGAAAATATTATAGGATCCCACAATAAAGAAGAGGAATCTGTGGGCCCGTTTTAGCTGCAGATTTGTTGGTGGTGGGGGTAACTTAATTAATGAGATGATTATGAATTGGTTGTCATTATTTAATAATTAGAAAGGATTAAGAATGAGAAGAATCTGTAATCATGATTAGATGGAACTTGGCAAAAGGTTGTACCCTTTTTTGTGAACCGATGATGAATAGGAATGATATCCAACAAGATTTTTGCAGACAATGGCTGTGTTTTCATATGTAATGACAATTTTGTCCTCGTCCTAAGATAAAATTACTGATTAGGTACCAGGTTTTGTGGGTATTAAAAAAGGAAGGTAATGAATTATGGCTATCAAAGTATTTTCATAATTGACATGGCTTTGCTAATATCAATATGGAAACTTTTTAAACAAAAGATTTATTGTGATTGATCAGAAAAGGTGCAGTGAAAAATATAAATACAAGGGGTGGGTTGGCGGGTCGGGTTGGGGATATATACGGACCATCAGTACCTAAGGGTACACAAATGTCTCTCATTTTACAGAGGTATTTTAGATATGTATTAAACAAATTATTTGGACAATGACATATTCTAAAGAGGTATTGTTGATGCATATTATGGTCTTGTGTATGTCACGTGATGGAATTCAACGAAAAATGACCGATAAAAAAAAGTTTAGTAGTTTAAATGTCAATTTCGAATAGTTTATATGTATCAATACAACAACAAAAAAAGTTCGACAAAGTACATGCAAAATCACTGATAGTTTGGTAATATTACTGCTAAACCCAATGATACTCGTATCTTTCATGAGTTGTACTTCAACAAAGTTAGGTATTTTATGAAATATAGATAAAATTATAAGGGTTCTCAAAGTTAAAAAGAAAAAGACATTTCAATTTTATTTTTAGAATAATATTACATGTACTTCATGATTAATATAAAAGGATATAGGAAGCTCTTGTTTTTGACTCATTTCATGCGAATTTTATATTCATTTTAAAAAGCGTGTAGAATTTTTCTTGGCAACCAAATTTTTGGTGTCCCCAAAATGAATCATTATATAGTGTTAAATATATACTCTACAGGTATCATGTATATACTTTTCAGGTATCACATGTATACTCTTATATACATATAATACATGTAGGATATATTTATAACACCAAGAAACATAACACCTATAGAGTATATATAGAACACTTGAAGAACATGTATATAACACTTGGATCCATGCCCCTATATGTCCCAGGGGTATATAAGTTTTTGTCAATTTTTAGATGTTTATAGATTCAAATTGAGTCAGATTTGGTTAGGATGGTAACATAATTTCATCTTGCAGAAACTAGTATAAGTGTCATGCATCTAAATTTTATAATAAAAATATTTAATATTAAAAGGTTGGATATAAAAATAATAGATTTTATTAAAGAATTCAATCAATATATCACTCGTATAGTACACCATCATAAATCTAGATATTTTAAATTTGATGTTAAAAATGCTAATTTATGAAAAGATCATCTTCTCGATAATATCTCAAACTCATTTGGTGCTCGTGTGATGCATGAGTAAATAAATTTCAAATGTTAGTAACTTTATCAAATAAACTTTGATTATGAAAAAAAAAAAAAAAAAATTCTTCAAACGGTTAAATATAACCTTAATCTACCACCCATATAATTTGGGAATTTTAGATATTTCTTAGTTTCATCATACATTGTCTCCGAATACTTTACTAATAGTATTGTTGGCTATTATGTGGTGTACTTGAAAATGACTTAAATAACAAACGGGGAAAGTTGAGGTAAGAGTTGAACTCTCTCTCTCTGTAAGATGAAATTGTCTGGCATTCAGTGTTTTACGGTCTATGATACACATCCCCAAGATACAATGACTTACTAACTTTAGAATCGCAGCACAACAAATCCAAAAGTTTTACGACAAACGAAAATAACATTAGGAACTCTTAATACAAGAAGAATAAAGTACTATAATTGCTACGAATGAAAGTTGTAATGGAGTGCCTAATGGAGTGGAAATGATTGAATGTTGGACTTATTTATAAAAATTGAAGAGGTGTAATGTCTTTTCACAATAGACATATTTTAGTTTGAAATGATATATTTTTATAAGCAAACATCTTTTAGTTTGAATTGAAGTTTTTTCATTAATAGACATCTTTTAGTATGAAACTATGTGTCTCACAATATTTTGAAATGGTTGCATATCTTTAATTTGGGTTACATCAATTCAATTCAAATTCACACATTTTTACAACTTCAAACCTCTTCACACTAATTTACACTTCTTCAATTTTAGTTGTCAACTATAAACATTAATTTCTCATTCATCTTATATTGGATTTGAGATAAAAATATTTTACATTTAACTACTTGAAACAGTAGATTTCAAATTTGTAACGTATTTTCGCTTTTAACAAACAAAACACCATATAACAAATTGGTCAAAGATTGGTCCATACTAATTTTTCCAAACCAATTTCCAACAATGAGAGCAAAAGATTATTAAAGTTGTTATCTTGTAAATGTTATTGACTTGGTTTACGTAACAAGTTGACCGGTTCAAGACATCGCATTCACCGAGCAACGAGTAAATCCGATAGCATCTTACTAAAAAAGGTTCAAAGCCGGAAGCTACCTATTCAGATGCAATAACAGTTCGTTAAAACTTTCAAAAGTGTCTGCATTTGCATATGCATTAATTTTCATTCATGTGGAGGATAGTTGGAATTGGTTTGGAAAAGTTGGTGCTAACCAATCTTTGACCAATTTGTCATATGGTGTTTCGTTTGTCAATAAAGTTGAAAATTTGAGATCTACGTTTCGAGTAGATAAATTTAGAGTATTTATTTTCTTAAATCCAATATTGGATGAATGAAAATTTAATGCTTAAAGTTAATTGGCAACTAAAATTGAAGATGTGAGGTGTGAGTTTGAATTGAATTGATACAATAAAAATGAAAGAGATGCAATCATTCCAAAACGTTGTGATACACATTATTTCATACCAAAATGTGTTTAATAATGAAAAGATTTCAATTCAAACTAAAAGATGTTTAATCATGAAAAAAACGTCATTTTCAAACAAAAATGTGTCTATTATAAGAAGATACCACATCTTTTCAATGTTTATAATTCAATCTCATATTCAATCATTTCATTTACTCCACTAAAACTTTCATTAATAGCATTCTAGCACTCCACTAAAAATTGCATTAATAGCTTTCTATCACTCCACTAGGTAATCCACACTTTTTCTCAAAGACAACACTTCACTGAAAATGTTGTCAAAGTGTTGTCTTTCAGTGAAAAGTGTATTGTCTTTTTCAACACTTTAAACCAATTTAGTGATAAAAGTTTAGTTAATCACACAATATTTTTGTTAAAAATTACACATTCTCTTATATGCATTTTCATATACCTTGATCAACCAAACCTAGATAGCCCATTCCATAAAGGGTAGGCTGTAAATTGTACAATCTCAACTGAACCATATGGCTAATAGTGTTTGCTTCATGGAAGTTATATTAGTTTTGACCTAAAATAAAATTATGGACCTTCACTTTCAAATGATGATGATTAGAGAATAGAAGAGCAGTAACTCTCATATGAGACGATCTCACGGATCATTTCATGTATGTCGTACGGGTCAATCCATGATTCATACTTCACAATTCACATATAAATTTGTGGATATGAGTTTAGATAATGGGTAAAAATGATTCGTCTCACGAAAATCATTGGTCAGACCGTCTCACATAAGTTTTTGTGATAAAAGAAATCTGAATCCGGAAAACACTAAACCAATCCAATATTTCTTTTGAAAACAAATTGTCGTATGTTTATTAAAGTTTACCTATAACTGGAGAAAACGACTTTGAGCTCGTGAGTTTTTTTTTTTTTTTTTGAATAAAAGTGAATAGTAAAAATCCATGCATGATTGTTTAGTTATTTGTAGGCTAGGATTAGTACTTTAAAAATCATATAAATGCTGGAAATTTTTTTTATTATGTTATATTATATTGTTAGTTGATATAACGGTAATGATTGTATGACAGTAATAATAGTCATCTAAGTGTATGTTGAAATTTGTTTGCTAATAGATTATAACATAGGTTTAATCAAATTGAACACCATAATCCAATTGACGTGGTCTCAGTAACAAATAGATCTTGCACAAAAAGTTTTATAAGTCAGATGGATCTAAGATCTATGCAACAGGGTCAAAAGCTACCCACATGCCCTCAGACGCAATCCCACGCGTCTGGGTGGGTGCGCTCAAACCCACCCAAATTCGCTCTCAAAGTGTTGTACTTTTATATTATGTTAGACTTACATTTATGTTATGTTAGTCATACATTTATGTCCTGATTTCATACTGTTAAATATTTTAACTATACATTCATATCTTTTAGATTTTAGTCATACATTTTAGTTATATTAGTCATACCTTTTAGCTATATTAGCTATAAATGTATATGTTATATAAGGTATGTCTAACATAAGAAAAAAGTATGTGTAATAACATGTAAATGCACATGTACAAAATGTGTCAAAACTAGACTTTATTTCAAGTTAAATGTATGAAATCTAGACATAAAGATATGTTTAACATAACATAAAGATATATCTAATATAATATAAATGTATGTTCAACATAACATAAAAGATCAAGACCAAAAATAAAAAATTAAGTGCGAAAAAAAAGGAAAAAACAAACGAGTTAAACCCGACCTGAGTACATGAATATAAGATTCATGCATCTAATTCACATGATAAGTCCTCTTCAACAAGACAACTCATGGTCACACGAATAGGGCTGGGGAAAAATATTGAATTACTGAAATACCGCACTTATCGTATCGAAATTTACCAAAGAAACCGAAATTTTCGACGTACCGAAATTTTCGATACGGTATCGATACATTTTTTTTGAATTTTCGGTATTTCTGTATATACTGAAATATAATAATAAATATATATATATATATATATATTATATCAATGAATAGGGTTTCAAATTTCAATGTCATTTTCCCCCAAAATAACACAATCTCACCTCCTTCCCCAAATCCATCACCACCACCGGACTGTAGTCGCCGCCGCCGCCATCAAACTGTCGCTGCCACTAGGCTTCACAACTGATATTGTCGTATGCTTCTCTTTCTATTTCATTTATTCCTCTGTCTTTGTTAAATTAATGCTGAGAAATGGTTGGAGAAATGATTGAATTTTTGTTTAATTAATGCTAAATGAATCCTTGTTAATCATTTAATGACAAACTTCACCGCATTAATTTTTTTCCTCAAATGAGAAATTGACTTTTGACTAAGAATTCCAATACTCTGTCAAATACTCCATAAATGTAGATATTAAAAACTTGATACTAAAAAGATACTATAGTAATTTGTAGTAATTCTTTGAATCATAATAAATTACCCATAAAAATCAACTTGTTTATTTGAAAAACCATTAATCATATTGGTGCAGAAGTGTGTCTCCAAGAATTCAAGTCCAGCGCACCTATATATACACAAAATATACGTATCTCCACCTATATAAATTTCATTATTCATTATTTTAGTAAAAAATAATAGTAGAGTGACATTGAAATTGGTGCAGAAATATAGAGGAACAAATTATGCTCGTTTACGATGTGGTGTGTTGTACTTGATTTAAACATATTGTTACATATTATATTTTTTTTGTTTCATATCTAATTGTAAGTTCTCTACGAAATGCAGTTCTAGATACCTCTTGAGAATTGAACATGGAATCAAATTCTTCTCATACTCCTAAAGCAAGTCAATCTGAAACACCAAACACGGTGGAATTTGAAACACGTGATGAGTCTATAAGTCAAAAACGAGCAAGAAAAGATGTGATACCAAGACCTCATACAACTCCTAAACAATCTAGGAGTCAATATTGGATGCATTGTGAAAAAGTGATGAAGAAGTTGGGTGATCAAAGTTTACAACAAATAGGGATATGCAATTATTGTAAAATTGAGATCCCAACGACTTATGGAAGTACAAGTGGGTTGAAGAACCATTTGGTGAATAGGTGCAAAACAAGTCCACTTTACAAAGCGAGTCGGTGTGAGAAAAATCAAGTTGTGTTGACAAATGAGACTATGGGACAGGGAAGTGCATTAGTTCCTCACACTTTTAATCAAAAATGGTGTGAATTGAAGATTACAGAGTATGTGATTATCGATAAAACATCCTTTCAGGCAGTTGAAGGGAAGGGATTTCAAAGTCTTCTACATGAGTTACAACCAAGATTCAAAATTCCTGATCGAAAGAAAGTTGCAGGTATGGTTTATGATTTATTCTTAGTTGAGAAGTTAAGATTAAAAGTATGATTAGTGGTCAAAGAGTAAGCATCACAACTGATACTTGGACATCGATTCAAAACATAAATTATATGGTTGTCACAGCTCACTTTTTGGATAGTGATTGAGAATTGCATAAAAGAATAATTAATTTCATGGAAATCACTAGCCATGTTGGGGAAGAAATTGGTAAGATGATTAAGGTTTGTTTGAGGGAATGGGGATAGAAAAAGTATTTTCAATAGTGGTTGATAATGCTTTTTCTAATGACACATCAATTGATTACTTGAAAAAAAGAATGAAAAGTGAGAATACATTGTTGTTTGAAGGGAAATATTTGCATTTGAGGTGTGCATGTCATATACTTAACTTAATTGTGAAGGATGGTTTGAAAGAGCTTAATGCATCAATTAAATCTATAAGGAATGCGGTAGTTTTTATTCATTTTTCTCCTTTAAGATTGAACAAATTTAGGGAGTTTGTCATGCTAGCAAAGTTTAGTAGCACGTCAACAGTTCATATGGATGTGAAAATAAGGTGGAATGCAACCTATAAAATGCTTGAAGTTGCATTGAAATATAGAAGGGTGTTTGAAAGAATGGCCGAAGTATGGTTGTCTTTCATGAATTATTTTTATGAAAAGGATGAGAAGGGTAAGGAAAGAATAGGGTCTCCAACTTTTGAAGATTGGGAAAATGCAAAAGCTTTTGTACACTTTTTGAAAAAGTTTTATGATGCCACTTTGGAGTCAAGTGCATCAAAAACTTCTACATCTCAATTGATATATCAATCTATGATTGCATTACAAATTGAGATTGAGAAAAGGAGAAATGATGATTCCGATCCAATACTCGAAAAGGTTGCAAGTGTTATAAAGTTGAAATTTGATAAGTATTGAGGAAATTGGAATAACATGAATCCTTTGGTTTTTATTGCCAATGTTATGGACCCAAGAAACAAGCTTCAAATGATCAAAGTTAGCATCAAGAAATAGGGAGACACTCCTACCAAAGTCCAAGATTTCATTGATGTGGTTAGAAAACATTTGGTAACATTGTGGATGGAGTACAATGGAATAAATGATGTTTTGCATAGTGAAAAACCATCTACGCAAGTAGAGTGTGATGGTGGAGATGATACTACTAGTGGTGGTGGTGGCCTTTGGGATGAATTGTGGTGTAGATGCACAAAATGAAGAAGAACAACTTCAAGAGATATCAAATGAAGTGGATAAGTACCTAGTAGACGAGATTGAAAAAAGATCGAATCCATCTTTCAATCTTTTGGAGTGATGGAAAGGAAGTGAAACTAGATATCTAATCCTTTCAATTATTGCTAAGGATATTTTTGCTATTCCAAGTTCAACTGTTGGTAGTGAGTCCGCTTTTAGTCTAAGAAAGAGAGTTGTAGATTCTTTTAGGAGTAGTTTGAGTCCTAAGATGGTGGAGGCACTAGTGTGCACTAATGATTGACTAAGAGGAAAGGAACTCAACTTCTATAAGGATCCAACCGACGATGACATTGATTTATACAAGGAAATTGAAGAGATTGAAAAGAGTAAGAACTTTTGTTCTTTATATTAATCTAATATGGATTATTTTAAACAATTCTAATGCTTGTTTTACAGCTTCAAATGTTATTCAAGATTGTTCTCAAACTTTCTCTCCGACATCCACTTTGTTTAAAGTGCAATAATTGTGTAAGTATGTTTATTATTTCAACTACATTTATTTGTAATACTTTTACGTGTGACTTTGACCATAAAATTGTATTTATATATTTCAACTTCGATTCTTTACTAATCTATTTTGTAACTTTTACAGGTCATGTGTATTGATTCTTGAGAATTTGGAGGTTCAAGATGAATTGAGTTTTTGTATCTAAAGATTAACTTGATTGTTCCTTTTGTCATGTTAATTGCTACTTGAATTGGATTTTTTTTTTATATTTGTTGTGTTGGATTGTTGGGATATGAACTTTAATATATTATGTTCAGTATTATATTGTGAATATGTTATTGTTGATTTGTTAATTTATGTTACTAAATTTCAGTAAGTTTTGGTAATTTCGGTAAGTTTTGGTAATTTCGGTAAAATTGTAATTTTCAGCAAATTTCGGTATAAGGTTTTTCGGTATAACGGTAAAATTTCGGTATATTGAAAATTTCGGTAAATTCGGTATGGAACGGTATAGACTATTATCATACCAAAAATTCGGTATACCGAAAATTTCGGTACGGTATCGGTAAAAAAAATTCATACCGAAAATTTCGGTACGGTATTCGGTATGGCATATAATTTTCAGTATACCGTATCGAACCACCCCTAATCATGATGGTCAAGGCATTGCTCTGGCCAGTATTGCACTGGCGGTCGGTTGCCACGCTAACATGCTTTAATCGAGCTTCGGGGGTAGTTGCGGTGGACTTGTTGGAGGCATCAACCATTCTTGAGCAATGTAACTACTTGCTCCTTCCGTCCCAATTGAACTTGCCTACTTGTCATTTCGGTTTTGTCCAAACTTAACTTGTCAGCTCATAAATGACAACAATAGTCAAACATTAATATCCTCATATTTCATCCTTATTACAAAAATGTCACTCAATTATCTTAAAAGCAATCTTAAAAAGCAAAATGTCACAAAAGTCAAACATTAATACCCTCATATTTCATCCTTATTACAAAAATGTCACCCAATTATCTTATAAAACAATAATCAACTGATTTTTCTTAACCTCCGTGCCCAATCAAAGTAGACAAGTTGAGCCGGAATGGAGGTAGTATATTGCTAGTCCGATTTTAAGGTTCAGTATGTGATTGGAAATCAAGAAAATAAAAGGGAAGCTTGGCTTTGATATGTGAACGATTAGGGGTTGGATTTGGGCTTAAATTAAATATGTTGAGAAATTGTTTAAAGGGGAAGATTTGCTTCTCAGTGATAGTGCGTTCATGTGTCTCCCACCAAAAACCAGCATCCTCAATGAGTTGATAAGTCGTACAGGATATCTTCTGAGCATCAGTGCAGGCTAGGTGCTTAAATATCCGGTCCAACGATCTCAACCACTCTTCAACAACCATAGGGCCACCTCATCCATTAAATGTAGGTGGTTTGTAGCTATGGAAATGATCCATCATTCGGGCATGGTAGTCTCTTTGGTCTCCTTGATTGTGATGGTTCATGTTTCCTTGCTGATTGTGATTGATTCCTTGAAACAAGTTCCTTAAGTCACCAAAAGTCACAGCTTGCCCAACAGGAATTTGAATATTATCGGCATTAGCAGCAGCTTCCCCAGTAGCAGCGTCATTGGCTGTAGCCTGATTGTGTCGACGATACTCACGACGTGGAGACATCTATCATTCAAACGTTCTAACTTAAGGTGTGTTTGTAAACATTGTAAGGGCATAGACTTACATTCGTATATTATTTTCGTCCTAAAGTCCAAAGGCTCATCTTATTATAGAGTTTTAGTGTATTATGAAAATATCTACTCTAAGGGTTTATCATATTTAATTAAATTAATATGTTATGAATGTTATCCATCTACGTTTTTGGTATATGTGTATACTTCCAATAATATATATCATGCATGTCCATGAAATAAAATCATGCTGAAAAGATTGTAAATCATGCTAAACATTATAATTGCATATCTCATGCTTAAAACAATGCTCATAAAATATTTGTCATGCTATAACTTTCATAAATCATGCTTGAATAATGCATCTCATGAAACATGTATTTTACTTTCTATCATGAACTTCCTTTTCATTCATACCTTGTTGGAGCCGGAGCAGCAGACGAAGGACAGCTAGTGGATCATTTACATTCTTTAAATAAAGTTTCACATTTTGACTCAAAATAATTTTATTTGAGAGACTTTAGAAAGATTTTTTTTTTTTTTGCAAGTCTATAGAAACGTAGACCTGCTCTAATATCACACTGTCACGCCCCAATTTTATTTAAAGTGAATACTAACACATTTTGACTTTTGAAAAAGGAACGCTAGCTCATAAAATTAATTGTAAATAATTTTAGTAATAACCTCATTAATCTCTCTTTTTTTTTTTTTATCCACAACATTTTGCAAAATCATTTAATAAGGACATTAACAAAAACATTTAATAAAACAGTTAGCGGAAGCAACTCAAGTAATTAAAGTTTCAAATAAAGTAACCATGGTAAACAAAGTAGACATGTCTAAAAAAATTCAACTACAAGTTTAGCTACCAAAACGAAAAGGTTTACGTCTCATAAGTATTTAAAAGAAGTTAACAAAACTACTTGTTCATGACCCAATTAAATATCATTAATTATTAAAATTAATTCTCACTAGCATCCACCGTACCACCGCATCCGAGCTCCTCATCTGTAAAATAATGTAATAATATGGGGTGAGCTACACTAGCTCAGTGGGATTACTGTTTGTCAAGATTAAAAACAAGTATAAGCAACACAGAATAACAACATCGTATCCATGTTATCAGTCACTTAACGATCGATTAATTCATAACCATGATATTGGCCACTTAACGACCAATTAAATTTTCCATGATATCAACCACTTAACGATTGATTAAATCATATATGTTGCCCCATCCATATCACACATACATGTGTTTAATAAAGACAAACAAGGAAAGAAAACCCCACCTCAAAATGCAATGAAAACTTGAATGCGAATGAATGCAAATTGCAATTTATGATTCCACGTCCTCGTTATCTTCGTTTCCTGCAAATAAAATATTTTGTGACTTAGTATATATTTAATTGATATTTTTATTAAGTATTAATTGAAAGAATTAAAAGGAAATTGAAAGGAATATGATACTGTGTATAAGTTTAGGAATAGGATTTGGAAACTGAAAGATCAACTGAAATATAACTGAATATTGAGTAAGGTTAATTTTGAAATTTTCCGGAAAAAGTGAAAAAAAAATCGAAGGATAATAAATATGAATCAGAAGGTTGAATTCGAAAATAATTACTTAATCTAAGAAATAATAAAAAAGATGGGTGATATAATGAAGATTTGATAAAACTTGAATTAGAAGAACTCCCTCTCCACTTCTTTCTCTCTCCTCCCTCTCTTCTTCTAATCTCTCGTCACTCTACTCTCTCTCCCCTATACACTTTTCTTCCCTCTCTCCTCTACTCTTCTTTATCTCTCCTCTCATCAATATGCAACCCTCCTTCTCTCTCCCCCAATTTTCTTCTTCTTTTCTTCCTATTTCCTTTCCCTCTCTTCTCATCCGTTTGATATTTTCCCGAATTCTTCCTCCCCTTCTCAACTCATCTTCTCTCTCATATTACCCCCTATAAACTCTTTTGTCTCCCCTTTTGTATTGGAAAAAGAATGGTTATGGTAATGGAAAAAGAAAGAATGATAGTGGTGATGGATGATAATAGAAATTGGAGTTTCTGATTTGACTTCAATGGAAGGGAAAGAAAGAGATGAAAAATTACAGAATTTTACCTTTACGTGTTTTTGTGAGATAATTTGATATATATGTAGACAAGAGATTAATGATCCTTAACCATCACGTTTCAATTTGTTATCAAGTTAGAGATTTTTAGGGATTATGGGTTGATGTGTAACTTTTTTAAATCTTTTTTTTAAATTAATTTGAAATTGCACATTTTAATCTACCCATGTGGATAAATTCTACAATATTTTAAGAAAAATTCATGGGTTTAATTTTGGAATTTTATGGGTTATTTCTAATTATATTATCAACTATAAGTTCATAAAAAAAAATGAAATAATATTAATTTTAAGTGATTATTTATTTGTTTATAAGAATTCCTTTTTTTTTTCTGATATTACACATACCGAAAATTTCGGTACGGTATTTGGTATGGTATATAATTTTCGATATACCGTACCGAACCACCCCTACAAATAATTATATCATATTATTACTAGCGATTAAATAATATCATATTAATTCTCTTAAAATTGTCTCAAATATATCATTTCGAGACCAATGTCTATTAAACACGATACATATGCATTATTTGAAATTAATTTCTTCGGAAAGTTAATGAATTGTGAGAAAATTCGTTTCAAAAAATTAAATTAATGATATAATCACTTTATGATAAATGTTACATAATAATCTGAAATATATATATATATATAATTTGATGTCTATGTATAAAATAAAAATACATTGAAAGAAATGTAAATGTTAATGTGTTTCCTAACTTTCCTTGAATGGAAATTGGAAATACAATAAATGGGTATAGAAAACACAAATACCCGTAAATAAAAAGAAGAAAACAAAGTAGGGTGCAATGAATGGGAAAAATTCAATTTTAATCTATTTAAAAAATCAATGTCCAATTTTTATTCACCATGAAAACGGTTTTCAATTTTAGTCCAATTCAACCAAAAATTGTTACTATTTGGTCCATTTTTCGTCGGAAAACCACTCTCGCCAATGATTGTAATACAATCGCCCCAAATTGTCCGATTAATCAAAATTATCCGAGTCATATATATATATATATATATATATATAAGATAAGAAAAAAAATGTAAAATGTATATTTTAAATCTAAAATTAGCTCCACTAACACTTCCTACGTAAATATTTGTCCAACTAGTCTTTCACCTAATTTCCAAATAAATACTAAATAAAAATAAATTAAATGAAATATGTTGCACCAAATAACCATGCACTACACGTGTATCATATCTCAAAACACGTTATAAGAGTTATGAACGTAAAAACAATTACAAATTATAATATGTTTCAAGCATCAAAGTTACATAATTTTGGAATATGGGCTATTTTACTAAGAATTTGCAAACATGATCTTCTTAAATAATAATTTATGTTGACTAAACTATTTATATAAAAAGCCCTAACGGCAAATAATAAAATCTAAAATTAAAATCTAAAATAAAAAAATAAAAATTGTAGTCCAACACCTTGCACAACGTCTCCTTCTCTAATTCGATCAGATGTCGGTGACGATCCATGTAGATGTCGATCGCGCGGTATATTTCATCGTTGCTCCGCTTCATCTCCTGCGATATGGCCACTGACAACTCCGCCACCGCCATAAATGTGTGCATCTTCAGGTCTATGTCTCCAGAAATCTCCTGCTAAGAACTCGTCAATCAGATTCGCAATCGATTTCAGATTGCCGACGTTTGGACTCGTGTGGTTGCAGAAATTCTTCTGGATCCTAGTCAAACACTCTGTATCGTACTTCTCATCGTTCGCATATCCTTGAGGAGGAATCAACAGATCCTTCACTGATGCTTGGATCTTCTTATGGTGGAAGCACCCGTGGATCTTCTTATGGCGGAAGCAGGGGCGGCGGAGGTGGTGGCTACCACGGTGGTGGCGGCAGGGGGCGGCTGCCGCGGTTATGGTGGCGGAGGCTAGAGTTGCATAGGGGGAGAAAAGTTTTTTTTTTTTCTTAATTATTTTTTATTTTTGATTTAATTTTATTAATTCTGTTAAACATGCCACATTGCCACGTGATAAAATGTGCCACATAAGTGCGAGTGGGGCGAAAATTAAAATTGGAGGTGATTGTATTACAATCGCCGGCGAAAGTGGTATTCCGGTGAAAAATGGACCTAATAGTGACGATTTTTGGCTTAATTGGACTAAAATTGAAAAATGCTTCCATGATGGACGAAAACTGGACAATGACTTTTTAAATGGACTAAAATTGAATTTTTTTCCTGCAGTTAATAGCAGGGGGTGATCACGATTCAGTTTTGCTTTTTTTTTTTTTTACAAAAAAAATTAAATTGCCTTGCCATACACGATTCGGTTAATTTTTCAAATTTAATCTACGGTTTTTTTTTTTTTAACATAACTTGATTGTGCGGTTTTTTTACTTATAAAATCAACATCCAATATAATCACTCATTCAAACTTTAACTCCAATACACACATTATAACAATTTTCTCCATGTAATTAGTTATCTATATCAAGCTAAAAGGACAATATGTATTGAACTAAATCTATAACCACATCAATCTAGCATTGATAATTCATGATAGTTCAAAACGTATTCACGAAACTATAATATTTGATCTAAGCAATTAGGGCTAAGAGATAAAAAAAAAAAAACATAATTTAACATGATTATATGATAAAATAATAATTAAGGCCTTCATGGTTTCATCGAACTTTTAGATAAAATTGTCTAGTGAACTAGACTTGGTCCAAGTGTTTTTCTAATGATAAATTAAAATTATATATATATATATATATGCATATATATATATTGACGGTGCGGTCAATACGGTTTTGAACAATAGATGTAAATTGCCCAATTTCAATTTGAGCGGTGCGATTTTTCGAAAAAAAATAACCATTTTATCGTACAAATTTAAATGACGGTGCAGTTCAAACGGTTCACTCAATTTGGGTGATTTTAACTTTTTTTTTTTTCCAGGCCTATTAAATAGGGTCTCTCCAGTCCACGTACAAGTACAATCATTCACTCCACTGTGGCGGTTACTCCTCTCCCAATCCCAACTCCCTTCCACCACCTTCTAAAACCCTAATTTACACTACTCTCTCCATTTATGCTCATGCATTTGCTCTTTATCGACATGCAGGTTGTCTCTACTTGGTGGTGGTCTTGAATTTGTGTTTTTCTGGTTTGCTTGTTGAACGCTGATGGAGATGTCTTTTGATGCCCTAAGCGAGCGGATATCTGTTGCTGAGACTCTGGTGAAATATTTGCAGGAAAATGGGAAAATGGATGTGGTGAGGCAACCGGCAGTGGTGACTGAGTATCCTAGGAAATCAGTTGGGAAACGACCGGATGATTCTGAGAAGAGAGAGGTGGGACTTGACGGGTTCAGAGGGGGGAAAAAGAGGAAGGTGGCGTCTGACGAGGAGGAATTGAGATTAAGGAGGGAAAAGTTTGTCGACGACATTAAGATGAGAGAGGAGGTGTTGGATGAGCATTTGGTAATGGTGACTGAGCATGTTGAGTGGTTGGAGGTGTCTCAGGCGGAATTTCAGAGCATTCGGAGGAGGGCTAGTGAGAGGTTGAAGGAGATCGAAAATCAAGAAGAGATGCAAAGAGCAGCTCGAGAAAAGTTGGAGGAGAGAGAGAGAGAACTTGACATTGTCATAGAAACGTTGGATGAACGGATGATTGCAGTTGAGAAGAGGGAGAGGGAGTTTAATTGCTTTCTCGAGGGTAAAATGAGGGAAACGGCTTTGAAAGAGGAGAGATTACAATTGAAGTGGGATGAGCTTGTTAAGCATGCTGAATTGGTGTGTGAAAAAATTAGAGAACAAGAGAAGATAAGGAATGGGCTTATGGAGAGAGTAGAGTTGGCAGAGAGAAAGCTCGAGGATATGAGGGCGACAATGGAGGAGAGGTTCAAGGAGATTGAGGTTAGGGAGAATGTGGGGGAATCTGTGGCGTCAAGTGTAAAGGAAGCTGATTCGATTAGGGAAGCCATGGAGAAACAGTTGAAGGAGCTTGAGAAGATGAAAAGTGAATTTGACTCGTTCCAAGAGCATAAAATGGGAGAGCTGGCTTCCAAAGAGCAACTGCTGAATGTGATGAGTAAGGAGATTCTTAAAGATGCAGAGTTAAGGAATGAGCAATTGATTAAGCGAGAGAAGTTGGCATATCGGCTTTTGAAACGGTTAGAGGTGGCACTAGATAATGTGGAGGGATTGAAAAAAGTGGTTAAAAAGAGGTTTAAAGAGATTGTTTTGAAGGAAACTGAGGTTAATTCGATTAGAGATTGGGTTGAGAGGATGATGGATGAGGTAGATACTAAAGCGAAAGAGTTGGAGGAAAAGGAGAACAGAATTAAAATTAAGGAGGATGATGTGATCTCTAAAGAACATATACTTGAGAGGAAGAAAGAGAAGCTTCACTTGAAGGGAAAGACTTTGAGAGCTTTGCAAAATGAACTTGAAGTTAAACAGAAAGAAGTTGATTCGGTGCAACAACTAAATGAAGAGCGATCTGAAAAGCTTGATGTGAGAGAGAGGAGTGTGAATTCTGTGAGAGAATTGACGCGTCAATGTTTTCAGCAGCACCTCGTTATTAAGAGAAAATTGCTCCTTGAAAAGGATTTGGTTGACAAAACTGCTAGATTTCTTGGACTTGAAGAGGAATCTCTCGAGCATGCGCTGAGTGAATTAGAATTCAGGGAACAACGAATGAGAGAACATAACCAACACGAACATACCGATAACCTCAACTCCCCTGTGGAGACTGAATCAGATGAGTCTGTAGACTTAAAGTTTATAGTGAGAATGGATGGTAAAACATTGCAAATGTTCCTAAATGACCCTGAAAAGGACTTGAAATCAATGGGTGATGAAATCTGCAAAGTTCTTCACCTATCCTCAGATCCCGCGAAGTTAGTTCTAGATGCAATGGTAGGATTCTACCCACCCCATTTGAGGAAAGGAGACGTGGCGATTCATGTTAGGAGAACTTGTGTTACTCTGTTGGAACAGTTGATTAAAATGTGTACAAAAGTTAAACCTTGTGTTAGAGAAGAAGCAATCAAACTTGCTATTGAGTGGAAGTCTAAAATGAGAGCCACTGCTGGAAACACAAATTCACTGGAGGTGTTGGGATTCTTGTTCTTATTGGCAGCTTATGGTCTAGCCTCCTATTTTGACAAAGATGAGATTTCACATCTTCTGATGATTGTAGCTCAACATATAGAAACGTTGGAGTTATATCGTGTTCTTGGTTTTGCAGAGAGCTGTACAGGTGCATTTTTCTTGTCTTAGATTCTCAAGATTTGCTGAATTTTCCTTCCTCGTATGTTTTAATGCTTAATCATTTTTTAGAGATAGGTGATTAGTTGGCTATCTTATATTCTCTCATTGAAGTGTTACTATTAAATACGAACCAACATTGATGGTAGTGTGGATAACAAAAAACAGGGACGAGTGGTGTTCTTCCAACAGAAAATGAGAATTACTTAGTAAAAACACTGTTTTCGACCCAAATCTAGGTTAGATCATGAAATTGAAATAGATAACCTTGGTTAGATCATGAAAACATCTATAGATCATGAAGCTAACATATTCACGAATTTAGATCATGATGGTTAGATCGCGAAGCTCAAATAGTTCACGACGGCATCATGAAGATCAAATAGATAGATTACAATGGTTAAAATCAAAGGCGAAACAGATAACTTAAGGTTAGATCATGAAGCCAACATAGATCACAAAGCTATTATTAATCACGAGTTTAGATCACAATAGTTGGATCCTGAAGCTCAATTAGATTGTGATGGTTAGAATCATTAGATCACCGAAAATCAAATGGATAGCATAGGTTAGATCACGAAGCTAAGAGGATATTTAAGACATTTGAAAAGTTATTGGGTAAAAAACTTGTTTTCTTATGAAGTGGATAAAAAACTTGATTTGTTTTGGCTATTGGTTAGCAACACAAATTTCCAGAACAAAAATGTCAGTTATTACCATTTTCTCTCATCTAAACTAAAAGAAATCAGTTTCCTTTTAGTGAATGTCTCTTAAGTTGGTTGATAGATCCAAATTTAAATGCCATTTCATCCGCTACAGTTAGCTCGAAAGCAAATGCAGTCACCCCAGTGTCTCAATCCTAATAAAGGGATAAAGTGAAGTATGCCATTACTCTCAGCTGTTCACTCTTGATCAAATGGTTTCCAGGGTGGGTCGACGGACTCCTTATTTAAATCTTCTAGAAAGAGTCGACGGACTCTTCTAGTCTCCCCAGTCACTGAGGGTGGCAACCCGCACAATGAGCTCTTTCTCTTCGTTGAGATATGTTAGTGTTTGTTAGGGAGATAGTTATGGCAATCATGTATGTAAAACATTTTCTAATTATGGACTTTGAAGTTATACTATTGTAGCATATTCCAACTGAGAGTTTATAAAAGTATCCTTCTGAATCTATACACCCAGTGGGATGCACCATGTTTGAATATACTGAGGTACCTAACTGGTCTAAGTTGGCTAAACTCTAACAGAACATCTAACATTAAAGTGCTGAATGAGTTGCCCAAACATATGAGGGAGGTTGTGAATCCAAGGAAACACACCTGGAATCGAATTCAAGAGATGAGCTATTATTAAGGTACGACCACCTCTCTGTTTATTCCAGATATACGTTCAAAGTGCAGAGAAACTAATGGCTATTGCCACAAGATATCGTGTTAGTAATGATATCATATAAGATATCGTGTGGCTTGCTTCACAAGAAGAGACAGAACAAACAAGCCAACAACTTCATCCATTGCCAAGGAGACGAAAGAAAACAAAGGTAAAATGTAAGTAGTTGTATGCTCGTGTTGAGGAGAATGACTGATCTTAGATTCATCATGCAACATATCGTTGTAATTATTTATAGAGTTCATTCTTGAGAATCAAGGAATACATTTTCATCCTCATCTTCTTCCCATGATGCATTAATTATCATGGTTTTACCTCAACATTGCTAATATTATGCTGCTGTCATAGTTTTGCTATTTTGTATAGGTGTTTGTTGATGAGGCTTTTTGGGTGCCAATTTCTTAAATAAAATCATTTCCCCAAATTGTAGATTTATCCCTAGCTATTTTTCAGTTGGATATTTACAAGAGTACGGTTATACACACCCATCCATTGCATAATACATCTCATTTAAAATAAATCGAAAACATATATATTAAAAGACATACATGCTCTTACTATTTATATTATTAGGTTTGAACCCGTGTAATTCACGGGCTTCATTTGGCACTTATTTAAATGTTGTTTTATAAGTAGTATTCTTGCATGTGTGTTTGTGATTTATTCATAGATACGATTATTTATTCTGTATCTTAAAATAATTTTTCTCATTTTTTTTTATCCTTTTCATTTGATATTTAGCACAAAATTGTTAATAGGTAGTTCTTTATGGGTGTTATAACAGTATTTCCATATCTTTCTTTAAAAAAGTATAGATAAATAAACATTTTTATTGTTCAATAACATTTGTTTTGTTATGATTTTACCTTTTGAGTGTTTTTTTTTTTTTATTAGCTTTATATGATAGTTTTATTCGCAATTGTTTTCTTTTTTGTGTTCTTTGTGTATTAGCCCCTTTGTTACTTTTGTTGTTACAATTTTCAAATGGTTTAAGTGAGTGCTTGGATTGGATGTCAATCTAAATTTTGGATGGACAATATTCTAATCATTTTATTTATTAGATTTGCATGATTAAAAATCATATTACTTTAATTTATTTTTCTAGTTTATCCACTTTTTTTACAATTCTCATTAAAAACATGTGTTTAAAAAATAATAATAATAATAGAATATCATCTATATTTTCAGTAATTTTTGATATGATGTGATATATTAACTAAATCCTTTCTTATAAACTCTCATAACAAATATAAAATTATCAAATTCTATCATTTTCAAATTAATTCACCTTTAAACTTGCAAATCTACCTATATCTCAATCCAAACATATTCTTAGGTTTTTTGTTAAACCTGTTTTTTGTTTTTGTCATTAGTTTTGCAAAAATGAATTTTTTTTTTTAAATTTCATTTGTTTGAAATGTTGAAAAAAAAAAAATATTATTCAAATTTAGAACCAAATATTTCTTGTATAAAAAAGCCAAAACTTGAATCGGTTCTTCTTATGCAATTTCTAAACTAAATAACCAAAACTTAAATTGTTTGATTTCTTGTAAGAGGTTTTATTGAAAAGACATTTGACATGCCTGTCGAGCTTCAAATATATATATATATATATATATATATTCATCTATAAAAAAGTCAAAACTTGATTTCATTAAGGGGCTTCATTGAAAGGACATTTGACATGTTTGTGGAGTCCTAAGTGTCATCATTTGAGAGTTTCAAACCTCATATATATGGCAAAAACTTTTATGAGTCAGGTGCATGGATCTATGATCCATGCACCTGACCCGACCCGTTCACGCGCCAAAAACGCGCCCAAAACGCGCCTCCCACGCGCATGCACGCGCTCCCACGCGCTGAAGATTGTCCTGAAGTTCATCCAAAATTCGCTCAAATAGACCAACCTTTGTGTATAGTTAAACCAACCTTTGTGTATAGTTAGACCAACCATGTGTAGGTAAGTCTAACTATATACAAAGGTATGTCTAACATATATAAAGGTATGCTTAACTATATATAATGGTATGTCTAACATATACAAAGGTATGTTTAAGTATACATAAAGGTATGTCTAACACAACGTAAAGGTATGCTTAACATAACGTAGTGGTATGTGCCAAAATTCAAAAATCAAGCCAAAAAAAGATAAGGCATGGAATCTGGGCAGACTGGTATGTTTAACATAGCTTAAAGGTATGTCTAACATAACGTAAAGGTATGTCTAACATATACTATTGGTATGTGAATTTTTTTCAAAAATCATGAGCCAAAAAAAAAAAAAAAGGGTGCGGTCCCCCCGACCCGGATCCGACCCGGGTGCTTGGATCTAAGATCCATGCACCTGATTCACAAGAGACTTACTCCATATATATATATATATATATATATATATATATATATATTATGGCAAAAACTTGCGTACCCCCGGTGCACCGTACCCCTAAAAGTATTATTAGTTATATATTCATGAGGTATTATTGGTGTATTCATAAGGTATTAGTGGTATATCCTTAAATGTATTGGTGATATAATCATAAGGTATTAGTTGCATATTCATAAGGTATTACGTGTATAACTGAAACATATGTTTTAATGAATTTATTATTCAAGGTATTATTTGTTACATGTTAATGTATTAATCATATTACTTAATGATATTACAATAAATGTTTGGAGGCACGGTGTCCCGGGGTACGTAAGAATTACTCATATATTATATATATAAAATTTTATATTTGTATGATGGGAATTATAAGATTGTGGCCCATGTTTAGAAATTTGATAATATTAAATCGTTTTAATCGGGTGTGGTTAGTTGTGGATGAGGTGCGTATAAAACAACCAAGTCATGTTTCTTTATTTAAACTTTTAAATTTATATGGTTAAATGAAAAACATAAAAAAACCTAAAGTATTGGTTTTTTTCAATTTCCAACCTAAATTTTTTTCCTCATCAAATTACAACTTGAACTACTAAAATTTATTAAATTGCAACTTCCGACCTATTTTTTGACAAAAATGTGAACATGTGACAACATGTTGAAAACATAAGAAATATTTCTGTAATCTTGTAATTTAAGATTTTCCTCATATAAAGTCAACATGAGTGTTATGAGTTCACGTTTTTGCAGAAAAATAATTCAAAAGTTACAATTTGATAAATTTTAATAGTTTAGGTTGCGATTTGATAAGAAAAAAAGTGTAGGTTGAAAATTGAAAAAAGTCAATAATTTAGGTTGTTTTTTTTGCATTTACTCTAATTTATATGACAATCCATTAAAATGACCATTTCCTAAATCTAGAAGGCATTTTCCTAAAAAAATAAAAAAGAACGAGTATAACTACCATGAATATATCAAACATATATAAATGGCCTAATGGTAAAAAAAATCCAAACCTTTATGAGTATTTGTTATTTTGGCCAATTCTTTAATTTTTATCAATTTATCTATGTTTTTGTTAATTAGGTGCAATTATAGCCAATTATAAATTTCGGTCAAAATTATATGATAGATAAAAGACCTGTCAGACACATAAGCATAATTTTATGACACATTATCAAACATAGTTAGCTTCTTTTTTTATTCTACTTTTATTTTGTACATCAAAATTAATGTTTCTCCACCGTCAACGATTCCCAGTTGTTGCAGAAACAAGATGAAGAAAACTAGAATACCTAGATTTCCTATGGCTACATTAATTCCTTACCGTGGAGCCATTAACCTCCTTGCCACTCCCAATAAAACCACTTTGGCTATATATATATATATATGAGAACCAACATTATCCAACGACTCCACACTTAATAGTTAATATACCGTCGAAGCAAGATACGGTTGATGATAACAGATTCTCTTCACATCAGCTGCTCAAATTAAGTTGTTATCTTCGTCATAAACCATTCCAGTCTGCAAGAGGAAGAGAGAAAAACGATCCATGATTGTATCCAAAAAAATCAGAAGAAAATTTGTTAGCATTTAGAGATAAAAGATTAAAATTTCTCACTGAGCTGGTTCTCCGATGGGAACACCATCACATTCTACACTGCCTCCATTAGTATACAAGAACACCCAGATAGCACGATTACTGCCATTTATGTAGCTAGATGCATTGCAGAGGCAAGTGGAATTAATGCATTTCATACACACATCTCTTCCTGGGTTCCAAGTTGAAAGATGAGCATCAACCTCAGCTTCGATGGATGAGGTAGGTAGATGATGAATAGTAGAACTTCATTCTTTTTTCTTTTTGCCACATAAGTGTCATGTAATCTAATTTTGATTTAAATTTAAGTTTGGCTAAAATCACAACTAATGAGTAAAATCATGGAGGAATTGACAAGATTACAAGAATTGGCTAAAATGACAAAAACTTGTAAAGCTTTGGATTTTTTTGGTTATTTGGCCTATATAAATACATTTTATTTAGATAAAAAAAATTACAATATGAAATTATTACAACAGCATAAAAATGCGATTTCCTACAATAGACTAGAAAAGGGGTTCTTATGAAATTATACAATGGAGTGCAAGAATTTGATTTATACAATCATTCAAATGTAGGATAGTCATTTCATTGCATATAAAATGGTCTAAACGATGTAGAAATCGCACCAACGTCTAATATTCAATTTAGTGATATTTGAAGGTTTTAGGGAAAAACGTAAATTTTTTTATAACCTACACTACTAGAGAGTGCAGCTAATTGACTGCTCAGAGTTCTTTATGGCAAACTTAAACTTTTGATAGAGCTTTTTGTTTCAAATATGCACTGATAAAATGCACTTTGATAAAAATGGATGTGATAATATAGCAGATAAAAATATGCATGCACAAATGATCCAATGGTGGTTTGATCCTTCTACGTCCACTCTACTTCTTTCCTTAAAGAATGTTTGGATTTCAGCTCCAAACAAACACTAGGCTTAACAAAGACACCCTAAATCAATCAACTCAGAACATGCTTTTAGTCTTACCTTCACCATGAACCTCAACACGACGAATTATGTAAGAGATTTTTCCCAGCTATATCAACAATAGGGACTTCTTCTAAGTCACCAATATCTTCAACAATAGTCCTTAAGTATAATCGAACAGGAATTTCACCTTAAGAAAGCAGCCAACTTTTATTAACAGATTAGAGTATAACACAAAAAAAAAAAGAGAGACTAAAGTTAAGTACAAAATGGAGATGCTTTTGACATACACCACCAATAAAAAGATATGGCCACTCTTAATTACCAGTAAACAAATTTTCCTTCTGATATCAATGGAATACAAGTTCTTTATAAAGACTCAGCAAGTAGAATATACTGCTACAAACTAAAGATTATCACATATTGAAACTTAGAATGAAAATTCTCACCGCAATTTAGACAGGAAACAGTATCTCTACATTAATGTCAGCTCCCTTGGATGAATCAGTCAAATTATGCTAACCAACTTCTTATGGTTTTCTTATTCCTCACTTATTGCATCAAACTTATCCTGGAGACTAACGGTTCTCGTCCTGGACATTCCACATTTTTTCAGAAAATACCAATTTAAATTATAATATATCTCTACATTAGATAATGGGATATCCATTAAACTACAGTATAATACTCAACCACTTTACAGATACTTGGAATGTTTTACAAGTTCCAAGAGTTGCTACCCATCCGAGGAGTTAACTTGAAACCCAGGTTTTGTCGACGAATATGAGGTGGTGCCATATGCTGTAGGGTATGATGGGATATGTCCATTTAGATTGTGGAATAGAGAACAAACTGGTAGGAACTATAAAGGGGTTTGGGACACTTTAGGGAATGAGAGAATGTGCCACTGAATTTCAAAGAAAACAAGGGGAAAATGGACACAAACATGCACCATTGCACCAGATAAATAGAAATAGTATAACATGCCACATATCAAAACAAGATTGCACCTTGTAAATATGTTAGCAATTAAAAGTTGATTTTTCGATATATTTGCAAGATGACAATTATAAGTCCATGTTTCATTATTGCGATATCATTAGCTTAATTTTGACATTAATTCTTCTCTTTCTTTTTCTTTTATATCATTAATTATCACATGTGTACTTCACTTATGTAATAGGTGTTAAAATACCAAACTTTGTCACCCTTTGTGCATTCATGAATTCAGGACAAATGACCAAGCAATTTTATATCAAATATAATAAGATCCAACAACATACTTAGCTACACTATGTAAAATGCATTAGCTTCTACATTCCAAAACCCATTAAATGGTCCTATTTTTGTCCTTCTTGGGTTTATGGAACTTATTTTGGAGCATGGATAAACCCATCAATCTTCATGTGACCACATAAAAATCCAGCTCAAAATTCTTATGGAGCAACCAATATAATTACGGTAATTGGGTTCCTCAGGGTTCATAACCTAATACTTTCCAACATTTTACCTGCCCTGGTAGCTTCTGTATCAGAAATGCTTTAACAAGAAGTCAATTTGAGGGAAAAGCCATCTCCAACTACATCAAGTTTAAGTTTGGAAGAAACACGAAGATAAGAATCCAGCTGACCTGAAACATAACATCATTTTGAAGTTACCCCACTATGTTTAAATGTTATAGGTGAAATAAACACATCAAAATGAAGAAACATAAAGTACAATTACAAAATTTCAGAACTCTAATACTTCAAATCAAGAAACAAAACACCAGGTAAGATAAAGAAGAAAATGCAAGAAAATTACTACTTCAAATTACCATAAGTCTGAAAAGGAGAAAGATTATTTATGCACTAACAGAACAACTTCAGGACCCTGCCTGTGTAAAGTCTAGAAATAAAAGGCCAGCAATAGAACATTTAGTGAAGAGCACAGCATAATAAACACTGACTTCTTAATTTATGGCATTATTAATATAAGAAAGGAAAATGGGGAATATTTCTGACCAGAATTTGGAGGAGAGAATTTTTCTCATTACTTTGGTGAGAGCTCACAACGACAGCTATACAAGACTGGGCAAGTACAGGGTCCAAAAAATCTAGGTAGCTGTATGTCACACACATAGGCTTTCTTGGGCCAAATATTATATAAATTGGTTGACTTGGAGGTTTCCACCAACCCAAACCCACATTTCTTAGCCCATCTAAATGACTTTTCCCAACTGTTAGATCAAATTAATCTCCCCCAAGTGTGTATGATGACCTAGACAATGTCTAGAAGTCTGTTTGTAGTGTCGAACCTTAAGATCGAATTAATCTCCACATAACTGTCAGATCGAATCAATCTCCACCGGTCATTAGAGCTTGTACTTGTATAGATAGGTGTAGCTAGAAGTAGGGTGAAGTAGAGGGATTCAAGTAGGAGGGCAAGCCATCCAGCAAATCAAAGAGTTAAAACATAGTACCACTAAACCTCAAACTACATTCTCAATATATTGGAAGTTGTTCATCTACACAGATTAAATATCTTAAAAGATATTATATATATATATATATATATACACACACACACTATATATATAGTGCACATATATAACAACCCAAAAGCTAAAGAAAATTAATTACTTAGTACCCACCATTTAACTCAGAGGGCCAAAGTTCTGTTTGATCAGATTGGGACATATTCATTATATCCTTGCAGTTGCCATAGATTGTGTACACTGCCTACAAAAGTTTGAACCTATGTTATCTAAAACTAGTCGAGATAAACACTCATCATCACCAACTCCACCTTAAGGAACTTGTATTTAACAAGTTACAAAATGTTAGGCTGATGGGAGAAAATAAGAGGTTCAAAAAAATAACAACAAATGAATTAGCAACCTACAGAAGTACAAATTACAAAATATTAACAGATGGGAACCCAGTGTGAAACATATCCATCCACCTAAATGTCCTCTAAAGAGGATAAAGTTAGAAAAGCATACAAAAATTATACCTAACCTCTTTCAGTGAATTAATAAAGCTCCACTTTTCGCTCTCTTCACCTTCACACGGGATTAATACATTTCCCGGTTATCCTCTAAAATGTATCTGCATAAGATTTGAATAAAGATTTAAGAAGATTTAAAAGACCAGATAAAAAATGATCAAGAATGACTAAAAATTATCAAAATGATTCCAAAATTGGGGTATGGATGCATCTCTACTTTGTAAGCCAAATATTTACACATAGAAAAACATAATTTTGTGACAATGCAGAATAAACATAAATTCTCTCTATAGTTGATTTAACTCTAGTTCTGTTTTTTCCTTATCTAGTAAAGAAGAGAAAACGAGATAAAAGATTTTCCCACACAACAATATGAGTTTGCGACAGGAGTAAATAGAAACAAATAATCTCTATGTTTGATTCACTTTACCTCTATTTTTACTTATCTAGTAAAGAAAAGAAACACAACAATCTAATCATGCAATAATTCAATAACTAATGACTGTGCACACAGCAGATAGATTATTACATAAAAAATATTGATAATGCTGCTCTTCCACTTCCAGGATTATTCAATTACAAGAAACAAAATATGAAAGTTTTGTACCATAGGTTTTATCTCTCCAAGATCGTCCAAGAATAATGAGAATCCTAACATGCTGAGTAGCCTTGCTTCTTTAGCAACATAAGAGCATATCAGGACTCAATAATGTTACCAATAATCCCCACAGGAACAAAGCCCATCTCTGAAGTGGTGGAAACGGTTAGTATCTCTAATGATGATTTCCCTTGATACTATCTTAGTGATGTACTTGAATGCTGTATGGCAGTCCAAACAAATACGAAGGTTTTTCTTCACCCTAATAGGAGCTCCAGGTGGGGTGGCAATCAGTCCAAAGGCCACAGCAAGCTTTTCACTATGATAGGAGAGAAGAATCTCTTTTTCTTTCTTTTCAACATGATGCAGATCAATCTCCAACATAGGAACATAACCAGCTTTGGCCATCAGATGGCCCAACTCCTCAAGTTTTGAATATATTTCTTCACTTCTAGGGTGAGTTTTGTCTCCAACAATGAAAGTGTATATCTTATCTTTTACCTCCATCCAGCTCATCCCGGGTTCCTTCTTCACTCTGTTGTCTTTCATTAATCTTCGCACCTCTGCGACATTTTTCCATAATCCTGCTGAAGCATACATATTAGCCAGAAGAACATGGGTGCCGGATTTCTCTGGTTCAAGAGTATACAGCATCGCAGCAGCATGTTGTCCTAGCTCTATGTCCTTGTGAAGTTTGGCAGCTCCAAGAAGTGAACCCCAAATGGCACCATTAGCTTCAAATGGCATATTATTTATCAGGTCCATTGCTTTATCCAGATGCCCAGCTCGGCCAAGGACATCAATCATGCAAGCATAATGCTCTTGCGTTTGTTCTACACCAAATTGCTCCTTCATTGTATCAAAATACCATTGAGCTTCATCAACAAGACCAGCATGATTACAGGCAGAGAGGACACTAACTAATGTCACATGGTTAGGAGCTACACCATCTTTAAGCATGTCATTAAACAAGTGGAGGGCCTCTTTAACGTGGCCATGTTGAGCTAGTCCACCAATCATTGCGGACCATGAGACAACACTTCTCTCAGGAACCTCATTGAAAGCTTGACTTGCGTCCTCTACACTTCCACATTTGGCATACATGTTGATAAGTGAATTCCCAGCAAAAACATCCAACATAAACCCCATTTTCAAGACATGAACATGTATTTGTTTCCCTTGTTCATAAGCTGATAAAATTGCACAAGCATTAAGAAGAGAACTGCAAACAAAAGAATCTGGTTTCATATCCATATCTAGTAGCTTCAAGTAGAGCTTCAAAGCTTCTTCGCCTTCTCCAGATTCAGAATATGCCGTCATTAATGATGTATAAGATGGTAAATCCACTGTTGGGCATTCTTCAAAAACTTTAGCTGCATCATGAACCCGGCTACATTTTCTGTATGAATCGACAAGACTGTTTACAATAAAATTATCAGCTTGGTAACCTGACTTTGTAATAAGTGCGTGAACTTGCTTGCAAATGATGATAGCCTCCGAGTCAGCAGTTGCATTAAGGACTGCTAGTAAAGTTGCCTGATCAAATTCATTTCTTTCTCTATAAATCTCCAGAAATAGGCTAAGAGCTTCTTCGACCTCCCCATTCTGAGAGAGTCCTGAGATCATTGCATTCATTGCAACCAAGTTCTTTTCAGGCATCAAATGATAAACCATTAGTGCATGTTTCAACAAATTACATTTGCAATACATGTCAATAAGGCCCACACTCACAAATGGATCCTTCAATGTCTCCCTCTTTATCAATTTGGCGTGATATTGTTTACCTAATTCTTTGACACCTAATGACGCACAAGCTTTAAGAGCACTTGATAACGTAAACACATTCGGGCTTATCCCAGACCTCTCCATCTGATCTAACAATTCCAAAGCTTTATCATGATATTCATGAGATACACAACCAGCAATGAGAGCATTCCAAGATACAATATCAGGTTCTGGGATATTTTTAAAAACAGTTACCGCATCTCCAAGATCTCTTGCTTTTGCATACATGTCAACTAGTGCATTTAATGAGAATGGATCAGACTCATATCCAAGCTTTATCAGATAGCCGTGAATATTCTTCCCATGACCAATATCTCCTAGACCTGTTGCAGCATTCAATATGGTTGACAAACTAAACTCATCGGGCCTAATTCCACTGGCAACCATTTCCTGAAAAAACCTCATTGCTTCCGTAAAAAAATCACTCTGAGTATAGCATGACAACAAAGCATTCCAAGAAACCACATTCCTTTCAGGAATATCCTCAAACAGTCTCCTGGAATCTAAAATATGACCACATTTTGCATACATAACCACCAGAGTATTTGAAACAAATACATCTGACTCAAACCCAGTTACTACTACAATTCCATGGACTTGTTTCCCGAGTATAAAGTTCTTTGTGCTTGCACACGCCTTGAGCACGCTGGAAAAGGCGAACTCGTTACACTTAACACCCAAGACATGCATCTCATGAAAAGCCAAAAGGGCCTTCTCTCCCAGGCCATTTTGGACATAACCAGATATCAATGACGACCAAGAAACCAAGTCTGGTTCCTTACTTTCTTCAATTAACTTGCGTGCATGGAAGAAATATTTACACTTAGAATAGAGATTTATCAAATGGTTTCGGTGTTTTGGGTCATAAGACAATTGAAGTTTGATTAGGTGAGCATGGATCTGGAGGCCTTCCTTTAAGGACTTGGTTTGGGCAAGTTGTGACAAGTGCTTCAAGTAAGAAATATTAGTCGATCCAAACTTTGGGAGTGCCGGAAGAAGCATGTACTCCAGCTGGAAAAGAAAAGAAGCACAAAAGCTAGTTATCAGTTTTACATCAAATTTTCAAATGTAAATAGCAAATAGATGAATTCAATCCTTGTTTAGCATCAAAATCAGCAATATGTTATGAGAAGTTGGGAACCAATAACTTTCCAAATTTAGTTCTCCAGTTGGGAAGTTGGGTCCTGGCATATATTCAAGCAATTCTTGCAACTGTTACAAAATGCATTTTCATATACCTTCCTCTTTATCATTACTCATAAAACTTATTTCTCTATAGAAATGCTAGTGGTTGGATTAAAATAATTTTCGTATCTATGATCAAACATAATCATAAAGAAGAATTCATGAGAAACCCAATGTAGTCATCAATTTCGCTACATCAGCTATAGCAATCATCCTAAGTATACAGAAAAATATAAAGCAAAGAAGTTGATTGGACATCAAATTTAAGAACCAATCACAACACTCAAATAGCTTATTACCCTAAATTTATATATCTATCCATAATCAGATAAAACTCTTGCAAGAATATAAAAAAGAGCAAAAAAAAAAAAAAACGAATCAAACTCACCGTGCAGCGACGGTCAAGTTGAAACACGGGTGTCGCCGGCTCCAACAAGGCGGTCCTGGAGGGTTGGGGAGTGGAGACGGCGGGTTGTGCGGTGGCGGGTTGTCAAAATTAACACACGGTGGTCGCCGGCTCCAACACGCGGTCCTTGCGGGTCGGGTAGTAAATATCCTTATAACTTAAAATTTATTTATTTAAGATATACTACTATATACTTTAATTTCCATTTTCAGTGGGGATAAAATTTCTGAATTTTATGGAAATTTCGATATCTTGATTTTGTGGAAGTTGCGAAAATATATTCCAGGGAATTTGGATATTTGAGTGAGATTTTGGTAGAAATTTCGATATCGAAAGTTAAATTTTACTGAAATTTTATGAAACATTTATTGTTGAATTTTAGGGTATGTTTGTTTTGTAATTAAAAGTGGCTTTTGCAAATTTGAATTTGAACTTTAGAAATATTTTATGAATATGAATTTTGAAAATTTTGTGGGTGTATAATTATGAGTTGGTCTCCCATGCAACTGGTGCACATACAATTCGGGTCGGGTCCAGGTCGATCCGGATCCACGTACTTTTATTTATTATTTTTTTTTAATTTTATTTTTTCACTTCATGTTGTTACTTTTATGTTATATACATGTGACATTTATGTTATATAAGTGTGACCTTTATGTATAAATGTAATGACCTTTATATACTCTAACTTAGAAAAAAATGAAGAATTTTAGCAAAATGTGTACATATTTACGTTTATGTAATATTTAGCTGCACATATATTCATCCTTAAAATCCACTGAATTTTGAAAATTTCAATTTTTTTTGAAAATTATGGATTATAAAGGTCATAATATTAGTACATAAAGGTCACAAGAATTGTACATAAATGTTACAACAATACAACATAAAAGTCTTAATTTGAAGCGAAAAAACCCAAAATCTTCATTTTTTCCTAAGTTACTGAACATAAAGGTCATAACATTTATATATAAAGGTCACACGTATATAACGTAAAGGTCACATCCTTACAACATAAAGGTAACAGCCTGGAACGAAAAAAAAAAAGAAAAAAAAATCTAGGTGTGCGGATCCGGGTCGGATCGGCCCAATTACACCAATCCAGATCCGTGCACCTGGTACACAACAGCATTTGCCTATAATTATAATTAAATATCACTTTCACATTTGGAAAATATAGAGAAAGTATATGTTTTTTATTGGGAATTGTAGAAAAATAGAAAAAATAGGGTAGGTTTGTATGATTTTATAAATCACTAGTAGTGCACCCGCATGATGCGCACCTTGTTATATAGTCTAATAATTTTTATTGTTGATGATATAGTGTAATTTATATTGTATCTAAAATGTTAAATCATTTTTTAATGTTTTGTGTAATCTATATTGTTATAATGCTAATTTTTTTTTTTGTAATGCAATTACTTATCAATGGATTTGAATAATCAAGATGACAATAAAATTAGTATTGGTAATATCTCGTTATATCTGAAAAGACTTCCATCTCGATTTTTTTCTTTGATATTTCTAACCTTCATTTCATGCTAGCTCATTCTCATTAAGTAAGAGTGGATATATATGAATTGTTTATATAGTATAATGGTTTTCATATTGATTTTTCTTCTTTTTTCAATCACTAATTTTTTCTTTTCTTTTGATAATTCTATAACCTTCATTTGATGGTAGTTCATCCTAATTAAATAAAAGTTATTATATATACATTGCTTGTATACAATAATTTTCATCTCAATTTTTCTTCTTATTTTCATCACTAACTTTTTTTCTTCTTTTGATATTTCTAACCTCCATTTCATCTAATTCATTCTCATTAAGTGAGTAGATATATATACATACATTGCTTAAATGCAAAAATGATTTTCACCTCAAATTTTCATTTTATTTTCATCACTAATTTTCTTCTTCTTTTGATATTTCAAGCTCCATTATTTTTCTTTTTGTTTTGATATTTTAAACCTCCATTTCAATAAGCTAGTTCATTCTCATTTAGTGAAACTTTCATCTTCATTCATGCATTGCTTATATAGAGGTAGGACAATAGATTGTACATAAAGTCTAATTCTAATGGCTTGGTATGGAAGCTTAATTCAAAATTATTAAATTAATTTAGAAAATCAAAATGAAATTAAAAAAACTATTCAAATTGTCCAATAATTTTTAGGAGCTTGTTCATTAAGATACTCAAAAGTTTTTCTATTTTTTTTAGTTTGCTTTTTCCATTTTTTCCTATTGGCTAATAGTTTTGCAATTGAATGACAATTGGTAATAATCACCAACTATATATTGTCATTTTAGATATAGTATAGAAATGAATTTACATAATTACATTTTTCATATTCTTTTATGTATATTGTAATACTAAAAAACATCGAATGCTTATACTTTATTCTTACATTACACATTACGTAGTATATACTTCTAACATAAAATACTTTCGTATTAACTTCTAACTTCATAAAATTTTACATATTTATATTATCTTAAACATTTATGTTTAAGTACATGAATTTCAAAAATTCTATTAAATATTTTATCACAAAATATATATTAAAATAAAAAAGACGTTTTAAAAAGAAGACATGTGAATATGTTAATATGAAAAAACAAATTTTCTACAATAAATTATATGATATAGATTTTATTTACTTTATAAACTTGTAACTTAAGTGATCTTTTATAATTTATAATTATTTAAACAAAAATTTAATAGTATGCGTAATACAAATATATAAAAAAGATATTTTTTTTTCTCTTTCATTATAATGTATTATTAATAAAAATTTATATATATATTTCTTTTATTTTTTATTATAATATTTGATAGTTTATCAAGAAAGTCATGTAATTTAAAATTATTAAATTAATTTAGAAATTAAAATGAAATTTTGAAAAACTAAAAGAAAAAGAAATTATTTTACACATCATCAAAATGATGTGACATTTTTAGGAGGGAAAGTGACAAATTAGAAATTTTCTCCAACTTGCTTGTTTTTAGTATAACTAGAATTATACCTGTGCGATGCACGGTTTATAATTTAATTTATTAATTTTAAATTTTTTAATAATATAATGTGATAGTATTATCGTAACCTAAATTATATATCAATAAGAATTTAGACATTTTATCTCTACTGTTTCTCATTTTAAATACTATTATGTTTTTAAAATGCAAACAATAATATATATATTTATATTTTTGTTGAACAATGAATTATAAAATTTATATTTAAAATATGAAGTTGTTAAAAATGACACCAATTTTATAAAAAAAAAAATTAATTTAGTAATGAGAAACATTTATTGTGTTATGGATGTTAAACGATAATTGATATTAAAAAAACATTTTAACTTCTAAAAATATGTTATGCATGTTGCAGTTTATAATATAGACATAAGTGTCATGATAAATATACTATTGTTTTTTTTTATGCATGCTTAATAAGTGTTTAATTTTATTGACAAAACTGCATATTCCCTGACGTTCACAATTATAAATTTCCTTGAAATTTTCGGTCTAATCAATAACTTAATTATTTATAGTTAATTAAAAAAAAGATATAAATACCTAAATATATTGCTATATATATTCAAATAACGTAGATAACTGAATATTGAACCCACTTAAATTGACAAATAAACCAAACAAATATATAAAAATGTTTTTCATTATAATCAATTTCTCCAAAAGTCTAAAACTTTGTATTTTAAAATTTATTTTTTTATTTCCTAATCTTTGTTTAATTTCGTCATTTGTTTTTGTATTTCTAATTGTGTTAAATATAAATATGCACAAAAATTTAATATCAAATTTATACATTGTTATTTTTTACGATGCAATGTAAATTAACAAATTAGAATTCTTAAAAAATGGTAAATTTGTTATATCATGCATTAACAACAAATTTTAGATGAAGAAACTATTTAATTTGAAATTATGATTTGTTAAGAAACCTACATCCCTAAAATTGTCTCATGGTCTCATTAAAATTAAAAATTAAAAATTACAATAAACAAATTATAATAAAAACGATAAAACTGATCAATCATATATTAAACATAAATTCTAAATGAATAAATCATTTAATTTGAAATCATGATTTCTTATTTAATATGCATTAAGTATACACTCATTCACTTATAACCCACTTGTTATCAAAATTGTGAATACAAAATAAAAGGAATTAACAATTAAATTCTAGATACAAAAATGATAAATTTGATATATCATAGATTATAACAAAAATTTAAATAAAAAATGGTTTAATTTAAAGAATGTGATTTATATAAATATAAAAAAAGACAAAAATAACTTACATAGTCTACCAATAGGCTATAGACCAACATAGTGGACCCTACAATCCTTAAAAGTATAAATTTTTTTATTTTTGATTTTTTTAATTCTTGTAACTAACTAATTCTTTCCAATTATAGTATGTAAATTTAGGAGGGAAAATTAGTTATGCTATTTTTATTGAAGGTTCTGTTTTTATATATACTAGTAGTATACCCGTGCGATGCACGGTTTGTAATATACAATTGATTAGTTTTAAAATTTCTAATACTATAATGTAATAATATTATCTTAACATAAATTATATATTAATAAGAATTTAATTTTGTATCTTTAATGCGTCACATCTTAAATAATATTATAATTTAAAAAACAAACATAATATATAAATGTATATATATATATATATATGTCTATGTCTAACAATGAATTTTAAATTTTATATTTGAAATATGAGGTTGTTAAATAAACATCAATTTTGTAAACATATCTATTAATATTGTAACTTAAAATAAATTGAATCAAATTTAGTATTGAGAAACATTTATTGTAAACGATAATTGATGTCTAATAAATATGTTACTTCACAAAGATATATGTGCATGTTACAGATTAATATAGATATAAATATCATGATTAATATATTATTATGTTTTTTGATTCCTACAACAAATGTGTTAGTAAATAATTCTTTTGCATTCACAATTATAGATATCTTTAAAGAAAAGATATAAATCTCATCAAATAACTAAAAGATCTTGATATGTATTAATAACGTAGCTAGTTCAATATATCAAACAATTATACTAAAATATTTTTCATTGTTATTAATTTTTTAAATTTTGCACCAAAATGTAAATATAAAATTTATATTTTTCGTAAACTAAAACAAAATCTAAAATAAAAAATAATTAATTTAAATATTATAATTTATATGAAATAGGAAAAAAAAGATAAAATATACTTCATAATCTACCTACCTATAGGTATAGTCTAACCTAGTGGACCCCACAACCCTTAAAAGTATAAATTTTTTTATTTTTGATTTATTTAATTTCTTGTAACTACTTTTTTTCCATTTATAGTATGTTAATTTGGGAGGGAAAATTAGTTATTGCTATTTTTATTGAAGGTCTTCTTTATATATATATATATATATATATATATATAGATATAGACTAGCAGTGTACCCGCGCATTGCGCGTCTTGTAATATAATTTCCCAACTGTCCTGATATTAGTATAGTGTAGATAATTTTTAATATGGGCGAGAAATTTGTAGTTCTATTTATTTGTAATAATTTTTAATATATTACCTAATATTATTATTATTAATATTAAAAGAATTTATTAAATTTTGTTGATTTTTATAAGCTAGGTAAGTGAGTGTTGTTAAATGAATAAACATTCTTTATATAAGGCAATAACTTTGAAAAAAAATTTGATTTCAATGGCTTGAGATGAAAGCTTAATTTAAAATTACTAAATTAATTTAGAAAATCAAAACGAAATCTTGAAAAAAAATAAAAACAGTTATTTACACAATTTTATGTGACATTTTATATAGTATGAATATAGATATAGATTATTTTATAGATGAAAGAGTATGTTGCAAGTCATTCTATTGATTTCTCTAATAAAAGTTGTCTATAAATATCTATAGACTATAGACATAATCATAACTTCTACTTTTTAATATTATTTAATTGTTGAAGAGTATCCTCCAAGCCAAACATTAAAATAACTAATAATAATGATCAAATAAAAAAAATAAGAAAGAAAATACAATCAATGTTCAATCACATTTTGACACTTGGACAAAAGGACAAATAATAAAATGGGCGGGAAAATGACATTCTTGTAATTTTTCCCAAACATTTTGCTGTTAGTATAGTATAGATATAGATTTCCAAACACAAATAGGATTGATCTCATCCAAAATCCGATTGTGTTAAGTCCAGTTCAAACATTCCCTTAAGTCATATTCTACTAAAATTTGATTCAATATTCAATATTCAAATAGGTTAGAAGTTTTTATTTAACTAATGTGTATTGTGTGTTAGATGTTAAAAAAAAAAAAAAATTGTGATTGGGATATCAAGAATAGGAACCTCTAAACGATTTAATAGTATAATATAAGGAAAATCGATATTCCAAATCTAGTTTAACAAATTCAGTTTGTTACATGTAATTTATATCTTAATTTAAAAAACATATAATAAACTCATAATTCAGAAAAGAATCTATCCAGTATCCATGTGATATTTTGTATTTATAAGAATTTCAAACAATACTTTCACCAATTTAAATATAAACTGTTTTTATTTGAAAAGATAAAAAGGGTTGAGTTAAGCAAGAGAGTTTTATAACTTCCTCAAGAAGAGGTTTCAAGATTTCATCTTAAAAAAACCCTAATTTCAGTTGCCCTTAAAATCTTGTTGACATTGATGATGAGTTGTGGAAGCATGCATATTTTGTAGTGTCTGCTTACTGCGCTGGAGAGGTGGAGGCGGTGTGTGCTTCGCTGCATTGTGTAACAATGGCGACATTGGAGCAGCTCAAGCAAACGCAGGCGAAAGATATTTGCACACCGAGTTCGGTTCTTGATATGGCGCGTGAATGGAAAGGTATGGGCGAGAATCTGTTTAACTCTTTAGTTGATTGCTTTTCTGGTATTGAGTCTAGGGAGAAAGCTCTAAGCTTGGTTAGAGAATCGGTGGAGAGGCGGTTGAAGGATTTGGAGGAGAGAGAGAGGGAATTCGACTTGTATCAACAAGGCAAAAGGGCGGAATTGGAATTGAGAGAGGAGAAGTTGGATGAACAATTGAAATTGGTTGGTGAGCATATTGAGAGGTTGGAGGTTTCGCAGAGTGAAGTTGATGCTTTGCGGCTGCGGAATTGTAAGGAGTTGAAGGAGATTGAGAAGAGAGAGAGGGAAGTTGAATTTACTCGCGGGTCGTTGGATAAGCGATTGAGAGAGTTTGAGAAGAGGGAGAAGGATTTCGAGGCATTTCGTAGTGGGAAATTGAAAGAATTGGATTTGATAGAGGAGGTTTTGAGAAGGAATAGAAAAGAGTTTGTTGAGGAGGTTAATTTGACAAATGAGAGACTTAGGGAGAAACAGAAGATTGGTTATGGCTTAATTAAAAGGTTGGAGATGACATGGAATACGCTAGAGGAAATGAAGGTTTTGATAAATGATAGATTTGAGGAGATCAAGTCTTGGGAGACTTCTGCCCATGAATCGCTGACTCATAAACTAAACGAAGCTGATTTGATTCAAGAAGCGCTGGAGAAACGATTCCAAGAGTTTGAGGAAATTGAGAAGACACACGGATTATTGCAAGGGGGGATGACACAAGTGATGGTGTCGAAGAAGGGTCAACTTGGTACTCTGAAGATGGAGCTTCTCGAGGATATCAAGTTAAGAGAAGAAAAACAGAGCGAGCAACAGATGTTGGGGAAACAGCTTTCAGAATATTTGGAGAATATGGTGGCTAAGAACCTTAAGGAGATTGATTCCTCTGAGGAGCTTATTGTGAATGTAGCATGTGAAGCATTGGATGCTAGTGCAAAACGTGCTGATTTAAGTAGGGATTCAGTGAATGAAGTGTTGCAAGAACGTGGGAAGAGGGACGAGAGGAAAATCAGAGAAATTGATCCTGATGCTCATTTCACAGTTGACCCTCACACATCTGTGGACTCGAAACATGCACTGCAAAAAGATGTGAAAACTTTAGAGTGGTTCATTAACAGCATTGACAAAGACTTCGAATTGATGGATGATGAGATTTTTAAAATTCTTTTGCTGTCTTCTGATCCAGCAAAGTTTGTTTTAGATGCAGTGGAAAGGTTTTTCACAGGCAGCAAGGAGTTCAAAGTGAGAAGAGTGGCTATTCTTTTGTTAGATCAGTTGACTAAAATGTCACCAAATATTCAGCCTTGTGTTACAGAAGCAGCAAATAAACTTGCTTGTGCATGGAAGTCAAAAATGTGTACTACTGCTGAAGACCCATTGGAAGTGTTAGGGTTCTTGCATCTCTTGGCTGCGTACAATCTATCCTCCAACTTTGACAAAAATGAGCTTTCAAGTTTTGTGAAGCTAGTAGCCCAACATAAACAGACACCTGAGTTGTGTCGCATTCTTGGTCTAGCAGATAATATACATGGTAATTCTTGCCTCCTCTCCTTTTCAGGTTTTACTATGTGAACTTGGCTGATATCTGGACTTGGAATGTTTTTGCATTATTATCTATCGCTAATTTCCAGTTCTGAGATAAAATGCATTGGTTTTAAACAATGATATGATGCCTCCATAAGATTTGCTTCAATGATTTTACTAAATTGGAAAGTGTGATGTTTCATGAATGCATTTTATTGATTACAAATGTGCTCAACAATGATGGTTATCTCCATAACATATAAGTGTAATCTCATTGAGAGGCTGCAGTCAAGAATGATGGGCGATTTGGGGGTGGGGGGCATTTTCTGATAAAAGAGACAAATTAAAATATTTGACGGAAAAACCCATAGCCAATTTGGTTGGATTAACTGATTATGTTGGTGTCTATCAAATATGGTTTGCATTGTTACTGGTATCTGAGGAATCTAACCTGAAACATGGAAACCTGATCCAGTAATAATGCCTATCCCTACCTCGAGGTGGAAAATTATCAAAACGATTTAAGGGGGCCAATATGAAATGGATGTTATATGATTATAAATGTGTTGTGTTTATGTGTGTTATACATTTTTTAAAGCTTTGATTTTTGCCGCTTTTTCTGCAGCAGTCACATCTATACCGATTTTTGCCCTGTTGTACTGTACCGACCCATTTTCAACTGAAATCAATTGGCCCATTTTCACCTTTGTTGCCTCACCAATTTAGGTTCGTATAGTAACAGTGGTGGATGTAGTTCTGTAGTATTTATTATCCTGGTACTTGGGAATACAGTCTCTTGCATCCTAGCTTCTCTGCCTCACTGCTGTCTTTTGTTCGATAACTGTTTTGTGTGTACCAGGTTTTATCCAGAGTCTGATAAATGAGAAGCAGTATCTTCTTGCTAGCACCTTCATATATGAATGTCAACTTGAGCACAGGTTTCCACAGGCTGCTGTCCTGAATTATTACGTGAGGCACGCAAAGTTGTCAGCAAAGGCGAGATGTAGAAGGGAACATAGATCCTCTGAAGCACAAGTATGGTGCTACTCCTTAAAACATCTTCTTCTAAGTAAAACTATTTAGATGATTGCTTTTATGATGCTCATATATTGATGTATCAGGATAAGGCTATTGACAGTGAAATTGCTGATCTGCGTGTTGCAATTGAACATATTATCAAATATGGGCTCGAGTCAGAGTGCTCACCCGATGTCCTCACAGCAAGAATAAAGCAATTAGAAAGGAATCGAGCGAGTGGGAGACCTAAAAGTCCAACATCATTGGATGATGTACAAAAGCAGGGCAAAAACAAAAGATGTTGGGATGCATATAAAAGGAATAATGGTCCAATGGCTCAAAAGCCTCAGCAGGGTTCAGAATGTTGGTCTTCTTCGCCTTCTTTGAAAGCTCAGGATCGGCAAAATAAAATGCAAAGGCATTCCCCCGTTGCTTTTTGGAAGTGTCGGGACCTTGCAGTTGTAGATGACCACCCAAGTAGTGCTCACAAACGACGGAAAGATCTGCAGTTCCGTGATGGTTGATTAAAGAAATAGATCCCTTTCTAGTGATTTTGTACAATTTGCACTTCCACTGGTGTGGAGAGCTAAAACTCATGGAAACTTAGATGCACAGTTTAAGTCAGTATGTGAATATATTTTTTTAACTTGTTTCAGTTCTTGAGGAGTGATGCTACATCTATATATGATATATGTAGAGTATATTTCATGTACTTTTCTCAATGTTCAAATTACCAAACTCATCAGGAAACTTGTGAAGATTAAATACCCTAAAGCAATTTTGACTATGATTTTGTTTTTTAAACCCTTAAAATATATAGTAGTACTTGAAAAAAGCAGAATTAAATGAGTGATTTTACATCATGGTAAAAGTATTGGGTGCTTAGATTATATTTCATCAACCGAGATGCTCAATGTTATTTTTGTTGAAATATTTGAAGGAACCATACGAGTAATTTAATCCAAACTTTTTCTTTTTTATAATACTATTATATATCATTCAGATGTTAAGGTTTCATAAGTTGAAGATTTGAATGTCAAGGGTTCTTATTTTAATTTCCATCAACACTGAGATTTGTTTGTGATTTGGTCCAATCCTGTGAAAGGTAATATTCAAGTGATTTGAGACTTTAGAGGCCAACAAGTTTTTGTTCAAGTTATTTGAGCTCTGAAAATAAGAATGATTTTTTGCATGTCAAGGCACAGTTCGAAGTAGAAAATAAGATAGAATTATATTCGACTTTGATTGGAGATTTCATTTGATTAATCAATATTGACCCACTTCAAGTGAAAACCCTACTCAAGATTTTATGGTAAACATACATTTTCACTCAACATTTCAGATCTCCCAACTCAGATTTTGGTCAAATTACAAGTCCAAATGACTTGCTAAATCTGTGCAGAGAGCATCAAGGGTTCCAAAACATACATCTAACAACAAAAGCTAGAGCAAAACAAAATCTTCGTCGTTTTCTCACCGTAAGTGATGTACCAGTTCATATCGATCCACTCAGTAGCACAATCAGCTCATTCTTTTTCAACTTAGAGAATCCTTTCATGCCACGTGACTTAGCAAGGGCTCTCAATTCAGTCACCTTCATTCCATGCAAATCACTTGCTTCAACCAGATTATGTTCCTCCTTCACAGCATCATCATGCTCTGATTCGCTTATTTCATCTGCCAAGATGTCATCAAAATCATTTCCTTCTGCTATCAGAGGATCCACATCAGAGTCCGAATCATATTCAATATCCTGAATCTCCTCACCTTCTGGTTCTAAACTAATCCACTTTCTTGCATTATCCGAAATGTCATCTGAGATAGAACCAACAGGGTCCACAGAATACACGGGCTGAAATTTGGTTTCAGGAACTGGAGATCTTTTACGGAAGGCTGATTTTGGCCTGCTAAGATGTGGTTTCGAGCTTTCTTCTGGGCTTTCTTGCATCTCATTCTTCATGCTACTAGATGAGTCTGAGATGCTTGTGCTTCTCTCTTCAGTAGATGGGACAACAACCTTTTCATTCTGATCAAAGATGAAGTCCCTGTCGTCAGTATTGATGCTTATTTTCTTCCCTTGTTGAACCGAATGTTTCCTCAAAAGCTTCAGAAGAGAATCAACAGTGTCACTCTCTTTGTTTTTTCCTTGAGGCTCTTCCATTTTCCTTCCTTCTCTTGTTGCTGCTCTTTCACGAAGTTGCACCTGCACCTTGCGGAATAATTCAACAATCTCCTTTTCTCTAGGACCTGGAGTTGGGGTTGCTTGAAATTTTTGGTTCCCAGAAAAGGAAAGCACTGGTCCATTTCTAGAAGAGAGAGTTTCGGAGTCTTCAAGGTCCTCATATTCTTCTCTCACTTCATTTTGCCTATTCCTATGGCGAGAGAATACATGCTTGTTTTGCCTTGAGAAATCTGGGTTTCTCCTATAGTTGCTAGAATTTGCATTACACACAGAAGATGTGTACCTAGAAGCAATTTTCAAAGATAAAAACTTCACATCAGAGATAAGTTTGTAGTCACCACAAGAGGAGTTGGTTGATATGCTTAGTGCTCTTCCAGAAACTCCAGAGCAGGGAAGACGTCTACCATCAGGTGGGCCACAACCTGAAATTCATCCGGAAGTATTTCAAAACTTTGTTAATTTGTAGTTAGGAAGTGCTGACATGATACGACAGATTCCCAGAATCACACTTGATATGGCAACCTAAGTATAACATCCGAACAAGACAACCTCAGAGTGTTATCACTCAACAAAGAGACGTTAAATTTCATTACTAGGGTTTATTCCTCATAATACTCCCATCAACGCTGAAGAAACTACTCAACAGACCAAACAGATGGTTCCTCATCAATGATTAAGAAATTACGTTCAATAAGCATTTCATCAAACAGATGGCATGCGTCACCAAAAAAAAAAACACACACACACAAAACAAAAATTCATCCACAAGTAAGAACAAAATCAAGAAAGGAGATAATCTATAACAAATGAAGGAATGCAAAAATGAAAACTTGAAACAGAGACACTAAAACCACGAGTCAGCTAACTGCAGAATGCTTCCAACGTTCTACGTTAACACAAAGCATATGTAAACATTCAACATCTTTAAGAATATAGAACTCATATTTATTTTACCAGGAATGCTTTTGGAGATGAAATGAATAGAGCGTGACATTCTTGAACTCGGCGTAGCAAGCTCAAGGCCTTCAATGGAGGTTGTAAACGAAAATTAACAGTAAAAGTGGGGGGTTATATATACGCCGGCAAAAGGTGAAACGAAAGGATAATTGGGCCCATTGTTGGGTTGGATTGGATCATTTATCCATACTAAAAGGCCCAAGCCCACTCGTTCACCAATTTGTTTGGGTTAAAAACTAGCTATTGACTTTTTTTTTTTTTTATGGAAATACTAATCTTTGTTTTCAATCAACTGATTTTAGAAATTACAATATATGATCAGTTGTTGATTGGTTCTTCCGGATTTATATTCGAGCGAAAGAAGGGAAGCAATGAGTGTATAATTATATGAAAGTTTTATTTTGGATTAAGAATTTGAAGTTAGGGAAGGTGGTTGTTGAGATGGATGCCAAGACAATATTTGATAAATTTAAATTTTCAAACCTTCAAATTTCGACTTCGGCGATATTATTGAAGGGTATAAGCATATAATGCATTTGTATTCTCATTTTAGTTTGAGTTAGGTTAAACGAGTTGCTGATTTTCTATCACATCGTCTTGTCAAGTTTGTTATGAGTCATGATTGTTCCTAGTCCTCATTGTTGGGTCGAGTTTCTGCTGTATGTAGATGACCTTTCTAATATTACTTGTTCTTGTTAATCAATTCAATTCTTCATTTAAAAAAAAAAGATATATAAACCTACAAATTCTCATCTATTTCCTGTGAAAGGGTTTGAAACATGTACGTTAATCTAACATTTGTTTTATTGATTTATAACAGAGTCTTATATACCTCTGATGTACGTATTTCAAAAGTATTATGAGTTCGATATTAGTTATATATTTATAAGGTATTAGTGATGTATCTAAGATATTAATTACATACTCATAAGATATTAATTGTACACTTATACAATATTACTTATATTACCGAAATTTAAGTTTCAATGAACATATTAATATTATTAGATATTAATCGTTTACTCATAAAGTATTTACTTGCATAATTGAACTATATTTTTTTATTAAATATATTAATAAAGTATATTCATTACATGTTAAGATATTGTTTAAAGGTATTAGAATTGGGATGAGAGGTAAATTGTACTCCAAAGGCATACATGTGCATATATTATCATGTAATATTATATACACATGTCTGATAACTGATATATCTATAAAATATGCTTGTATTGTATTGAAATTCCAAATACTTTTTTGTGGTATTCAAATATTTCTTGGAAATGCATACCCCCTTCATCCCATTTCAAAAATAAAAAAGAAATTTCGTTTTAAATTGTAAAATAAAAACAAGTATAAATGGAAATGGTTGAAAATAATATTTTTCTTAGAAAAACCCCATCAAAAGGTAACAATTTGTTCATTTCATTTCAATATAAGAACCACTTCCCACTATTTCTATAGTTTAAATGGAACATCAAAACAGATAAGCTCAGAGTAACAGATATCTTTAAATTCCCATCAACCCTAAAGAAAATACTCAACCAACCAAACAAAACAGATGATTCCACATCAATCTCTCAAACATTGAATGATAGAGAAATTTAGCATTTCATCAAACAGATGGCACGAGTAACCAAAAAACGAGTATAAAACACAAATTCATCCACAAGTAAGAACAAAATCTTGCAAAAATGATAATCCATTTCCGAATGAATGAAACCTTGAAAATGGAAACACTAAAACCTCGAGTCAGCTTAGTGCAAGAATGCTTCCAATGTTCTACCTTAACACATAGCATATGTATACAATCGACATTTATACATATATATTGCTCATACAGAGTACTCATTTTTCACCAGAAATGCTTTTGAGTATTAAATGGTTTGAGCGGGACATGCTTTAACTCAGCATATCAAGCGAAAATTAGAAGCAAAAATGAATATTTTTTCTCCCTAAAAGAGATCATTAATTATGATCAAGAGATATGAAGAACTAAATTCACACAGAGACATACAAGAAAAGTACACAATGAAGAGAATGTACTCAGAAGCTAAAGCATTTGGAAAAATGTATACGCAAAGAATGTGCATTGAGTTTGACAGAGATGATGAGCAGTGTTAATAGACTAGTAGAATTTACTCTCAAGATCCGAAAAAACTTGAATCAATGAATCAATCCACCTTGTTTGAAGCAGAGCCTATTATCCATCGTTTCGTCCTAAACATCTACAAAGATACTTTCATGCTCGATTATACCAAGATACGTTCTCTATGCTTTAAAACTATTCACCATTTCTTCAATATCCAGTTCCACTTCCAGAATAGCTGAGTCTTTACTTTCACTAAGCAGGCTGTAAATTAAACAAGGCAGCATTCATTATAGAATTTAATTAGAGTAGCACGTAAACGTTGATAGTATGGGAAAATTTACCTGTTCCTTACAGGTTCATGATCCACAGGGCTTCGAAGACAGTAGATGGGGCGCCCAGATATGTCTTTCATCGCAACTGGACCAAATGCTCTGCTATCATAAGCATCCTGTTGTTACACCCACAAACAATAGAACATTAGCTGATTGTTTATTTTATGCTAAATATAGAAGAAGCATATATGTTATACCCCGGGTTTCACTGTTTTATTGTCGAGTAATACCCAGCAGTGACCCGCTGGAAGGCGAAAAGGGTCATCGTATCTGTTAGTAGATAACATCTCGTGTCCTTCAAAAGCAGCCAATCTTCTCACAAGAAATTTGTCTTTGCAGTTAGGGTCACGCATTAACACCACATCTCCAATGCGGATTCTCCTGCCATTTAATCACCCCATTCAATATATGAACTGCATTTTCTTCTTACAAAAACAATCTCAGACACCTACCTAGCATCTGGAATTGGAAATTTGCGAACAAGAAGAGTTCCTCCTCCCTTGATCCCAAATATCGAACGCATCTCTTTTCCTCCTTCGTCCAAATGCATCATTGTTAATCTTCCATATAGAAACTTCCTCTTTATCACCTCAAGCACTTCATTTTGCTCTATTATACCTTTTAAAAAGGCCTGCAATCACATACAACAACTTTCTCATATTATATTCAATGTTCAAACACAATCCCCGTATGATATGCCCACGATCATTCACATAGACAACAGGGTAATAGAAATAACCCCCAAAGTGACACGGTAATGAGTTCGACAGAAAGTATAGTAGACATCTTAAGAAAACCAACCCACTTGTATTAATCACAAAGTGACACACCAACAACATCCCAGTGATGTTCATTATTGAAATTTTGCTAAATAAAGATTCAGAAGTTACCCTTACATAACCTAATTAATTAATCCCTTTTCTCTATATCAACAATTTCACATCCAAAAGAAATTCATTAGAGACAAGATGTAAAGAACAATACACAAAATCACATAATAACTACACGAAAATATGAGAATAATTATAGGGAAAGCCATCAAGAAACCCAACATCAGAATAGTTGAATATAACAACTTTAACAATAATCCAATGTCTTCTTTCGCATTCACAAATCACAAACAAAATCAAGAATCTAGCTAGGATGAAAACGATAGAAATACATCAGAAAATCTTTAAGCCAATCGCATGAAACCCACCAAAAAAACGCTCAAAATGACAAAAAAAAAAAATGAATAAACCATCAAAAAACGAAACGCCCACATTAGGAATCAAGAAAAATCTGCAGAAACAAAAGGTTGATAATCCGAAAAAGGAGTTACCATTCTCGCGTAACAGACAGAATAATCGACTTTGGCAGCAAGGTAGCGGAACCATGTTGAAATCGCAACCATTTCGAAGCTCTAGCCTGCAATCAATCCAGCTTTTCCTTTCTTTCTCTCTGAATTTTTTTTGCACCCTTTTCCGTTTATAGCTAAGCTAAGATTTTATAGTGTGGTTTGCAAGCGATTTTCAAATTTATTTTCTTAAAAAAAAAAAAAGTAGTTTGCAAGTGGTTAATGTAATTAACTCATCCGCCACGTGTACATTATTTAATTTGTGTGTAATTATCTCCAAAAACAAATTTAATTGCTATAAATTATCTAAATCTTTTTAAAAGGTGCATAATTAAATGAAAGTATGTAAATAAAGTTGCTTTACCTTAGCAATTCTCATATATTTTCCAAAATATACTAAAGATATCAATTTCCTTTGAAAAATTAAAATGAAAGTGTAAAAATGAATTTAAAATTTACAATGATTACTGAGAAGCAACTTATATTTATCGGGCACAAAAACTTGCGTGAGATGGTTTCATTGATAATTTTTGTGAGACGAATCCTTTTATCCATATATCAAACTCATATCCTTTAATTTATGAGTGACACTTGTGTGTCCCAGGGGCATTGTGCCCCCAGAATAATCATCAAATGATATTAAATATGTACTCTATAAGTATCATGTATATACTCTTCAGGTGTCACATGTATACTCTTATATTCATATGATACCTGTAGAGTATATTTATAGCACCAGAAAATATAACACTTATAAGATGTATATATATATAACACCTGAAGAACATATATATAACACTTAAATCTGTGCTCCTATATTCCCCAGTGTATATAAGTTTTTGCCTTAATTTATATGTGAATTGGGAAGTTTGGATTGTGGGTCAACCCGTTTCACATAACATGATTTGTGAGACAGTCTCACACAAAACACACTCTTTATTGGGAATTCTTTATTACTTCTTAAAATAACTTTTTTTTTATGAATAAAATGGAATATTTTAAACTATTTTTTCCTTTTTCTTTTAATATTGTAAATAAAACAGAATTTGAAGATCAAATTCCCAACAAAAAATAAATTTAAAGATCAAATTGCAATATAAATAACCATATTTTCAAAAGTTGCAATTAATCTTAAGCTTTTGTAAAATTTGCAAAAAGGTCAACAATCTTCATTCATGGCTGCAATTCGATCAATTCGAATTATAAATGTATTCATGGTGATCTAAGTTCATTTGTTCAAATAAATTAACATGCCGGATGCCACACAATTTTGAAAATAATCTATCTACATCATTAATGTCGTTCAAATGAGGGATAAATTATATGCACGAAAGATTGCTTATTAATCTATCTATATATATACTAAAAGAATAACAAGGAAGGACACATGTCGCCCTCTGGTTATTCATATTTCTCACTTAAAATGTTAATTTAATTAATTCAATTTATATTATATTTCATTTCTCTTTTTGCTTCACGCTTGATTTTTTAAATTTAGTCATGACTTTTATGTTATGTTAGACACACCTTTATGTTATGTTAAATATATATTGAGATAACATCATTTTTAGTCCTGTAAGTTAGGCCTTTTCCATTTTCGATCCATCAAGTATAGCGAATCCAATTGCAGTACCGTAACTTCATTTTTCTTCCGATTTAAGTCCTTTTTTTGCCGGAATCCTACGTGGCAGGCGGAGGTTGCCTACGTGGCAACCAAACCCTAATCCCCAATTTTTTCCGGCGACAACTCAGCTGCCACATCAGCCAAAAAATAATAAAAAATTAAAAAAAAAACGGAAAATGAAATTTCAGAATTTAAAATGCAGATTTAAAAAAACTAACAACTAAACTAAATTGTAAATCAAAAACAGGGGAAAGGGGAAAACAAACCCAAATCGATTCGAAGAACCCTAGAAAATCCCAAATTTGCAAAACCACAAATTCCAAGTAAGAACCCTACAAAATCCGTCTCCAGGAGAGGAAAATGTCGAACTCATGTTCGTATGGGTCTCTCCCATTGATTCGTCTCTGTAATTGTGGCAAGGAAGCTGAACTACGTACGTCGAAAACGCCAGACAACCCAGGTCGAAGGTTCTACGGCTGTGAGGATTGGCAGGTAATGTGATTTCTTGTGTTTTTGGGTCGAATCTATGATGTTTGATTGTTTTGTTCAGGTATAATATTTTTTTCCAATCAGATTTGTTTTGTTCTAAATTTCGATCCTCTGTTTTTGCCCATGTTTTTATCAGTGATATATTTGATTGTTGGTAGTTTATGTATTGTTGGTGTAGGATCCGATAATGGGGTGTAATTATTTTCGATGGGTTGATCCACCGGTGAATGCAAACACAGTCGAACTCCTCACCAAATTGAGAAAGAAAAATGCGAAGTTGGCAGATGACTTGACAGTGATAAAATTGAAGAATCAGAGGTTGAAATGACTTCTTATCATGTCATGGCTGTTGTTTGTAACATTTTATTTGTATTCTTAGGCTTAGTGTTTCAGATTGTATTGCAGATTGTATTGCAGATTGTATTTTCTGTTTTGCTTGCAATAGAGTTTTGCAAACTTTTGGATTGTCATGGCTTTGATTTGCAAACTTTGTATTAGGGATTTTGGAATCAATGAATTTGTATTTGGAATCAGTGAAGAAGTATTGCTTTCATGTTTGCAAGTTGTTTATAAGAACTCAATCATTTGTGAAGGTGACAAGAAAATGAAAACAAAGACAACAATAAAAAAAGGCCTTGCAAAATAAATCAGACTTTAAGATACAATGCAGCTAAAAAAAAACCCCTTGGCCTTCGATTTGATCATAAATATTCAACGTGATAGTAAAGTTCGCAAAAGAGTGTCAACCAACTAAGGATCACTTCAAAGTTATGGTTCCAAAATGCAAGTAAATCTAATAGTCAGTTTAAATACAACTAAAGTAGATTAACTAAAGTGTCATCAAGCTAATGGTCTTTCCCATCTTCTTTCCCTTTCACAAATGGCTTCCTTTTCCAACCAACTCTCACTGCATGTGATGGAGACATCAAATTTGACAAAGTTATAGTTTTCTAAATCAATAGGCTTCCCACTGCATTCACCACCACCCTGACTGCCCTCATTTTTTTCACTCCCAACATAAAACCTAATTTCACTAATGCACAAATATTCTTCAAATAAATTGACCAACTCAGCATCATCTTTCACTACTTTAAAACCACTAGGACCTAAACTATACACTCCTAGGGCTTTTCCATTTTTCCCATCCTTTTCAGCCACATTAAGAAAGAAATTAAGAGTTGCATCCTTTATGTCAAAGTAGTCAAAGACATAGAGGTTACCTCCAACATAGGAAGGATCATCACCCTCTACAATCTTCCCACCAACATATAGCCGAAGTGTAATTTGCTTCTTTTTCGGACCTGTTATGTGAAATATAGTGGCAGATGCAGTCAATATAAAATGCATAAAAAAACCACATAAAAAAACCCTAACTAGTGCTGAACCCTAACCACATAAAAAAACCCTAACTAGTGCTGAACTCAGACAGAAAATGCATAAAAATGGGAAGGAATCTTGACCACATAAAAAGCCACAAACTCTTGACTGTTAGTACACAAAATGGGGACCATTTCACTCAATACACTCTCATACATATATTAAACAATCGAGTCGACCCTACCAACCAAGATAAAGACCAAAATACACCATAAATGACAACAATGGAGGGGCAAATACAAACAAACTTACCATATCTTGGGGGGGGGGGTATGCCATTTATCTAGCGCTCTCTGCTTCATATCTTCTACACAAAATGCCTCGGTGACCAAAGAGTGAGAATCGAAGTCGGAGATTATACCTCGATTTTTGCTTGCTTTGGGTTAGGGCTATCGATTTGGGTTTCGGATTAGGGATTTTGCAATGAGATTTTGATTCCTCTCCTCATTTGGGTTTCCCCCGTTTTTGATTTACAATTTAGTTTAGTTGTTAGTTTTTTTAAATCTGCATTTTAAATTCTGAAATTTCATTTTCCGTTTTTTTTTGATTTTTTTATTATTTTTTGGCTGATGTGGCAGCTGAGTTGTCGCAGGAAAAAATTGGGGATTAGGGTTTGGTTGCCACGTAGGCAACCTCCGCCTGCCACGTAGGATTCCGGCAAAAAAAGGACTTAAATCAGAAGAAAAATGAAGTTACGGTACTGTAATTGGATTCGCTATACTTGATGGATCGAAAATGGAAAAGGCCTAACTTACAGGACTAAAAATGATGTTATCTCATATATATTTATGTCCGGATTTCATACTTTAACTTAAAAAAAAGACTAACTTCGGCATATTTTGTATATGTATATTTACGTAGTATTAGTCATACATTTATGTTATGTTATATATATAATTTTATATTATATTATACATATTTTATATAATATATAAATATATGAATAAGATAGCTAAAATGTATGACTAATAGAAATAAAAGACATGTCCAACATTACTGAAAATATACGAATGTATAATTGAAAATTATAGAGATCGAAAATTAGGATATAAAAATACGACTAATATAACATAATAATAATTGAACTCGACTCAAGAAGATCGATTGGCATGTTTGACTTTGACCTTATTACATAATCTGGAGAGTGAGAGGCAGACCCCCACAGAAGAAAAGCCACGCGTATCTGAGTAGTAAAATCCACCATCGAAACAACAAAACCTTGAAAGCTTCCACACTTCACAATCCCTTTCCTAAACTCTACCTTAAACTGCATACTTCCATGGAGAAATTGGATTTATCCAAGCTCAAGATGGCCTCCTCTTCCCTCGGCGAACGAATTAAGACGAGCGGCGCTCAGATGGGCCGCACCATCAGCTCTAAAATGAAGGAGATTCTACAAACCCCAACGCCGGAATCCAAAATCGTCGACGAGGCCACCGCTGAATCGGTTTCGGAGCCCAATTGGGGCCTCAATCTCCGCATTTGTGCCATGATCAGCCGCGGAGAATACGACGTCGCGGAGATTGTTAGGGCGATCAAGAAGAAGTTGCTTTCCTCAAAAAATCCGGCGACCCAGGGTTTAAGCCTTGAGTTGCTGGAGACGTTGACTTCCAATTGCGATAAGGTGTTCTCTGCGGTGGCGTCGGAGAAGGTTCTGGAGGATATGATGAAGGTGATTGATGATCCGATGGCGGACCACGGGATTAGGGTGAGTGCGATGCAGCTGATCAGGGCGTGGGGCGAGTCTGAGGATCTCGATTACTTGCCAGTCTTTCGTCAAACATACATGGTCAGCGCCTATCTCTCTGTCTTTCTCGTTCTCCATTGCTTTAGGGTTTTCTCTGATAGAGCTTCAGATTTAAAATAACTATTTATTGGTTTATATCTAAAATTGATGAACTCTATGGTCGAGGCTGTGCTTACTTTCTTCGGATTAATGGCTTAACCAATATGTAGATTTGGGGTACTAACTTTTTGTTGTGGAAAGTATGCAAGAATTGTGTTTTGAACTTTGTTGTTGCTAAATTTTATTCAATCTATACATATGAAGACCCCTGGTGATTGTGGGAGGAAACAAACTTGTATTGCTCGTTCAAAATTGTTCGTTTTTCCTGATAGTTTCACACACACAATACACACATACCTACATATATATTTATGTGTGTGTGTGTGTGAGAGAGATTACTAATTAGTGTTTTGGCTGTATTATGATTTGTCTAGGAGTGAAAGAGAACCCAGATAAATGGACAGGCTTCACTTCTCTTAGAATAGATGTTTATGTTGACGCTTCGTTTTTGTAAACTGCTTGGCTTGGCTCTTAAACTATTGAAGATAGTTAACTATTACCTTCGAACTCCTAAAATACTCTGAGCAAGAGCTGAAATTTGGTGCTTCCATGACCTCCTTTTCCTTGAGACTGTATAGTCATATAAAACTCATCAAGAGTAAAGACAAATCTGTCATTGATTTGGAATAAGTCAAATCTGGTTCATGTGACCACAAGAGCAGATATCAATGTCCCCATCATAAAAGACGTGTGTAGTTTATTACTCATGTTTTTTTATTAAAGCACAATAAACCTAACCGTGGGAAAACTTTTGTGGGTGTTTTTCTGAATAAGGCTAGGAACAAGAATCCCTTAATACAGCAAAGCTGCATTTCAATCACATGAGGAAGTGTATATAAATTTTCCCATCGTAAAAGACATTCTGTATAATTAACTACTCATGTTTTCTATAAAAACACAATAAAGTCTATATATGATGTGAGAAGACGTTTGTGGGTGTTTTTTCTATATAAGGCGAGGAATTAAGAATCCCTTTATACAGCAAAGCTGCATTTAAATCACATGAAGAAGGTGGAGCATAATGTGACCTGGCAGACTAAATGAGGTTGTCTTAGGGTCTTAGAGCCTGTGGTATTCAAAGAATTTCAGGCACTGGGGAACACCTTGTACAAGAGCATGCATTATCAAAAGTTTACTGGAAGGCTGAAACAGTTAATTGTCATTTTGTTTTTATGTATGACTGAGCTGAACCGACTTGTAGAATTTGATTTCTTTTTTTCTCAATCAGAATGTGAAACTTTGTGGTTCTGTATGTTTCTTTTAATCCTCCCTTTTCTCCCCACCTTTTGTTTATTGTATGATCTTTCCAGATTCTGTGTTTTAAGAGTTAGATGTTTCTTTCTATTTGTGTAGTTTTTTGCTTCGTTGGTAATTTCAAAAGATGTACTCTATTATGATAGAGACTGATGGGAAACAATGGCTTCACTATCAAGACTTTTTCTTGAATGAATGCACAATCTGTAGTTATGTTTAATTTTTGAGATGTTTACATTTTCTTCTCTGGATCTAATTTGGCTGAATCTGGCAGCAACTGAAATCTAGAGAAATCCCTCCATCTGCACAGGGAGAAAATTTTCCGACCATGCAAAACAACTTAGAGTCTTATCTTGGTGATCAGGAACTATCACCTCCTGAGAGTTACCCCATCCCCAACACTGGTGCAGCAAACGAAGCTCCGACTTTCATTAGTTATGGTTTCCAGTCTATGGAAGAGAAAAAGGAGCTTCTTCTTATTGCTCGAAATAGTCGTGATATCCTCTCCAGCATATTGAACTCTGATACAGAACCAAAACCCATCAAGGTGAATTTATTCTCCAATTTTCAGCACCATAAGATTTTCAGATATTTATTTCACTGGTCTGTTATTTCCCTTTCAGCTGATACTGTTTACTTTCTCATATTTCTGCCTCAAATTCCTATATCATGTACACTATAGATGAGATGGCTTACTATGTCGTGTCACTCATCTTAATTTTTCACAAAGAACTTGTATACTTATGGATGGCTGTCATACTCATAATAATTTTGTATGGTCTTCAGGATGTGTGCTCTCCAGCCTTTGTGTTTCCTGTCGTTTATTCCTTTGTATAATGAGACATATACATATGTTAGAACTTGTGGTCTCCATTCTTTGGTAGGGGCGATGGGGCCTTGTTTGGTAGCCATCACTTTTGTTTACAAGAAGTTTGGGTGTTGCTAATTACTGTTGAAATTGGGGAAACAAATCAGGCCAATTTGGCGTGGTATTTTTTCCCGTATATGAACGAACAGGGACTAAATTGGATTGGACGAAATTGCCCTATTTCCTTCTAACTTTTAGACATGGTTGGGTTAAGTTAGTCCTTTTCTCGTTTGCTGCCAACCCAACTTAAAGCTTTTGTTGTGGTTTTCTGCAGGATGAATTGACAATCAGTATGGTAGAGAAGTGCAAACAATCCCTTCCCATTGTTCAGACAATCATAGAAACCACATCTGATGATGAAGTGATGCTTTTTGATGCTCTAAACCTCCATGATGAGCTTCAACTTGCCATTTCCGAACATGATGAGCTACTAGCTGCCTCTGAATCTGGCCACACGAACGACCATAATAAGGTAGAACTTTCTGGTGATGGAGCCACTTTGCAAACTGAAACAGCAGATCACTCTCAAGCAGGAAGCACTGGATCCAATAAACCGAGTCATCAAGAAGAGGATGCCGATAAAAGCAGCTGAGTTAGAGAGCATTCGACAGCAGCCCAGGTTTCTACCCTTAGAAATCGATGTGAGTTGTAATTATTGAAAATGGTTTTACTTGTTTTTAGGATATGAGATGATTGTACCTATATATGCTTTCTGCTTTCATTAACAGGGATACTCTTGAACCAGACACTTTCTTTCCACATTTCACTACTGCTCATGTTTCATTTTTTTTTTTTTTTCATTTATTATGTAATAACAAATTCTCATGTATTTGTATTTTTTTCTCATCTTTTGAAGTGTTGTCCTAAAATCCCCTTATGTTTTAAAACATAGATTGTACTCAGTGCTCGACTCTAAAATGGTGGCATTGTTTGGTTTCACCATTATGTGTAAAATTTATGCAGATTAGAATTCTTCAATACTTCAAAATGAATCTTTTCAAAATATTTCCTACTGTTTTCTATTTAATTAACTCTCATCATGTATAAAATATCCTCTTATTTAATTTATAAACCTGTCACATATTTAATTTTATATTTAGTAAATGGAAATCATATGTCTATATAATATTTAAGTATATACAGTAAAATAAATATAATAAAATTTTAATCATTTGAACTTATGCATATTTTGTATTGCTATATACAAATTGTTACATTTTGTCGTTCATAATTAAGATGTGATAGAATTTTCAATGGTTTTTGTCCTCACGCGTCGTCAGCCACGCATGTTGTCTTCCTCCCTTTTTTTTTTTCCCTTCTCTCTATGTGAAATAAAAAAAAAAAAAAAAACTTAGAAAACTGTATGTGAGAGCAAAATGTCGAAAATTCCATTGTTGGACATGTAGCTCTACATGATAAAGTTATAGGAAATTGTATAGCTATGAGAGAAAAAACATAGTAATGCAAAATAAAAAAGGTTAATTATGAAAAACGAAATACACATTCTCAAGGTTTAGCTTCAATTGTAATATGAAATTTTTTACTGACACAATAATCATTCAATTTTAACATTTGTTTCAATTAAAAGCGTGTTTAGATTTTTCGAGCTTCAATTGCTATTTGCTGACATAGAGTCCATATTGTACAACCTAATAGTAAACGTGTAGTGTTGAATATTATCATCATCTATATATAAATTTAAATGTTAATAATTAATTATCTTATCTTATATAATTTGGACTCCACGCCAGCAATTGGAGGGATTGTCATCGTCTATAATTTTCGATTGCAATTAACCTAAAAAAAACCCATATAATTCCAAATGATGTCTCTAATAGAAATGACATATTATATAATTAAGAGTTGGATATGAATAAATAGGGTAGAAGCAATGGATTAGAATCCCAAGTAATAGGATAGCATTTAAATAAATAAAGTGAGTTGTTGGATTGAGAGATGAAAGAATGGGGTAATTAATATAGTAATGTGAAGTTGAAAGCATAAGAAATTATAGAAAATCTGATCTGAAAGCTGCACATCCCATAATTGCCGCCAAAGTAACGGTTGGACCAAGACATGTCTATTCCTAGAGATTTCTTCAACACCACTTGTTGAATTTCTTCTCTCTTCCACTATTATACCACGAAATCTTTCATTTGGGTTGCATCGCCGCCCTTCATAATCGATCATTCCTCTGAGTTTACGTTTTCCGGCGGGTGCTTCCTCGCCGGCCGGAGCTCGGACCGCCGGAGATCAAGATGGTGGAAGAACGGCCTCTTGACGACATCAGCGATCAAGAAAGTGAAGAAGAATGCGACGCAGCCGAGATGAAATCCAGGAGAAAAGCCCTGCTCGAGTTTCGCCTCAGGGTGGAGGAAGCGATTCATGGCGACTACCTGTTTGCGAAAAAGCCCCAGAGAGATTTAGAAAATGGTGAGGATGGGAATGGGGAAATTGTTACGTTGTGGGGCGTCCCTTTGTTGCCCAGTGAAGGCCACGAGGGCACGGATGCGGTTCTGATGAAGTTCTTGAAGGCTAAGCGCTACAAGGTCCACGAGGCCTTCGCCTTGCTCCGGAAGACCCTGAAATGGCGAGGGGATTTCATGCCCATGGAGGTTGCTGATCAAGATTTGATCAAGCACCATTTCGACAACGAGTGGTTTGCGAGTGGGGTGGACAAAGAGGGGCGTTCCTTGTGTTACTGTGTGTTGGGGAATGAGTACCATAAGAGAATGATCTTGAGCCCTGGTGGTGGTGATATCAACTGCCAAGATTACTTGAGATGGAGGGTTCTTTGTTTGGAAAGAGGGATTCAGAATCTCAGTTTCAGACCTGGTGGTGTGGATTCAATCATCCAAATCATTGATTTGAAGAACGCCAATGGAGCTGCCACCAAGGAGGTCAAACTCATCTGCAAGAAGATGATCACCTTGCTTCGAGATCATTATCCAGGCCTTGTCCACAAGAATGTGAGTTTTTAGTCACTGGTGAATTCATTGCATTTTTCTAACTGGATTCAATGGGCTTATAGTGGTAGCTGATATCTTATCATGGAATGCAGTTAATCATAAATGTTCCAGTTTGGTTTTTGACTCTAAACGCATTAAACCTTCGGCTCATCACCAAGAGAAGCAAGAACAAGTTCATTTTTGTGAAGCCATCAAGAGTCACAGAGACCCTTCTCAAGTAAAGATAATGTTTAAGCCCATACTCTTGAACTCATATCTCTTCTTTTGCTATTTAATAATCTTTGATTCTATGACCAAATGAAGGCATGCCACCATAGAGAACATACTAGTACAATATGGTGGCTTGAAAAGAGAAAACGACACCGAATTCTCAACAGAAGACAAAGTCCTTGAAGTGAATATCAGAGGAAATGCCACTGAGTACATACAGATACCTGCAAATGAGGTATGTCAATGATGCATCCTATTTACACATTATTTTCCTTTTCAGATCAAATGCAACTCCTTGTTCGTTGTGAATTTCGTACTATAGGTAGGGGTTACGGTGATGTGGGACGTAACTGTGGTTGGATTTGAGGTGACATACAAAGAAGAATTCATACCAGATGATGATTGTTCATACAAGATACTGCTTCAAGAGAGGAAATTGGGAGAAAGCATTCGAAATTCGTTTCATATCAGAGAACCGGGGAAGATTGTGATAACTCTAGTTAATGCTTCATATACTAAAAAGAGGGCTTTCTATAGGTACAAGAGCAGGCCCAGTGTGCCTCTCTATATGTTCATCAGCTCATAGTATTTTCCATGACTTAGTATGGTTGTTTACTTCAGCATTAATGCTTTTTCTTGTTTCTCCTTTGATTTCAGTTTTTGATTTAAGAGAATCAGCATAATCTGTGATTATTTTTCATTAATAAATTGATGATAAAACATTACTTAGTGTTAATCCTTGCATCTGATTCTTGCTTATTGTCTCTTGCTTTATGTTTACTAAAATTCTTGAGTGATAAAAGAGATTGTAATGAGATGTTAAGATCGAATTAGCAATAATCCCTAGTGATCTTTGTATGAATTGGGCACAGGAGCAACATTATGAATTGAAGCTTTCATTTAGCAGTAGAAAAACATGAACACGAGTCATGAACAGTAATAACAGAATAGCATGATAAACTTCATAGAACAATAAGAAAAACATTGCTATAATTGATTAAAACATAGATGAGGTTTTAGGCTTCAACGTCTCTTCAAACTGGTGGTAAAATCATAGTCTGGTGCATTAATCTTAAAAGAAGGAAAAACATAGAGAGAAAACATGGTTCAAAAGGCAAAGGCGTTTGTTCTTCTCATCTTATACAATGCAGATGAATATGATTCATGTGAGATTGTCTTACGAAATAAATTTCATGGAGTGGGTCACCCACAATCCATGCATGACCCATGAAATATGCATTGCCTTGAGAATATTTTTGTATGAATTATTATAATAGAGTTCTGCCTTGCAAAATTATAGGGAAAAAAAGTTTTTTGGTCCTCCAACTTTAACTCCTTAGATTTTTGGTCCTTTATATTTCACTTTATGATTTTTAGTCCTCTATGTTTATAATTTATCATTTTTTAGTCCTCTGACCTACTATAGCAGATAAATTACAAATTTTAACTTGTTATAGCAAGTAAATTACAATATTTTTAATTAAAAGTTACTTTTTAACACTAAACATTTTTTAATTGAGACCAAACTAACTTTTTTTAATTAATATTATGTATTTCTAAAATGTCTAAACTAATATTAATAATTTAAAAATAAACTTTTATTTTTCTATGTTCATGATGTTTATATTATTTTAATATTGATAATTAATAAAAAAATACTATAACCCATATATCGAGATAAAAAATGATATTTAATTACAATATTAATTTAGACATATTATATGAGAAATATAAATTTCTAATTCAATTTTTGTAAAATCTATAATTATTGTGAAACAAATGAAAAATATGTAAAAATAGACTACAAAAAAATGATAAATTTAGGCAAGTGTATGTTGTTCTCAAATTTTTTGTACTTCATCAAAACTTACAACTTTGTCTTGGCTCGAAAATTTATTATTCAATTGTAATTTAAAATGTATCGAGAAACAATGTTGCTAATCATATTCATGTAATGGTAATTTAAAATATATATCTAGAAAGTGTGTGCACATCCAACATTACAATATACTCATATTTTAAAAGGTAATCTAAAATTTAAAATTCATTTAGAAACACTTCCTACTCATCTAACATTAGAATACAAGCCTTACAGTGACATTAAAGTGATCTAAAATATTAAATATATATCTAGAAGATGCCTACTGACCGCGCTGTCGTGACGCGATAAAATTAAATAAAATTCTTCCTAACCTAACTAACTAGTAGATAGGGCAAGTCGGAGTCGATCCCACGAGGAGTGAAAATTTAACTATGCTACCTAGGTTCAATTCAAAGAAACATAAAAGATGTGGGGTTTTGGATTTGATTATCTATCACTAAATTAACTAAGAACCTAGAAAACAAACTAAACAAGAAATAAAAGGATAGAAATCATTCCAGTTAACAGTTCAGTTATCCCCCAATATCAATTATGTCTTAATCAATGTTACACACCTCTCTCAGATTATCATGGAATTATCACCCCTAATCTAACAACAAGCTCTGTTAAACCGAATCGTCTCTTAAAATTAGTTAAATTAGGATAAGATCACTAATTAACCATATTCAATTGAACAACTTAGAAAAAGCTCTCTAGATTTAATTTATCAAATGCATTAATTACTAAGATGATAGGATGAACTAGACTCCAAATACACATGCTCGATTTGATAATCTAGGATTATGCTACCCTAGAGATGCGTGACCTCTAGTTTACTACTAATGAAAATTAAATCACAACAATTAGGATTCATGATTTAAGATTCTAGCAATCAATTATCAAACACTTAACCTAGGTGATCAATCTAAATAAAACATCAATAATCGAAATCATTCAACACAGATAGCATAATCAATTCAATCAAACATCGAGAAGGGAAACCGAATTAATCAAAACATAAATAAATATATGAGTTCAAACATCCTTGCTAACCGAAATTAAAGAATTATCCAATCATCCTTGAAATTGAATCCATGAAAGTAGAATAATAATCCATAAGAAAAGAAATAATCTATTAAAATAATTTTCTCTCTAGAGTGACTTGGAGAGAAATAAAAGAAAGATCTCCCCCTCATTATGTGTGTGAACATATCTTTTTAAGCTCTTTGGAGATGAGCTTAACCCTATTCCGGTCCAAAATCTCGTACACAATCTCGCTGGGCTAGGCTGCAGACGGATCATATTGGCAGACTGGGTTGACACTGGGTGATTTAGTGTGATGGGCTTCTGGGCCCAAACTGCCCCAACTTCGATTTGTGTTCATTTCTCGGCCCATGAACATATTTCTTGATCAAAATATACTCCAAAATTCCTGAATAATAGTGAAAATGATATGAAATATTTTGATACAAAAAACATATATAGATACGAAAATAGTGCATTCAATCACATAAAAGATTATAAAATCTCAAATCAAACCACAATAAAATGCACCAATTTTCTACCTATCACCTACTCATCCAACACTCGCATAACATTAATATTCAGTTTTTGTAAAATTTGTACTTTAATTAAAAAATATATTTCTTATATATATGGCTAAATTAATATTGTAATTATATATCATTTTTTATCTCGATATATGGCTTATAGGTTTTTATTAATTATTAATATTAATAATATAAACATCCTCAACATGGAATTTTTTTTATTTTTTAATTATTAATATTAGTTTAAAATTTTATTTTTTATTTTTTAATTATTAATATTAGTTTAAACATGTTAGATAATGAATACACAATATAATTAGGAAAAGTTAGTTTTGTCTCAATTTGAAAACAAAATGTTTTGTGTTAAAAGTTACTTTTAATTAAAAAAAATTGTAATTTACTTACTATAGACTTAGCAGGTCAAAATTTGTAATTTATCTGCTATAGTAGGTTAGATGACTAAAAAATGGTAAATTTTAAACATAGATGACTAAAAACTAAAAGGTGAAAGATAAATGACAAAAAATCTAAAGAGTTAAAGTTAGAGGACAAAAAAACTTTTTTTCCCTTATATTAATGAGATTGTCGCATATAAGTTTTTATGAAAATGTATTGGAAAGGGGTCTTTGTCCTCAAACTAGGAGGGTGTTTGGTTAAACTTATAAGCTTCTACATCTTATAAGATGTTTGATTTTAGTTTAAAAATAAGTTGATAGACACTACAAGAAAACAGGCGAATTCCAACGGAAAAATTCCAACGGCATAAAATTCCGTTGGAATTTTTCAAAATTCCAACGGCATTTCCAGTGCCATGTCTTACCGTTGGAAATTTCCAACGGCAATTCCAACGCCAGGTGGAAACCGTTGGAATTAACCGTTGGAAATGTCATTGGAATTACTATTCCAACGGCAATTCCAACGATGACTTACCGTTGGAATTTTCTAAAGAGGTTTCCAACGGCAATTCCAACTACACATTACCGTTGGAATTGTTTGAACAAGTATTCCAACGGACATTCCAACGACAGGTTGTCGTTGGATATTTTCCAACAAATATTCCAACGGCTATTCCAACGACAAATCACCATTGGAATTTTTTCAATAATTATTCAGACGGATTTTCCAACGAAATTATGCCGTTGGAATATTCCAACAACTATTCCAATGGAAGTTCCAACTACAACTTGCCGTTGGAATTCGTCCAACAACTATTCCAACGGGAATTCCAATGACAACTTGCCGTTGGAATTTTTTCAACAACGTTTCCAACTGAAATTCCAACGACACGGTGCCGTTGGAATGTTTTCAACAACTATTCCAACGGTTATTCCAATGACTACGCGCCGTTGGAATTTCTTCATCAATTATTCCAATGAAAATGCCAACGACATTGTGCTATTGGAATGTTTCCAACAAGTATTCCAACGATAACGTGTCGTTGGAATGTGTTCATTCATTTATTCCAACAGAAATTCCAACAACAATTTGTCGTTGAAATATTTCGAACAATGTTTCCAACGGAAATTCCAACAACAATGTACTATTGGAATTTTTCCAACACTTATTCCAACTGAAATTCCAACAACAACGTACCGTTGGAATGTTTATAACAAAATTATTCCAACGGATATTCCAACAACAATTTAATTCTGAAATATTTCCGTTGGATATTCTAACGGAAATTCCATCTATAATGTACTATAAGAATTTTTTCTACAATTATTTCAATACCGTTGGAAATATAAATGTGGTAATTCCAATGATAATACCCCCAATGGTATTGCCACTGGAATTAATTTCATTTTTATTCCAACGGAAATCCCATCAACAATGTACCGTTGGAGTTTTTCCAACAATTATTCTAATGGTTGGTAGAGATCGTGCAACTCTAGTCGGTGGCTTTAGGTCGGCTATGATCGTATAACCGCCATGTTCACTATATATGTATGGTCGTCTTGAACCGGTGCTCATGAGTTTTGCTTATGGACCGAACATAAATTACTTCTCAAAATCGCTCATGGACTGGACAAAAATTATTTGTGCAAATTTCATAACTCAACAAAATTAAATTAATTATGTTCTTTGGTTATTTATTATTATTAATCTACCCATTTATATTTTCAATAGTACAAAATGATTCTTGAATATTTTAGATCTGAAACATAAATAAATAAATATGTTTTTAAATTAAAAAATAAACAAATTAAATATTAATTACTTGAGAGGTGTATCAAAATATATAACAATTTTATAAGAAAATTACATAAAAATTTAATAAATGTATGAATTATGAATCCCTAATTAGTATAAGAAAAATAAAGGTATGTTCCTAAGTGTAGATCCCCATATCAATTCAAATTGAAACCCTATCTCTCATCTCCATTCACACACCCGTCACCCTCTCTCTCAGCGGCTGACCGCCGCCCGCCGCCCGCCGCTATCTCCTCTCTCTCAGCAGCCGCCCTGCTCCGCCCCTGGACCGAGATGCTGTGCCGATTCTGCCACTGTCGCAGCCACTGTCGCAGCCTCCCGCCGCCCGCCGCTTCCGCCCCTCTCTCTCCAGCGGTCGCTTCCGCCACTGTCGCAGCCGTCCCAGCCGTCCCCGGTAAGATGCAGCTTGGTGCCCTAAATTTCTTTTCTAGTTCTCTTAAATCTCTGCCCTGCTGCTCTCTAAGATGTTGAAGAAGAGAACCCCAAAACTTCACAACTCTGTGTGTCTCTTCTCCTGAAATGGCTGATGTAATAAAACTATCTTGCAGTTCTCAAAGCTTTTCCTCTTCGCTGCCAACTTCTTTCTCCTCGTCTTTGAATTCTTGCCAACGAGCTCTTCCACGAAACCAAGGAGGATTGCATAAAGGGGCAGTTTCTGTTCCAGAAATTTCTTCTGTTGGTGGGGGTTTTGTCTCTCCCTTTGCCTTTAGACCCCGCAAGCAATTGGGTTCTTTCAAGGTAAATAAGCCAACTTTCTTGGATTTTAATGGATTCTTGAACATGGGTTTTGTTTGATTTCGTAATCAGTGTTCCTACTTGATGAGATTGCAGTGAAATCCTACTAAGACCTGTGTCTCTTTGATGCTTTTTTTGCGTTTAAAATCTCATTTATTTGAAGTTAAATTTGGGTTTGGAAGGAAGATTGGGCCAAGTTATGACTGCTTAATTTATATGAAGGTTTGATGATATATTTTATCAATAGAATTGCTTAATTTTTATATGTTGGTATGATTATGTGAGATTTTGGGTATTCTGATTATGTGACCCGATAGGTACGCATAATGTGATAAGCTCTTAAATTAAATTACTAAGTATACTAAGTGGATTGATATTTGGTGATGACATGGCCTTATCTTAATTTTGATTTGATATTGTTCTCCAATTTACAATCATATTATAATTAAACCTAATTAATATAATGTTGGAGTCTCTCTTCATGTGCAGCAGGGGAGGTTAGAAGGTAGATATGGCTTTACTGATGACAGGGATGGAGCTACTGTGCTTGATGCTGCTGCTGATGGTGCAGTTGTGGTAGGAAAATTCATGTTCATGAGTGGTATGTGGCAGGTCAAAGCACTGTATTTTCTTGCTATTTCTAAGGTGTTTCAGAAGGAATAGAGAAGAGACGAAGATGAAGACTATGTAGTTTTTTAGGTAGTTATAGTTGTTCAAGTTGTATAGTAGAAGACAATGATCTTCAACTTTGTTGTTTTTTAGATGAATTATTTTATAATAAACTTTATGTTATGTTGATCGATCTTAACTATGTACATGGTGTTGTCTTAGACATGACTCAACCACAACGGTTAATAACCGTTGTGGTTGACATTTTCAACAACGGTTAATAACCGTTGTGGTAGACCCACCTCTACCACAACGGTAGAAATCTGTCTACAACAACGGTCAATAACTGTTGTGGTTGAGCGAAATTCTTGTAGTGTTGGAAACAAATTCCAACGGATATATGCCATTGGAAACTCCGTTGGAATTTTTTCCAACGGTAAAATACCGTTGGAAACGCCGTTGGACACATTCCAACGGTAAATTACCGTTGGAATTACCGTAGGAAAAGGCGTTGGAATTTTTGTGTGGGAAAAAAAATTCCAACGGTAGTTTCCGTTGGAATTACCGTTGGAATTTTTTTGCCGTTGGAATTTCCCTTGGAATTTTGAAATTCCAACGCCCACTTTTCCAACGGAGCAAATTCCGTTGGAATTGCCGTTGGAATCACGAATTCCAACGGAAAAACAGCAGATTCCAACGGATTTTGTGCCGTTGGAATTTGACAGTTTTCTTGTAGTGAGAGTGTTTTGATAAATAAGATGATGCAACTTATAAAACGTTAGTAATGACAATTGTATAATTTAAATGATCAAATTTGAAGGTATTTAAAAAAAAAAAAGATCTTATTTTAAAATTAAGATGTGATTTTCTTCTTATCAAAAAAGAGTTTATAAGCTCTTTATATCTTATTTTTGGATGAAATAAGATATTATTTTAAAAACTTAACCAAACATTTTTTAGGATTTATATAATCGTTCGACGGGGATTTAGGAAGACTTAGTGAATTTGGGTTTGAGATTTGTGGATTATAAAAATGTGGATATTAATAATTGTATACTTCTTTTGGTATTTTATACGATATGATTAGAGTAACACTTATGTGCCTCTGGGACACGGTGCCCCAACTGAAATCTGCATGATGTTAGATATATACACTTTCGATATCACGTGTATACTCTTAAGTTATTACTTACATACATAACAAAAAATCAATATTTAGTGAATAAACAAGTAATACCTCACGTGATACCTAAACATTATATATCTAATACCTATCACTGAATAGAAAATAATACCTTAAGAGTATGCACGTGATACCGGAAGAGTATATGTCTAATACCACGTTTGAACATGGAAAAGTAATACCTTAAGAGTATACACGTGATACCCGGAAAGTATATTGAAGTATCACGTGATACCTGAAGAGTATATGTCTAATACCACGTTTTAACATAGAAAAATAATACCTTAAGAGTATACACGTGATACCCGAAAAGTATATTGTGGTATCACGTGATACCTGAAGAGTATATGTCTAATACCACGTTTTAATATGTAAAAGTAATACCTTAAGGGCTAGTTTGGATTGAGTGTTGGGATTGTTTAGGTGGGATATAGTAGGTTTATTTTAACTCTTGATGTGACATATTTTTTTGTTTGAATTGTATGTTTAGTCTAGTATGATTAGTTGAAGTTTTTGTTTGGATTGAAGTACTGTGACTTTTTTTTTAGGTAGGCTTAATTTTTAACTTTATGTTTGGATTGTTTTATTATTATCATATGTCCCTAAAATACCTAAAATGCCCTTCATGAATCTACACAAAAGTTCACCCCTATTTCTTGTGTGTGTTTTTTCGAAGTATCTTTGCAATTCTTTTGTGACGCGTCATCCTAAATGTAAATAACATAAATTGTGTATATTTTTCTAAATTAAAGTTTTTCTAATTTCCTTAGTTGAAATTTACTGAATGAAAAGTTTTTCATTCATTTTTTAAAGATACTGTCTCAATTTCAAAACTCGAAAAGATCATGTCCCTAGATGATGTAAAGACTAAAGTTAATGTGCTAAATTTGTAATTTCGACTTATTTATTAAATTTATTTAATTAATTGATATTTCACCATAAAATTTGTATGTAACCATAAAATTTATATTTCACCTTATAGATATCTCAATCTATATCTGTATTAAAGAAATAATCAAGATGAACACATATCGCAGTCCGGTTAATTCTAATTCTAATTTTTATTTCATTTTCAACTAATTCACTTAATATTTCTCATTTGTTATAATTGAACATTAAATGATATAATGCTAATTTAAAAATAAACGGTTTTAATAATTATGATTGCTCATATTATGTAACTTAAGAAATTTTACTCAATTTTTTAATTAAAATTGATTGTTGCAATTGCGTTAAATGATAGTTGAAAATGTTTGTCATAATTAAATTTCATATATATATATATTAAGTTAAGAATTACTGGTAAATTATTATAATAATTAAGTTTATTTATAAATAATAATTTCAAAATATCAGTGTGTTGTACAGGGGTTATACTAGTTAGATACCTATTTGATGACATTATTGATTTTTTTGGCATGCATTTTATTGAATTTAATTAGGTTTCAGTAGAATTTCAAAATGGGTTGATAATGGTTGTGATTTGTGAACTATTTATATGAGGTAAAGTAGATATTTCAGCATAAGGAGTGAGGACATTAGTGTAATTTTCTAACCTATCACTATTGGGCTAATTCATGAGATTTTAAACCCACCAATTGGGGTGAGTTTAATAAACCCTTCACCAACCCGCCCACATCCTGCCAGCCCAACACTTTTTATTCCGGGCCCTATATCAAAACCGGGCCTAAACCACAATCCAAATGCACTTTTTGGTGGGTTTATGGCTGGTATATTTTCCCAACCTGAAACCAAACTAAGTCTAAAAGTATACACGTGATACCTGAAAATTATATATGTAATATCACGATTTAACATGGAAAAGTAATACCTTAAGAGTATACACTTGATACCTAAATAGTACATATGTAACATCACGCACTAGGGGTACGAATCTAAGATCTAAGGGTGGGTATACCGAAAATCTCATACCGATACCGTACCAAAAATTCAGTATCAAAATATTACCATTATTGTACTGAAAAATTCGTGATACCAAAATTTCGGTAAGTAGTCATACCGTTTCATACCGAAATTTTCGATGTACCGTAATGCCGAAATGAAAAATATATACCGAAACTTCGATATATCGAAAATACCGAAATTAAAATTACATACCGAAACTTTGGTATACCGAAAATACCGGTATACTGAAATGAAAAATATTATATTTATTAATTTATTAATATGAAATTAATATATATATATATTATATTAATTTCGGTATTTCGATATATACCGAAATACCGAAATTTTGAGAATAATCATACCTACTCCGTACTGAAACTTTCGGTATATTTTTTCGGTACGATAACCTCGGTACTTTGACATTTCAGTATTTTTGTCCACCCCTACTAAGATCTATACCCAGGATTATATAAGTTTTTGTCATCTAATTATGGTTGAGATTACGCAATCACATTGAGAATGATAGAAAAAATAAATATTTTTATATTATTTTATTTCAAAAAAATAAAATAGAAAAGTAGGGTAGACCTATAAGATTATAATCTCATGACAAATATGGATTGAGATTTGGCTCATCCGAGATGAGCTAGTCTCAATCCAAACAAAGTCTCAAACAATTTATAAGATGGAGTTTTAAGAAGTTTATAAGTTCATTCAAACACCTTTTGAACCGCGGATCATAAATCTTAATTTTTAGGCTTACAATGGTTTTTGTTATTTAAGATAGAGAGAATGCAAGGGAGTGACACAAGCTTGCAATGGTTTCCTTAAATAAGCTAGAGAGAGTAGAAGGAAGTAAGATCATCCCATTTACATTTTACAAAACTCGTGCTGAATGGTTAAACCAATGTCTTATGAATCTATTCCAGGCTAGCTCGTTCATCTATTCAAATCCAACACTACCCCTAAAGTAAATTTAGAGCACCAAACTCAATAATATTTTCAAACAAAGTAAAGATGCCTAGATTACATACAAGGTACATAAATTAGGCACCCACTTTCTCAATTAAACACTATTACTTGCCAAATTGTCATAAACAACTTAGAAGTAAGAGAACCATTCAAAAACTACTCCTTGCATCTCTGACACTAGCAAAAATATAGTATGTGCCATCATAATACAAAAATATAGATCATAAAAACCCAAGTATATGAAATAAAAGACTTGACTAAAAGAGCAAATTTCAATTATTGATCTTAATTAAACCTCTATTAACCACATTTGAAATAATAGCTCAAAACTAACTCATACACTAACCATACTCGGTATGTATACTAAAATGGCCAGATTAATTAATTTCTCAATCATTTTTAACAATTGGAGCTCAAATTAGCTCAATTTTACAGTTTAATGAACATGAATTGACGAGAATTTCGAGAAACCATGGGAAAGAAAGAAAGAAACAAAGTTGAGCAGACAGAAACACACAAGGTAATTTAATTTGTAAGATTGTTAGAAAATGAAAGCCAGCTGGGCTTGCCAAAATCGTAGGTGTATGGCAAATGGAGGTGAGCAAACATGCATAATGCAGAATGGCAAAATCCCTCTGCTTCAATCTTGCATATGTGTCAATTGCTAAGCCCTCTTGTTCCCCTATAAATACCAACTCACCCGAGTCGCCACAATTCAATCCAATCCAATCCACCATGGCTAAGCTCTTTCTTTCTGTTCTAAGCCTTCTTCTGCTCTCGGGTTCGAGCCTTGCTCTTCGGGAGCAGGGCCAGTGCCAGATCAGCAGCATCGAGTCCCAAGAGCCCTCTCACACCCTCAGATCCGAGGGCGGTGAGACCGACTTCTGGGACTACAACCACCAACAGTTCCGATGCGCCGGAGTCTCCATCCGCCGCCACAGGATCCAGCAGAAGGGCCTCCTCCTCCCTGTCTACCACAATGCGCCTATCTTAGTCTACGTTGAAAGAGGTTTGTGTTCGTTAATTCAGCTCCTATGATCAAGAAGAATGTGTGTACATGTAGTGACCTTGGTTGTTTCATGCAGGTCGGGGCATTTACGGGCTCATGGTTTCGGGCTGCCCCGAAACATTCGAATCCTCCCAGCAATTTGGGGAGGAGGAAAGGAGCCAGAGATTCAGGGATCAGCATCAGAAGATCGGAGAGTGCAGAGAGGGTGACATCATCGCCATCCAAGCAGGTGCACCTCACTGGGTCTACAACGACGCTGATGAGGACCTTGTTCTTGTCGTCTTCCACGACAATGGCAACAACGCCAACCAGCTCGATCAGAACCCAAGGGTGAGTCATGATCTAATTCAATCCAAATGGGCCTAGACTCTAGTATTTCATGAATATCTCATATAGGCTCTAATTCTGATGAATGTATACTATTGCATGCATGAAGTCATTCTTCCTGGCCGGAAACCCGGAGAGGGAGGAAGAGAGAGAAGAGCACGGGCGGCGAGGAGAGAGGCAACGTCAGCTGGGCAACGTATTCCGAGGCTTCGACGATCACACATTGGCTGAAGCATTCGGAGTGGAGGAGGAGACGGCAAGAAAGCTGAGGGGTGAGGAGGATGAAAGAGGGCACATCATCAGAGTGGAGAGAAGCCTCCGCGTGATAAAGCCACCGACGAGAAGGGAGAGAGAGGAGGAGGAGGAGGAGGAGAGAGGGGGCTACAGAAATGGGATGGAGGAGACCATATGCTCAGCTAAGAACAGGGAGAATCTTGACAGGGCCTCACGCGCCGACATCTACAACCCACAAGCAGGGCGGTTCTCCACCCTCAACTCCTTCACCCTCCCCATTCTCCGATTCCTCCAACTCAGCGCTTCCAGAGGTGTCCTTTACAGGGTACGTAACTAATTCGATTTTAACCACAACTGAAAAATCGAAATTTGAAATCAAATTGGCTCCTAAAATGATAGATAACCCAAAAAGTTACTGTGTATTTAGCCTGATTACATCATTTGCTTGGTTAAATTTACGGAAAATATAAAGAATGACCATTTTACATTGATGGACAGAACGCGATAATGTCACCATACTGGCACGTGAACGCACACAGCATAATCTACGTGACACGCGGAGCGCTGAGAATGCAGATCGTGAACCACCGGGGGCAGGCGGTGTTCGACGGGCAGGTGGGGAAAGGGCAGGTGGTGGTGGTGCCGCAGAACTTCGCAGTGGTGAAGCAGGCGTCGGAGCAGGGCGGCGAGTGGGTGGCCTTCAACACCAACGACAACGCCATGATCAACACCCTGAGCGGCCGCACCTCCGCCTTCAGGGCATTACCCGCCGACGTCATCGCCAACGCCTATCAGATCTCCAGAGAGGACGCCGAGAGGCTCAAGTATTCCCGGCGAGAGACCTTCTTGTTCAGTGGATCGTCTCCGGCCAGGCCAACACTTGCTTCTGCTTAATCAATAAAACATCAATGTAAATTTTATATTTCAATAATGGATGTATGTAGCTGTTTATCGGCTTTCTACACTTTTCTTCTGAGTTTATATCAATAAGACCTTTATTCCTACACCTTCATTTCCACCTCCATTTTCTTTCATATAATATTCATATTCTTCCACAAATAATCAGATTAATTCCATGAATGTGAAATAACTGCACTAATTATTATCTAACGTGGGTGAAACTATCACACGAATGGAATGATAGGATAGTTGATCAAAATTCTAACATTTATACACAAATATTCTACCCACTAACTTAATATCATGCTGTGAAATATAACTAACAAGAATACTAAAAATGAGGTACTAATTCAATAAGTTGTATATCTAATATGTAAGTTTATGAGATTATGCTTCTAATTTTTGACTTAAGTCCAAAATTCCAAGCAGATGTGTAGTTCTTCCACTTTTCTGGCTTGCTGGCTTGGTTCAAACTACTAGGTGTATATCACTTATTTGAAACAAATCATTTTTATCTCCAAATCAAATTTATATGTGAATTGTGAATTATGTGTTAATCTGCTTCTGTTAGACGAATCACTTTTACCTACTAATCAAATTTAATCCTACATATTTATATATGAATGATAAAGTTTGAATTGTGAGTTAGGGTCTCATAGAAGCACACAATTAGCTTTTGGATAAGAGATTATATACATTTACGTATACAAAATGTCACAACCCATAAAACACTAAACACATCTCAATTGTATGAAAATAAAAGATATAAAAACTAAATTTTTGGGACTTTGGAAACTCCCATCCTCTGAACTTTATTTTTTACAGATTCAAAAATAAAAATAAAAATTCAATTCCATATTACCCCCAAAGATTTGATTGTAAATTTTCGTAGTCGAGTATGTTAAAGCCCATTACATAAAGTCTCATCTGCCTCATCAAATCAGTACCAAAAATTAGGGCAAGAAATCACAACACACTGAGTGAATCAACTTCAACAAGTTATGTGCTTTTTCGTCTTCGCCGGAGAGTTTGATCTAGTTTCTGTTATTTATTTTCCGGTGGAAAACCGACTACTCAATCCCCTACTGCCTACTGTACAGCAAAGGCTGTCGTCGCAGCGTGATGCTTTCTCCATTTCTGTTTCTTGTTTCTTTTTAATTTTTTTAATCCTTTCATTTTCATTCTTATTAAGAAAACCAGTGATCTAGGGTTGCGTTTCTGTTCTTTCCTCTATAATCCTGCTCTGTCATTGTCCGGACATTTCCTCCATAGACCATCTTATTAGATTCTTGCTGTATTGTGTTGTTAAACAGAGGTTTGAGAATGACACCAAATGAAGGGCCTTGCAATTGTAATGATTCTTGGATTATTAAGTATATTGGTGTGGTTTTTTTATGTTTAAGGGGTCTTACTTTCATGGCAGCTATTTCTGTGAAGTGAGACTTCTTATGGAAAGGGTAGTTAATCACTTATAGATATCAAGAAACACTTTTGCTTATGCTCGTTAATTGAAATTCAGAATCTTTGTTTCTTCTCATGTATTATTTGCCTATCTCATTTGTTTGTACAGTATGGTAACCTAAGTATGGACATTGTGTGCACTAATAAGAAATGAAATATTATTGAATTATAAATAAATTTGTCTGGGAAAGATCAAGTATTCATGATTTTATGAATATGTATGTCTGTAAAAACTCTGATCAATTAACCATAATGTATATGTGCAATAGAGTGTACTAAACTCCGATTTTGGAATGGTGCTGCTATTGAACCCTATCAAATTCCTTACGCTTTCCGTTTGTCACATCTTTTATCTTGAATTCTCTTATGGCAGATTTGTCCCTGGCTGTAATGAGGATGTAGAGTTGATTCGGTGAATCATATGCTTTTCAGCAACACTCTGATCGGGTTTATCTGAACTATGTTTGGTTGAGAGATTTCTTAGGGATCGAAATACTAATTTCATTGCAATGAAAAATCAAAAGGCCTATGTCCTCAAATGAGGTTTTAGGATCATGAAAGTTCTCTTAATAACCAACACTTGAAAAGGACCATTTCTAGCCAAATTAACTGAATTACCCTTTGGGCCATCTATCCTTTCCAATTTTGATCCTTTTGAATTTTCTCACCGACCTCTCACCTTCCCTGGTCCTCCCAACTTGTAACCCCCTGCCCCCCACCCCCAAAAAAAAAAAAAAAAAAAAGTCCCGCACACGCTTTAACCTAAAAAAAAAAAAACTCAACCTACTATTTTGAACAAGGTGGATTGTCTATTCGAGATAATGGAAGAGTCCATCATCCATGGAAGGATATGTTTTCGAAGAGGATGTTGAAAGTGACATCGAAGCTCCAGTTGATGTACAAGAGGTGAAGTCTGAATCTTGAATTGATTAACTTATGCAACTGTATTCTCTTCTTTTTTTTTACATGAAATCAATGTATATTCGAATGGCTTGTCCGTTAACTTGGATATTTTGGCATGAGCTAATAAGCTCTTTTTACCATAAGATTTATGTCTTAACATGAAATTGATGTGTTCTGATTTGCTGGTCTTGTGTTGCTTGTGTGAATGACACAAACCGTTTTTAAATGTTTCGTATCACTTCAAATCTAACCATCGTCGGTTGCTCACTATGATTCTTGTCATGTTATGGTGCCTTTATGTATGGTTCATATCAACAAATGTTTTAAAATGGCTCGTGACATTATTTGCTTGGTTTTTGTCAATTAATTTGGAATGGGGAAAAATTCAAAATTGGTCCTGCCCCAGGGCTGTCGTACGATTTTAGTCCTGTTAAAATCGTAATTTCAATTTTAGTCCTCTTAACTCAAAATTTGTCCAATTTCAGTCCAATTTCGCCGGAAATTTCAAATTCCAGGCCAATTTCCGGCGAGTGTACTGCACTCGCCCCCAATTTGTACAATTCCTCCAAATACGCTCACGTGGCCTTTTTTTATCCAGTTGGCAGTCCACGTCAGCGGCTGAAATTATAAAATAAATTAAGAAATGTAAAAACATAATTCTAAAACTTAACAAATAAAAAAGAAATAAAAAACAAATAAAAAACAGAAAAAGGAAAGACAAAAAACGGGATTCAAATAACAAAAGGGGGAAAATCCCTAATCTCCCAAATTCTCAAGAACCCTAATTGAGCAAGACAATGGAGAAGAAGCATTCCCAGGGAGGGGCGAAGTGGAGGGGGAGTTGGTGAGAAAGAGGAAGGCGATTTTGGGGCGGTGGAGGGCGGCGAAGGGTGATGGAGAGGCAGGATTTGGCGGAGGGAGAAACGTAGACGATAGCCTTGTGGAGGAGAGAGGGGTCATCGAGCTCATCAGCGAGGGAGATGGCGATTTGGCGAGAAGTAAGCAGATTTCTTCTGATAAAATGGAGTCCAAAAGAAAGCAGATGCAACAAGTAGATAGATACACAGCAAACATACAATATCAGACAAATTTCTTCTACAGAGCTTCTAATTTAGAAGATTTGCAGCTGTTCGTACATTTACATTGCTGAAAATTCGAAGTCAACTCACTCCATTCTGTGCATCACGCACACATTCATTCTGCATAATCGTCTATGCATAAACACAATTGAGAGCCCAAATTGAGAACAATACAGTTTTCCTCATTCAAATATGAAGGCGAAGACTATGTTTAATGTTTTTGTTAAATTTGATTTTTCTTTTTCTTTTAATTTTGTTCCTTTTTTTTCATTTTTTGATATATTTTTCATTTTTCAAAAATATATCTTATGACTTTTTTTAACTTTTCATTTTTTTGTTAAATACTTTTTTTTGAATTTTTTGATTTTTTTCTCTAATTTTTGATTTTTTTATATTTTTTATTAATTTTCTATTTCATAGAAATGTAAAATTCATTTCCACATATGTAAAGTTTAGCCACGTCAGCGACAACTCAGCTTCAAAGTTAAATTGGGGGCGAGTGCAGTACACTTGCCGGAAATTGGCCCGGAATTTGAAATTTCCGGCGAAATTGGACTGAAATTGGACAAATTTTGAGTTAAGAGGACTAAAATTGAAATTACGATTTTAACAGGACTAAAATCGTACGACAGCCCTGGGGCAGGACCAATTTTGAATTTTTCCCATTTGGAATGACTATTACATTAATATCAGGAACCATGGTGCATGCATGGCTGGTCATCACACTAACTACTTATATTATGATATGTTTTATATGTTTATTTAAGAATTCTGTTATATATCTTTGTTTTAGATGTAAATTACTTTAATTGGCTATATTGGTATTTGTCAAATCATATATTCATGTCATCTAGGTTGCTTGGTCATGGAAGAGAGAGGCATTTCAGAGACAAAAAGCTGGTATTATATTTTACGTGACATACGCACTGAACTGGAGATTGTTGGTGATGATGTGTTCCAGGAGTTTGTGAACTCCTGTTGCATGGAGTTCAACTGGAAGGGATACTCTTCTAATGCCACTCTTCATGCACTTATAGCTCAAGAGATGGATTAGAATGGCGAATGCTCCAGATGATGAGTTGTGGTTTCGCAACATATTAGATTTTCTAAGTAGGAGTGAGTTTGCAGATTGCGGTTCGGTGATTCAGCCTTTGATCCTAAGGTACACCATAATCCACCTGAGAGCGGTGTATATGTTAGACGATTACAATCTTTGGGTCGCCTTTCCATAGATCAGCTACGTACGTGATCGTTTTAGCAGTGGCCTGGCGATGCACTTAAAGTGGCGAAGGTTTTGTTCGTGTACTAGTATATTTTATTTGGTGTGGATGGTGGGAAGGCGGTCGATGGATATATATGGACATTAGTTGAAGATCATGAAGAGTGGGAGAACTTTCCATGGGGAAAGTGTTCATTTCAAATTCTCTTGCGTTACGTTAATGCTAGCTCTTCCTACAACGCTACACAAGCCTAGTCGTCGCCCGCCGGTTTATCATTTTTACGGATGCACTTTTCCGTCGAGCTATTATTTATATTTTTTCGACCAGGTAGGTATGGTTTGCATTATGTTTCATGAATCGCAAAATTAACAGGATCAGCCATTGAGGCTGCAAAAGGTGGGCCCATCAGAGCAGAGTGGCGGAGCCGGTGTCGAGTGTCGTGCGAGATATCTATCGTGCAAGACGAGATCGGTAGATTAATGGAGTGTAGCTAGCATTCGTCGTATATATGGTTCCAAATGAGATGAGACATATGTTTCATTATTGTTCCAGGACTTGTGTAACTAAGAAAAATATACCCAGGCCATTAACAAGGGGTCATCAGTTGAATTTCAGTGCACACTCGGTCGGTTGTGTTCTGATATGGTGGTCTTAATTTCACAGGGCACACTGTGAGGCTTGACCTAACCAAACCTCCTAAATTTTCATCTAATATTATCTATATACACATATCTATTCTACTACTTGTATAAAAGTATGGATATTTCTTATAAAATATGAAGTGTCTAGCTAATATATTTTTAATAAACATTACTCCCCCCGTCCCATGAAAATTAGCCTACTTGCCATTTTCGTTTGTCCCACTTAAATCTGCCAGCCTCAAAATGGCAAAGAAAATTTTACTTTTTTACCCCTCAATTTCTTTCATTTTACAACTTTTGCACTAAAAAAGTTGGTTTAAATTACAAAATTGCCACTCAAAAATATTAAAATAACACATCCAATCAGAGTCAACAGTTTTTTCTTAATATTTGTGCCGGTCAAAGTAGGCTAATTTTCATGGGATGGAGGGAGTATTATTTAAGTTATAATAGTAATTTAGGATTTTCATATTTAAATAATTTTACATTACAATTCTAAGTTAAAATCATATAGAAGATCTATTCTAAGTAAACCATTATATTGGAACTCTAATTTAAAATCAATACTTTTGTTATTAAATCAAAATATTTGTCAAGTAAGTAATTAAATAAATATTATTTAATTGATTAATATACATTTTCAAATTAAAGATGCATTAATAGTAAAATTAAATAAAGAGTATTCTTGACTGTTATTAAATCATAGAAACAACAAATCTGAATTAATTTAATTTTCAAGTTTCATTCTTACATCTAATTTTTTGTTACCGTTTTGCTTTTTAAAATACTAGAAGATCTAAATATTTTCAATAATACATTGAAACTTATTATTGTGTTTATATTTGTTGGTGTTGCATTCTTCCAACAAACATTGTAGATGAAGAAAAAAAAAAAAAGCATATTGAAACTTCATTTATTTACACAATTTTTTGAAAGGAAGATATATTTTTTTAATTTAAATTTATCATTAAAATAAAGTTAAATTTAATTTTTCTCTACAAACCCATTTTTTATATATATAGTTCGTGGGGTCCCAACCCAAGATGTGAGGACTGGTGATGATACTATTTTTAGATGGGATAAATGTGGAGCAAACATAGAAAGAAGGAGTGGAGACCACTCTATTATTTCATTTCATTATTAACTTGACTCGATCACTACAAATTATTTAGTGGACATCTGAACATAAACGTCATTAAACTCAACCTCGAAAAACAAAGGTTTTTCTGAGACACAAAATGGATCTAATACTGCTTTCCATGGAGTGGAGATAGCAAGTAACTCTGGCTACCCCTGTTCATCTTCAACGCCTGTCCCTCTTTGGGTGACATCTCATACGCATTTGTGATCACTTGAAGCGGCATTGCTCTCATCACCGACGTGTATCCGGCCATCGGATTCCTCATTGGCCACCCGCTCGTCTTGAACGCCACCCACTCGAACCCCTCGTTTCCGGCCTGCGCTGTCGACGTGTAGAACTGTGGCACCACCAACATGTCTCCCTCATTCACCCTATCATTCATCAGAGCTTGCCCCTTTTGATCCACAATCTGAATCTGAGCACCGCCTCTTGTCACGTACACCACCGAGTGTCCCAGCGTCGCCCAGTGTGGGCTCAACAACGCATTCTGCACTACTTATATATCAGAATTTGGAGAGATCGATCGAGATTCTTGAAAATGAATGGAATTAACTTACAGGGTAAAGATTGCCTTTCTCGGCGCTCATGTCCATGAACTTGAGAATGGGGAGCTTATGCATGTCGACGACGTTCAGCTTTCCGGCTTGCCTGGAGAAAATGTCGGCGTCTCTTGTCTTCTCAATGTTGGTTCGAATGTTCATGCTGCAGAATGTTTCTTCGATGCCATTCTTGGAGTACTCCGACGAGGGTCGTCTCCTGAACTGCTCTTCCTCTTCCTCTTCGGGGACGATGAACCTCATGGGTTCTCTCACTATCACGCTCAGCCCTCTCTCCTCCTCCTCGCTCTGCATCCGCCGGATTATCTCCTCCGGCACGTTGAACGCCTCAGCCATTAGGCTGGCGTCGAATGCTCGGAATATGTTGTGGAATTTCTGCTCGCCTTGCTCTTGCTGCTCGCTTCTCCTCACTCCACCGGCCAAGTAGAACGCCTATTCAAATGTATTCAGTCAATCCTACGTACATATATATATTGATATGTGTGTGGAATGTGTGGATGTATGTTAATTACTCTGAATTTTTGGTCTAGTTGGTTGGACTGGTGGTTGAGGTCGTTAACGGAGACGGCGATCAAATCGTCGTTGCCGTCGTTGAAGCACCAGTGCACAGCGCCGGCGGGGAGAGCAACGATGTCTCCTTGGCGGATACGGTGCACCTTCTGGTGCATGTCACCGTGCTGCTGTTCCACAACTCTCTCTCGGGTGAATTGACTCTTATGCCCCTCGAATGTCTCGACGCACCCCGGGAAGGTGATTCCGATGAAACCCTGACCTGCAAATCAACCAACACACACACATTACACCCACTGACAGTGTGCATGATATAGTGTGTAAGAGTGAGTACCTTTTTCGATGTAAACGAGGCGGGGAGAAGGGTGGTAGTTGGGGAGTGAGAGGGCGTTGGGTCTGAGGATGTTTCTCATGGCGGCGATGCCGGCGCACTGGAACTGGGGGAGGGTCTCCTCCCAGAGCTCGGTGACGCCGCCCTCTGACTGGAGGCGGCGGCGGGGCTGGGCGGCGGAGATGCGCTGGAAGCGGCATTGCTGCTCCTGGCTCAGGCGTGGGATGGTGCTTCTTTCTGCGAATGCACAAGAGACGAGGAGGGAGAGAGAGAGGGCGAGAAGAAATGGAGACGCCATTGTTGTGTGCTGTGAAGAAAGATGGGATAGAGAGGTGGGGTTTTATAGGAGAGTTGTGGAGTGAGGTGAGAGACAGGTTGCAATGGAGTTTGTGAAGAGAACAAAGAAGAGCATGTGGGGATTATACGTGGTGATCAAATGCTTCTTTCTTTTGCCAACACCTTACCATGCTCTTCAACACTTGGCTATGCATGCCTCCACTTCCTTTCTACCTCGTTTTTTCGGATTGAATCCTCCATTGTTACATCTCATGTTTCATCATACTTGATTAAAGTCATTTGTTAATTAATGATATTATTATATGAATATGATGTGGGTGATTATTTTGAAATAGAAGATGTAACACAAAATGCAATATAACATTTCCCGTAAACTTTGCAAGACTAAGGTACTATGGTTACATATTCTATGTATTTAATAGAAGCTATACACAGTGTATAAATCATTTATTATATTTAGTACGTAGTAATAGTTTGAGAATAGATGATTAATTAAATACTATTTCAACAAAAATTGTCATGTACTATTCAAAGGGAGGACAACTTAAAAATGGTAAGGACTAATTAAGGCCATATGAATTGAAGTTCATTTCATTCAGTTTGTAAATATCAAACCAGATCCCTGTATCTTACATTCTTATACAATACAAGTACCACATTTGAAAACACATTAGATTAGTTTATAAAACAAGCAATTACAAATCATAAGGGAAATGAAATGGGGTAAACTAGTGAGGATTTTTATATGATACGGGGTTACATAATTAGTTTTGTACGTATATTTATTTGTCTTGATAATTATCAGTTAATCATGTGTTAGCAAAATAGTATAAAAAATAAAAGGAGTATATTTTTTGTAATAGGATTTCCAAATTTTTGATTATACATGACATCCTTTGCTTCAAGCAGTTTCATTTACTATATTTTTAATTTCATTCCCCTGATCTCATTGTATTAATATAATATCATCAATATAATATATATATATATATATATATATATTGTATATTGAAAGTATTTGAATAATAGATGAAAATGAAACATGATTTATATAAGATGAATGGACCTAAAGTCCAACTCAAGCTGGTCCATTTGTTGGGCCAAGAAGAAGGTGGATTTTATCAAGATCCTTTAAGAAGTTGGGCCATCAAAATTAATATTTATATGTCGTGGGTCCAATTCGAAGGACAACAAAAGTTTCAATATTGATAATATAAAATTTCATCTTTATAAAATTTTCATTAGAAAAATATAACAAAAGGCATCAAACTTTATCAATCAAATCCAGTGGATGGAAAATTCTCTGTTATCAGTGAAGTGGAACTGATTCCATCAATATCCACTAGGATATTTTTCTTGTTAACAAGATTGAGACATATGATATATCTATGAAAAATATTTTCATAAAAATTGAAAGTTAGATCTTTTTAAGATTTAATATATGTAATCCATTAAATAAATAATGTTAATAAGTGAGTACATATATATGATGAGAAGCTGCGCACAAGAGAGATTATATTTCAAAATAATCGTCTCATAAATTATATCGTTGTTTAAAATATGACTTGTAATAAATGTTATAAATCATGAGATGTAACACTAAATGTTTATGGGTGTTGATTGGCGAACGTAAGTTGTAAGCAAGAAAAGAATCGGCACAAGCTGGAAAGTGGTAAAAAGATCGATGTTAGAGAATATGCAGTTTTTCAAGTAATTGCTATCCACATGTAGTACTTTTATTTCCTCTCTATTTCAAGAAGAAAATCAAAAGGAAATGATCTTTTACTTATTTATTCTCTTAACCATTAAGGCAAGAAAAAATAAATTGACAACAAAATAATAAACAAATAAATAAAACTCAAATCCATCTGCTATAAACAAACCTAGCTCTCATGCATTTCTCCACAACATGTCTGTTAATTTCACTCTCTCTCTCTCTCTCTCTCTCTCTAGAGATAGATGTCTTTCTTGAATCTTAGGAAACTGGTGTCCCCAAGATTGAAGATATGGAAGTCTTTGAGAAACAAATTGCAAACAAAAATAGGTAAACTGAATAGATCAAAGGCTATAATAATCCACAAGGCAAGCAAAAAGAAATCATTCAAGAGATTGAAGAAACTGAGGTGGCCATTCGAGAAGAAGAAATTGAAGCCTAAACACCATGCTTTGATTCATCTAAACAGAATAACACCTCCATTGTATCATGTGGACCCTCTCTTTGTAAAAGAAAGTATGAGTTCCCCAGTTGCAGCCATAGCCAAGGAATCCAATTACTACAACAACTATAGAGAGAAAACCAGAAAGGAAGCAACAAGAAGTGATGACGACGACGACGACGATGAGTCGGAAATTAATGAGATGGCGGAGGAGTTCATTACCAGATTCCGGGCTCAGATGCACCACCATGAAATGCTTGCTCGTCATTTCTAGAGCTTTATGTGTGTATATATATATATATGCCATTCTTTTCCTTTTATTTGTGTCATGCATAAATATTTGTATAACAAGTATTTTATATAGTTCAAAATAAGGATGGTTTTGCATGCATGCAATCACAATTTATTTAATTGTAATGAAAGTAATGATTTCAAATTCACATCTATCCAAAACAACATCGATGAGTTTCTTGTGAAGTTTGTAATCTCTCCGTCCAGAATGAAGCCTAGCTATATATATATATAAGATGACATGTGAAATTTCTTGTAAGCTGATAATTTGTACATGCTTTTCAAGATCCAGAATTAAATCTGTTCTTAGTATATATATATATTTCTGATCTATATAATTTAATTCAGTAATAAATCAAATTCTGGAATGGGTGCAGCTCCAAGATGAGAGAATGTAATAAACACTACAAGAGGTAGGTCTACCACAACACCATCTACCACAACGGTAGAAATCTGTATACCACAACGGTTAATAACCGTTGTGGTTGAGCGAAATTCTTGTAGTGAAATCAGATAAAAGATGGAATTTTCAAATTAAGTCCCAAAAATATTTCAAACAGAACTGAAATAACATCCTAAAAGTCCATTGCATCCATCAATATTTAGTAGTATATATCTAATTAGAGTAATTTAGAAGAAATAAATCATGAGGAGGTGCAAGCCCTGCCTTGGACTCTGCAGCCTACCTGATGATCTTCCAATTCAACCCACAAAATTGAATGGTCATTGGGCACTTATATATATATATATATATATATATATATATATATATATATATATTGCCCCTCTTCATTTGGTCCTCCATCTTTAAATATATCTAATTGCTAGCTCTATGATCTCAAGGATCTTTTGTTCTACTTCCGTGTTTCATCCGGTGTTTCATATTGAAAGGACGTTTGTGAAAAGAAGATTTTAGTATTCTTACTTCTAATCTTATTTTGAAATCAAATATGATTTGCTTAAATATTTATGGAACAATTTTAAGAAGTTTATAAGGTTTTATACATTTTATAAATATTTCAAATTGCTTATAAGTTGAGTGAAACACAGCCTTAGAGTTTGTTAAGCTTATTTTAAAATCTTATAATGTTTTATTGTATTTTAAAAATGCTTTGATGTAGAGTTTGGCATTTTGCACATTAAATCAATTAAATATTGAAGCTTAATTTTAAGATATATGTAATGTGAATTGCATGGATTAAAGGATGTGATTTGAAGGATTTTGTGAAAATACTATGGATACACCTTCGATTTAAAATTTACAACATTGACATGAACTAACAATTGTTACAATTTTGAAATCTTTTACTATCTTATAGGGTTAATTTCAATTTTCATCATGTATCTATAACATTTTTCATTTTTTAACAACCAAGTATACGATCGATTTCTAATTTTAGTCCTGTATGTTTCTACTTTTTTTCAATTTTGATCATATATGTTTCACATATTAGTCAAATTTTCCAATTTTGGTCCCGTATGTCTCAAATTTTTCCAATTTTGGTCCTGTATGTTTTAAAATTTTCTAATTTCAATCCAGGATGGCTGTCTGGAAATCTTATGTGGCATCGACGATTTCATAATTCCGACCGAAATTGGATTGAAATTAAAAAAAATTGAAACATATGGGACCAAAATTGGAAAACATATACTTGGTTGTCCAAAAATCGAAAGGGTCATATATACAAGACCAAAATTGAAATTAACTCTATCTTATATTTACTTTATACCCTAAAATTTCAAAAAGTTAAGAAAAAAGTTAGATAATGTTGTTCTTTTAATGAATTATTATATTAATTTATTTAAAATTCAATAATGAAATAAGTTTACCCAGAAATTTAAATGTAATAATAACTTTAATGTAAAATTGTGAGAGAGATGATTGAGTGGATTGTAAGTCCCACAAATAATTTATTAGATGAATAAATATAAGTCATGTATATATGTTTAAATGAATGAACTGATAAGATAGATAAAGCTAGCATAAAATATAGTAGATGCATATATGGTGAAATAAATTAAAATATCTTGGATCCACATGAAATCATAGCACAACTTGGTGTTATCATGGGACTACTAGATTTCCACTCTTTTCTTTTCTTTTTTTAGTAACACTTCGATGTATTTAAAACGTGAATTAATTACAGAACTGATCATGTAGACATTTTGAATGTTTGATGATACCTTTTATCGTTTTGTGATGGAAAAGTATTATAATTAAATTAGATGTTTTTAATGCTTAGCTGAGATCGAGTTGCAACAATGATCTATATTTATTTTAATTAATGATGACTGCAAAGTTCTAATATTCTATTTATAAAAATGAAATAAAATCTCGTCTTTGTAGATCTACTCGGGCCCCCAATTATTACATCGAACGAGTTAGGGATTTAAATATTTAACTAGTTTGGGTGTAATAATGGAATTTAAATTAATATTTAACTATATACACTACAAGAAAAACGCCCTACAACAACGCATATAGTGCGTTGTCTTTGCCTGAAACAATGGGTTGTAGTATCCAGCGTTGTAAAAAATGGGCGCTCAAAGACAACGCATTTTATGCGTTGTCTTTGGTCTTTAAGACAACGCACTTTACGCGTTGCGCATTTGTGTTGTAAATTTTGAATTCGCAACACATTGTGCAACGCATATAAAACGTTGCATTTTCCCTAACGACAACACAATTTTTGCAACCCTTATTAGTGTTGTCTTTCTTGAAATATTTCTTTTAATATATTTTGTGCCCTATAATAGTTATATAATATTTATAAATAATGGGATTAAAAATATAATGGCATTAATTACTTAATATTTAACACCTATTCCAACCATCTCTGTGTGAGGTTGATGTGTGTCCAAATTGTGAGATGTAGTTAACTCAGAAATCACCTGCAGGGTTCAGAACCGGAATCAATTCGAGGAAAACCGGACGAAATCGAACCGAACCGGGTCAAGATTGTTCTCTGCAGATTCGGCCCAAGACAGTTAAGTCTGTTAGGTTTTCTGCGCAGTGAACGGGACTTGTAACAGAAATTCGCGCTTGATCGTCTGGAGTTTCTAGAAATTGACAGAGGGCTTTTACTCTACATATATAAGGGTGTATTCAGTTGTTGATCTCATTCAATTCCGTTGAGTATACAGTGAGATTAGATTGTATTAGGGTTTGAGTGTTCTTGAGAGAAAACCCTAATTCTGGGAAAATCTTGTAAGCTGTAATTTCGTGCGCTTTGCTTAGTGAATTGTTCTGATTTCGTTTCCAGTGGATGTAGGCTATGTGATTTAGCCGAACCACTTAAATCGTGTGTCATTTTCATTGAGTTTGATTCGTTTTTCGATTAGGTCTTCATTGAAGTTCATCTCCATTGTTGGAGCTTGAAGTCTTGGTGTGTTAGCTGAGTTCTTGGATCAATTCCATTACAATTGGCGCCGTCTATGGGAATCGAGCACGGCCAAGATGAGTGGAATGAAGATGGACGTCGAAAAATTCTCTGGAGGAGGTGACTTCAACCTGTGGAAAGTCAAGATGGAGGCAATCTTGATCCAGCAAGGTTGGGAGGATGCGATTTGTGAGGAATCGCTGGCATCTGATTCTTTGACTGAAGAAAGGAAAATGGAGATATCGAAGAAGGCTCGCAGTGCCATAATCCTGTGTTTGAGCGAGAAGGCATTGAGGGAAGTTTATCAAGAAAGAACCGCCATTGAAGTCTGGAAGAAGCTCGAGTCGATTTACCAGACTAAATCCTTAGCTAATCGGTTGTTCTTGAAACAGAAACTGATATCTTTCAAAATTCCCGACGACAAGAAGATTCTTGAGAAGCTCGATGAGTTTAATCAGATAATCGACGAACTTGAAATTGTGGATGAGAAGCAGAAAGATGAAGACAAAGCTCTTTTTCTTCTCAATTCTCTCCCAAGATCCTATCAGTCGTTTAGAGATGCGTTGGTTTATGGAAGGGTGGTTCCACTAACTTTAGAAGAAGTTCTTGTTGCTATCAGATCAAGGGCCTTATCGGGTGTGATCGATCAGAAGAATCAGAATGTAGCTGAAGGGTTAAATGTGAAATTCAAAGGCAAGCCAAAGGGGAATTTCAAAAGGAAGCACTTCACCAAAAACGCTTAAAGACAACAATTCTAAAGAGTTGTTGTTCTGGGTATAAGAATGTAGTCTATGTCACTGTTGTCGAAGAGGGGCGCCCAAAGACAACACTTCAAAAGTGTTGTTGATTACTCATAGACAACACTTTGAAAGTGTTGTTGATATATGCCAAATGTTATCTTTTACATAGAAAAATCGAACATAGACAACACTTTGGAAGTGTTGTTATTCTCACCACTGGGATTTGAACCCTTGTCCGCCACCACTGGGATTTGAACCCTTGTCCGCCACCACTAGGATTTGAACCCTATAGGATTTGAACCCTCGTCCGCCACCACTAGGATTTGAACCGTTGTCCGCATATATGAAAGCAACTCAAGTACCACTAGACCAAAGATGTACATTGATTTATTTATTATCTAATATATATATATATATATATATATATAAAGTGAAAACGATAGACCTCCAATTTTCTTATTTTTTCCACGCGGAGTTTGACTGACTCGTTTGCTTTTATAAAAGGTTCGCCTCATAATGAATTATATTATCCACCAAAAATTAGTACATCAACCTATCACCATTCAAAAGAATAAATATGAATAAACAATAATTTACTCTCAATATCAATGATTAAATAATATCAATAAAAAAGATCTCACCAATTTTAAGTTAAGATTCAGCAACATCATCAGTATTTGATAAACCAAAGATGAAAAAGATAAGAAAATTTTAATCATTATAATAATAATAACAAAATAACAATAAATATTAGTATATTCCTCAAATATAATTATAATACTTAATTATTAATAAATATTTGAACAGGTATGACATCAATTTCAATATAAATTAATTTCATTATACAAAATTAATTTCTTAAGAATTTAAAAATAAAGCAAAGTTAAAGTAGTAATCATAATAATAATATAAAAAAATAATGATAAAATTATATATTAACATTATTAATATATAATCATAATTATTAAATATTAACAGCTATTTTGGAAAATGTAAGACATCATTTGTATATCAATTTACCACATTTCAAAAATGATTACTATTAATTAAAAGATAACACTTTTCAAGTGTTTCCATAATAAAAAGAGTATGCTTAAAGACAACACTTGTAAGAAATGTTGTTATTATCTAAGAAATGGAGCTCAAACACAACACTTCTCTAAAATTGTTGTCATTGACAGAAAAAAACACGCCCAAAGACAACACTTCTCTAAAAGTGTTGTCATTGGCAGAAAAAAACACGCCCAAAGACAACACTTCTCTAAAAGTGTTGTCATTAGCAGAAAAAAATACGCCCAAAGACAACACTTCTCTAAAAGTGTTGTCATTGGCAGAAAAAAACACGCCCAAAGACAACACTTCTCTAAAAGTGTTGTCATTAGCAGAAAAAAATACGCCCAAAGACAACACTTCTCTAAAAGTGTTGTCATTGGCAGAAAAAAACACGCCCAAAGACAACACTTCTCTAAAAGTGTTGTCGTTGGCAGAAAAAAACACGCCCAAAGACATCACTTCTCTAAAAATGTTGTCATTGGCACAAAAAAACACGCCCAAAGACAACACTTTCGTAAAATTGTTGTTAAAGTGATGTCTTTGAGTAAAAAAAAAAATCTTTCTCAACACTTTAAGCAAAAAGTGTTGTAAATTTCAAAACCACAACAGTTTATGCTTAAAAATGTTGTCGTTGTGGTGTTGTTTTTGACCTTTTTTGTTGTAGTGAAGGGTACACAAAAGGGAAACCAAAGCTCTAACCAAGGTAATTCTGAAGAGCAAGAAACCAGGAAGTGCTATGGGTGTCACAAGGTAGGACATATCAAGAAAAACTGTCCTGAGAGGAAACAAAAGGCTGCAACAAACGCTACCCAACAAGCTGCAGTTGCTGAAGAGTATGAGAAGGCAGACATGCTGTGTGTGGCTGAGAAGGAAATCTCAAATGAATGGGTGCTCGACTCTGGTTGTTCTTTTCACATGTGCCCTATCAAATCATGGTTCAGAGATCTTAAACTTCAAAGAGGAGGCATGGTGCTATTAGGGAATGATCAGGCCTGCAGGGTCCAAGGAATTGGAAGTGTCACATTAAAGCTTCACAATGATCAACTTAGAACACTCCCTGATGTTAGGTTCATACCAGAACTCAAGAGGAATCTTATATCACTTGGACATCTTAATGAATCTGGTTATGAGTTTAGCACTAACAAGAATCAGATTCACATATCAAAGGAAGGTAAAGTAGTGATGATGGGCCAAAAATCAAATGGACTGTATACTTTGATTGGAAGCACAGTAGCAGGAGCTACGGGCTTGGTCATGAGCAAAGAGGAGACTGAACTTTGGCATAAGAGGATGGGACACATAGGAGAGAAAGGGTTGATGAAGCTGGCTCAACAAAAACTACTGGGAGAAGCACAGATTCAGAAAATTGAAAGGTGTGAGCAATGCATCCTTGGGAAATCCACAAAAGCCCCTTTTCCAGAAGGCCAGCACAACACTCAGGGAATCTTGGAGTATATACACTCTGATAAATGGGGACCTTCCAGAGCTGAAACCCATGGTGGCAGCAGGTATTTTCTAACCTTTATAGATGATTATTCTAGAAAGGTATGGGTCTATACTATGAAGCACAAGAGTGATACTTTTATGAAGTTTAAGGAATGGATAACACTGCAAGAGAACTTAACTGGTAAAAGAGTTAAACACTTGAGAACTGACAATGGATTGGAGTACTTGTCAGAGGAATTTCAAGCTTTTTGCAGGGACAAAGGAATCTCCAGGCATAGAACAGTTGCTGCTAACCCACAGCAAAATGGAATGGCAGAAAGGCTCAATAGGACACTCTTAGAGAAGGTGAGGTGCTTACTCATTGATGCAGGGCTTCCAAAATCATTTTGGGGAGAAGCCATAGCTACTGCAGTCTACCTCATTAATAGAAGTCCTTCATCTGCCATCAACTTCAAAACTCCTAATGAAATCTGGTATGGAAAACCTTCTACTTATGCTCATCTTAAAGTATTTGGTTGTTTGGCTTTTGCTCACCTGAAGCAGGACAAGTTGGAAGCAAGAGCAATGAGGTGTGTATTCATTGGCTATCCACCTGTTGTAAAGGGCTTTAAACTTTGGAGTTTAGAACCTGGAACACAAAAATGCTTCATAAGTAGAGATGTGGTGTTTAAGGAGTCAGTTATGGGTTATAAGCAAAGAAATCAGATAAAGGAGAATCAAAGATCATCATCTGAAACTGAAGTAGATACTCATCAAGTTCAGGTGGAGTTTGGTGATAGAACTACTGAAGAAAACACTGAATCAGAAACTGAAACAGGAAGCTCAGATGGGGATCAAACTGAAATTCTGGAAGATGGAGCTGAAAATGCAGGAGAATTGACAGATTACCTTCTCACCAGGGATAGGGTGAGGAGGAATATCAGACCACCTATTAGATATGCTCAGGCTGATTCAGTTTATTATGCTTTGAATGTAGCTTTGGAAGTTGATTCAGAAGAAGAGCCTAATAGCTACAAGGCAGCAATCTCATCTAAGGAGAGTGAAAAATGGATCCAAGCTATGAATGAGGAGCTCATGTCTCTTGAGAAGAATGACACCTGGATTCTGGTCGATAAGCCACAAAGTCAGAAGCTCATAGGATGTAAGTGGATATTTAAAAGGAAAATAGAAGTCACAGGAGGTGAGCACATCAGATACAAAGCCAGATTGGTGGCCAAAGGCTTCACTCAAAGAGAAGGTATAGACTACAATGAGATCTTCTCACCTGTAGTCAAGCATGTATCTATCAGACTACTGTTGTCTTTGGTGGTTCAAGAAGACATGGAGCTACAACAATTAGATGTGAAGACAGCTTTTCTTCATGGAAATCTAAAGGAAACTATATACATGAATCAGCCGGAGGGGTTTGCTCAGCCAGGAGAAGAAAATAAAGTGTGTCTCTTAAAGAGATCTTTATATAGTCTGAAGCAGAGTCCAAGAGAATTGTATATGAGGTTTGATGCGTTCATGATAAGCATTGGAATGACAAGATGCAGCTATGATAGCTGTGTATACCTTGAGAAGAAAGAAAAGACAGTGTTGACTTATCTTTTGATCTATGTAGATGACATGCTTATAGCAAGCAAAAGCAAGGAAAGGGTGAATAGATTAAAGGAGAAGCTCAAGTCACAGTTTGAAATGAAAGAGCTAGGAGATGCTAAAAGGATCTTGGGTATGGACATAAGAAGAGATAGAGATCAGAATAAGTTGTTCCTGTTCCAAACTGATTACATTCAAAAGGTACTTAGAAGATTCTTTATGCATGAAGCTAAAGATGTTACCACTCCACTTGGAATTCAATTCAAACTCTCAGTCAAACAAAAGCCTGAAACAGAAAAAGATATTAAGTACATGAGGACTGTGCCATATGCTAATGCAGTGGGGAGCATGATGTACACCATGATATGCAGTAGGCCAGATATTGCATATGCTATGAGCATGGTGAGTAGATTCATGTCTGATCCTGGGAAGCTACATTGGGATGCAGTGAAATAGATGATGAGATACTTAAAAGGAACATCTAATCTTGGTCTCATGTTCACTAGAGTAGCAAGCACTGAAAATATCCTTGAAGGATTTGTTGATTCTGATTTTGCAGGCAACTTGGATACAAGAAAATCAATGACAGGTTATGTGTTCAAGTGTTTTGGGACAGCAGTCAGCTGGAAAGCCATGCAACAATCAGTTGTTGCTTTGTCTACTACGGAGGCCGAGTTTATTGCTATGACTGAGGCAGTTAAAGAGTCGATCTGGTTGAGGGGGATACTTAAAGAGCTGGGAATTAATCAGAAAAGGGTGGATATATATTGTGATAATCAGTCAGCACTTCATCTAGCAAAGCATCAAGTGTTTCATGAGAGGTGCAAACACATTGACATCAAGCTGCACTTTGTAAGAAACATGATAGAAAAGGGTGAAGTAATGGCAAGAAATGTTAGCACTGAGGATAATCCTGCTGATATGATGACCAAGGTGTTGCCAGGAGTTAAGTTTGCTCTCTGCCGAGATCTGATCAAGGTAGAAAGCTGGAGTAAGGAACATGGCTAATATGTTATATTCTGAGGATTCGAAGTCATGGTGATTTGCTAGTTAAGGTGGAGAATTGTGAGATGTAGTTAACTCAGAAATCACCTGCAGGGTTCAGAACCGGAATCAATTCGAGGAAAACCGGACGAAATCGAACCGAACCGGGTCAAGATTGTTCTCTGCAGATTCGGCCCAAGACAGTTAAGTCTGTTAGGTTTTTCTGCGCAGTGAACGGGACTTGTAACAGAAATTCGCGCTTGATCGTCTGGAGTTTCTAGAAATTGACAGAGGGCTTTTACTCTACATATATAAGGGTGTATTCAGTTGTTGATCTCATTCAATTCCGTTGAGTATACAGTGAGATTAGATTGTATTAGGGTTTGAGTGTTCTTGAGAGAAAACCCTAATTCTGGGAAAATCTTGTAAGCTGTAATTTCGTGCGCTTTGCTTAGTGAATTGTTCTGATTTCGTTTCCAGTGGATGTAGGCTATGTGATTTAGCCGAACCACTTAAATCGTGTGTCATTTTCATTGAGTTTGATTCGTTTTTCGATTGGGTCTTCATTGAAGTTCATCTCCATTGTTGGAGCTTGAAGTCTTGGTGTGTTAGCTGAGTTCTTGGATCAATTCCATTACACAAATATATATAGATTCTTTGCTAGTTTAACACCTAGTTTTTACCCTTTTAATTATTGCAACTTATATTCCTTTTCTGTCGTTGATTCATATTCTGATAAATAAAATTTGATTAAAGATATTTTCTTAATATATCATGGATTCATATGGTAATAAATTATTAATGTGGAATTAGAAAGATTTGTCATTATAAAAAATAATTAACATAATTAATATACTTAATAATAATAATTTTTCAACTCTTGAGAGTATGATACACATAATTCTAGTTGACCACAAGCTTTTAGCAATCTCAATGGCATAACATACACACCTTTTGCAATGTAAGATATAGATTGTGTGATGGTTAGAGTCCAAACTCGAGATCATGCAATTCTTTTCTAATTTTTATTTCCTTTTTTCCACTCCCTCTGACTTATTAGGAAAAAAATGTATCATCGCATTCTTCCTTTATAAATAAAAAGATTACATGTGCATTGTCTTTAGTAAAAAGTTGATCATGTCGTACATATACATTTTTTGAACTCATGATCAAGCCACTAGCTAGACTAATTATTTATTTCAATTAATATATCTCGAGATCTACATGACAAAAGGTGTATGTATGTGTGTATATATATATATATGTATATTAATTACTATTCAAATATATATGTCATGTGTGCGTTATGTTATTATCACTAAAATATAATTTATTATGATGCAAATCATTTACCATTAAGTTGGAGGTATTTCATATATTCCAAATTAACCGGAAAGTTAAGCAGAAAAAGAAAAGGATGAGTAGCAAATAAATAAGATATGAAAATTAATTAAGATAATTGTACAAGCTGGTCTTCAGCCCTATTAAAGAGGTTGCACCAAAAATCCATGCTACTATCCACACTCGAATCCGACCCAAATGTGTAAGAAAATTGAAAGAGAGAATCATATTTTGGAGTTGAAAAATGAGTACTAGTACTATCGTCCCCATACAAAACCTCCGACCAGAAACTTTCGTCCATCTCCGCCGCATTTTCCGGCGACGTGTCGGCCTCGGCCGCGGCGGAGGAGGAGGTGGCTTCGCTGGATGATGCATGCAAAGGTGAGTTTGGCTCCGAATTTGTATCCACATCGGATGATTCGGTTGTGGTTTCGGGCTCGGGTTCGGGTTCGGGCTCGGGCCCGGGCCGGGATTGTTTATTGAGTCTCTTCTTCAAGTGGGTGTGCCATATATTTTTTATTTCGTTGTCTGTGCGGCCCGGTAATCTAGCTGCAATCACTGACCATCTGCAAACACAAGCGATAATATAAACTACTACTAAATTGTAAGATTTGGGAATTTATTAACAACATAGATTTTCTCAAATCGAACCAAGATTCCAAGCAAATACTATTAAATTACATGTTAATTGGCTCAAGGGCATTAATAATAAAGGCCCATATAGCAACAATAAATATTGTTATGTAACTATATAGAACTTATAATACTTAGGATGTTCATTTGAGTACATTTTAATCAACTTATGAAAAGAAACAAACCTGTTTCCTAATTCATGGTGCAAATTAATGATAGTTTCCTCTTCTTGGGGGGTGAAATTTCCTCTCTTGATATCGGGCCGTAAGTAATTCATCCATCGAAGTCTACAGCTTTTTCCACACCGCAAGAGCCCTGAAATAAAAAAAATACGGAACCAAAAATGAAACAGTGCTGTTCCTGAACGAAGAAAATTAGAAGAACTAAAAAGGGGCAGAAAGATGTTGATCACTTGATAAACAAGAAGAATGAGAGAGAGATGAGTACCGGCCCGTTTAGGAAGGGCCCGCCAGTTGTCGTGGCCGTTGTGGGTGATGTAATTGACGAGGATGAGATCTTCTTCACCAGTCCACGGGCCCTTCTTCAATCCCATTTTCTCACAGCATGGAGCCCTCCCCATCTTCTTGATCAATCAATCTATCACTCACGTATTCTATTATATATATATATGTGTGTGTGTGTGTGTGTTTCTTTTTATGGATGTTTTGAGATTGTTGTTTGAAGATCTACTAGGGTTAATGTGAACTCTATGAGTTGAATCAATATGGATTCATTGAAGATTGGCAATGGCTATATATATATGCGTGTGTGAGATTTTATGGGATTGGAATATATAATAAAAAAGAAATAGATAAATGGGGCCATTATCATGTGAGTAAATGGAGACAATAATGATTTCGGGCTTAATTTATACGAAAGTATGCACGCTGGAGGGATGGGGCTTCGACGAAATGATTGACCAAATGTTAATTAAATAAAACGTGGCCTTTTATAGACATTGTTTAATATTCAATTTTCTTGACTAAACTGTCTTTTTTGTTATGTTTTAGAACTTTTTGTTTTTTCCCAACTCTAGACAATACAAAAATCAAAATTTCTTGGATGAGTTTTTTTTCATTTTTTTTTTTTATGGACTTGGTTCCTTTATAATGTTCTGATCTGATCTATTTACTCGCATATATATCTTTTGGTTGATGAATGATGATCAATAATGCTCATTCAGTTTAGTGATACTAAATTATAATGAATCTTGCTATTCATCCTACATTGAATTATAACTAGTAAATTAACCTAGTTGTTATAGATGATCAAGAATTAATTGCTCAATGTAGAAGCAAATTAAACAGAAATGTATATCCTCAAATGTATAATTATAATACACAATTATCATACTGTAGTAAAAAGAATTAAAGATTGCAGAGTACTTTTGAAACCTTTGAGCTAAACGTCCTATACTTTTCCTCTCTTCCTTTCTTATAGTAATAATACTCTAGTATATGATGCTACCTACTTGTACGAATAGTATTATACCAATTAATTATACATATTTATAGATATCTTTCATATTTACTATAGTAACAAGCATCAAAGGATATTTTTCAATCCTTCAATTTTCTCATATATATTAATTTCTTTTTCTATTTTACAAATAAAATTTATTTAAATTTAATTAATATGGATATCTAACGATATCAATTATAAATAACTAAATATAAAGAAAACTAAAATAAACGTGGGTTGGTTAAAATGGGTTCATTATTCAACTATTCAAATTTATTAATTAGAAAAATTGAATAGCTTTTGTGAATATATGTGATTCAAAATAAACTATAAAATTTATATGAGAAATATAGACTTTCATTTTTTCTATCATTTGATTGGAAAGAAAGTTTGTGGGTTGAATAATTTAATGATAGATATAACGATATAAGAAACTATTTATATTCTTTTACTATTTACATTCTTATATTTCAACTATTAGCCAGGTAAAGCCTTCATCAATGATCTCTTCTTGTGTTGGATTTCAGGTTAGATATTTCATCAAAATTGAGTTTTATAATATATACCAATTTGAATTCACATTGCACAATGATTGTGGAATTTTTAAGTTGTACAATATAATTAATACCAAAGAAAAGGAAGTCAAATTAAGTGAATAAAAACTCAAATCCCAGAATTTGTTTAGTTTGATATTATTATTCGCTACTGAGGAAGAAACATAGGATATTTGTTCTTGTTGCTCATTTTCTCGATTGATATAGGAAAAATTAGAATAGTGATTTTCATGGTTTTCAAATTCATTCTTGTTCAAACAACCGACAGGATATTTTGGAAGTTTGTGTATTTGTTTTGTGGATTTTGCCAAATAAACTAGGGCCTACTTCATTAAAAAAATAAATTAAAATCAAGAAAAATGAGTTTCGTCCAACGAGACACTTCGAACATTTGTGGTGTAATATAATGGTATGGGTTGTATTGATGTTAGTACATGAGGTGTAATATGGTGGTATGAATTACAATAATAATAGTACAAACTTATAATATGGTGATACGGACCACATCCGTTATAGTACAGTGTGTACTATGGTGATACAAGCTAATACATGATCAATTTCATTAAAGATACAATGGTTCAAAATAATACTCTCATATGGTATGATGTCTCGTTTAGTCATTACCATTATACTATTTAAGAAAGAATTAAATATAGGTTGAAATATATGATCCACACAAATAAGACACTTCACAATTCACATAGATTAAAAAACCATATTTAATTTACTTGGAAAAACAATTTTCATTCACAAACTTCCTGCTATACATATACATTTAAAAATGTTTTAGATCAATTATATACTACTAATATAAGAAAAATGACTATAATTTGAAACAGACCTAAAAGAAATTAGGGATTTTCTTTTAAGGGGATGAAGAGATTAATTATAACAAAAAACAATCATTTAATTTTTTTAGTATACACTAGCAAATTATGATTAGTTAGTGATTATATTTGACCACAAGATTTTCAGTTATGCTTGATATTTTTATAGTTGAAAACAAAAAATTTGAGTCAAAACAAGCAGACCCACAAGCTCTGAAATCTGGCCATCGATTAGTTGCTGGTTAGGCAGATAACATACCAATAAAGTTAATTTTTTGGGAATTTAAAAGTACTTCATCTGTATTATAATAAGTGACGTACTTCGAGTTTTTGTTATAAATTAAGAGCATAAAATTTAAAAACAATTTGCTTAACTAACCAATGAATCTATGATTCGGGATTAACTAATCAAATTAAATAAAAAATAAAATTTGTTCATAAATTATCTTTATCCAGAATTAAAAATTAAGAAAATGGCATTAGCATTGAGGTGTGAAATCAAAATTAAGAATGAAGCATGCAAAGACAAGAATAAAAGATGTGTGTATATAGATATCCACTATACATAGATTTCTTAATTAATTTAGATGGACAGTCATGAGTAAGTCTATAAAACCATTTTTCGTATCATTTTATATATGATAAATCAACCTAATATTCACAATTGATATATAAATTTATAAAAATGATTTTAAATAATAGATAAAAAAATACGTCTCACATAAACTAGGTATAAATTCATCTCAAACGATTAGAAAATGAGGCCCACAAGTAAGATATGGGGAGAGAAAAAAGAAAGTGGGTTGTGGTCAAAATAAGAGGCCAATTCCAATTTTGGGTCTCTCTCTTTCTGCTTCAAAATTATAAACTGGGCACCAAGGAATGAGGAATCTTCGTATATTCCTTTATTTAATTGTATATATTCATTCATTTAATACTTAAATATCTCTACAAATAATATCAAATGATTAATTTAATCATCTTCATTAATTTCTAAAAGTGAATATATATTACACGACTATATCAAAACGGTAGGCTTGTCAATATCCTTTTGTTAAAGATAAATAAACATTACACTTAGAACGTTCGTTTTTATAATAATAAGTACAAATATATTGCTTTAAAAGATATTAAAATGAAATAAGTCAGTTTTCAATGGTGACTAATTTATAGTATATAATAAATAGTTAATATATCAGTAAACGGACAACATAATTGAATGGATATGTGTAGTTGTATAAATTCCTATCTAGGTTGTTTAGGCTAACAATGAATAGTTATAATTTTGTTTATTGAGCATTCTATTTATTTGAGATCCTAATCAAAGTAAGGGATTCACTACAAAATTTCACAAGCTTTTACATTTTTGTAATTTATTAATTCATTGACACAATATATAACAACTAATTTAGATTATTTTATTGTCGAGTGAATCTTACGTAAGATCATCTTACAGTTAATGTCACGTGAGACGGGTCGATCAACAACTTACACGTTACAATTAACATATATAGTAGTGAAAATAGATCTGATTATTGGATGAATAAAATCCATCTGAAACTATTCCTTGGAAACAATCCCACACTTCATATGCACATGTAAACATATTTTTGTTAGGTCTTAACTGATAAAGGAAATTGACAAAAAGTGAAAATTAGTGAAAGAATTACAAACTTTTAAAATTGATCACGTGGAAGTGCAAATTAAGGCAGAGCTTTGAATTTTGTTTCAAATATCCTAAAAGAGGAGAAGAAGAAGATGATATTATAATAATAATAATAATAATAATAATAATAATAATAATAATATTATCATTATTATTATTATTATTATTATTATTATTAGTTGTTGTTATTGTTTGGGCAGGGCAGTAGATACAAGTGAAATTGGGTAGGCAGATGTCAAGAAAATTTTATGATTTATCAAACAAGTGTTGACTTTTGGAGACTGATTTTGACACATACATATACAGCCAATATTGAATTGCAAAACAATTCTTTTTTTTTTTTTTTGGGAATATACAGTACTTTTAACATAAAATTTAAGATATTTATTAAGTATTTTAGATCCGTGCTATCTATAAAAACACTATTCAAACAAAATATATGCAAGAGTGTTGTTAATTAGTACGCTTAGTCCTCTCGTCTCAGAATAAATGTTGTTCCTGAATTGATCTATCCCAATTTAAGTATAAATATTGTAGGAATCCCTTTTTTTTCTTTTTTTGCCCCCAACTAACAATCCTTTTTAAATTTGATAGGATAAATGAGAGTATTTTTAATTCATTATTAATCAATATGTTTTGGAAATTCCAAAACGACATTTATTTTAACATAATAATTTTTTTTTCACTAGAACAATATTTATTTTTAAACAAAGAGGAACGTGAAAAATGACATGTATACACATTAGCACCATCTGCAAAAAAAAAAAAAAAAAGAAAAAAAAAAAAAAAGAGACCATAATTTGTTAAAGCGTCACACATCGTAGACCACATTTTCAAAGCAGTTGGTGTTTATAGATGGCAAATAACAATTCCATCATTGAAAAATTGCCAAAAGAGTAAGAAACTTTGATTTTGACTCATAAAGCTTTAGATATTAGTAAAGCTATATCTATATATATATATCTATATCTATATACATTTATATATAATAATAAAATGACTATTTCAACGTTTCATTTTCGTTTTTTATTTTAGAAAAAATTTCATGCACAACAAGATTGAAAATAATAATAATAATATCATGGTAAGATTTGAAAATAGAGTAGATCATGTGTGAGACCTGTCTCATAGATCTTTTTTCATGAGATGAGTCAATCCATACCCACACTTAGTAATTCATATGAAAATTTGTTGAAATTATCCGTGAGACCGTCTTACACAAGTTTTTGTGTTGAAAATATAGTTTCTTTATTCCATAAACTACTCCATGTAATATCTAAATTTAAAAATTGATGTTTTGACTTTCCAAATTTATGTAAGAAAATTGACAATTCTCTTGAAAACATTATGAATTTTAAATTAAATTCTAAATCATATTTATTAAATAAATTTATCTTTAATAAGTTTAAAGAGACATGCATCACATAGGTACAATTGAGATTGAAATATTATCGAGACCATTTTTTTTCTTCACAAAATTAACATTTTCCATGTTAACTCAATATTTAAATTTTATGAAGTGCATCATACATGACTAATAAAAATTGTCTAAATTTACAATAAGATTTATAGTTTTTTATATAAAAATATATAAATGGTAAAATCTATTTATGATAGTAAAATATAATATAATATAATTGAAGATATATATCTCGTGTACGTCAAACCAACATGTATATTAAATTGATTTTATAAGTTGATGTGTTCGGACAACTCGACACGTCGTCTACCAATCTGTAATTTACCAAAAAAAAAAAGGCATGTGAAACTAAAAGACGTCATTGTATCTTTGCAATCAGATCACCACATTTACGTTATTTGCAATTTTAATCAGATTTTTTTTTTTTTTTTGCATGTAATTAGAAAATTAAACATTAATTTATATGTAATGTGCAATTCAAATCCTTTACTTTAGCTTTCAATTTTGAAGTTGTTAACCAGTCTTGTAGATCGATGTGTCAACTATCAAAATGTAAAAGAAAGAAAAGTGCATTCAAGACTACATAATTTATTTTAGGGAAGAACATAAAGCACCACACAACCTTCTAAGAGCACCACACACATTATTGTATAGATATGAAAAGACTAAAATATCATTTATCAAAAATAAAAATTATTAAAAAATCAAAAAAAAAAAAGGGAAAAGCTTTCTTCTCCGGCAGCCGCCCTGCCACTGCAACTCCCTTCTTCTCCGGCAGCAGTCTCAACCGCCGTTGCAACTCCTTTCTTCTCCGGCCGTAGCTGCAACTCCCTTCTTCTTCTCCGTTGCAACTCCAGCCCGCCGCCCCCCTCCCTTCTTCTTCTCCACCCTTCTTCTTCTCCGCTCGCATCTCCAGCGAGCCACCCCCTCCCTGCAACTCCAGCCCGCCGGCCCCCTCCCTTCTTCTTCTCCACCCTTCTTCTTCTCCGCTGCTGCCCCACCTCACCCCCCCCCCCCAACCTCAGCCCGTCGCTCCCCGCGTGTTCGGCTGGATTGGCCGAGCGTCCCCTGCGCGTTCGGCTGACTTGGCCGCACGTCCCCTGCGCGTTCGGCTGACTTGGCCGCGCGCCCCCTGCGCGTTCGGCTGCCTTGGCCGAGCGCTATGCTGTGCGTTCAGTAGCCCCGGCCGCTTGTCTCGCTGTGCTTTCGGTCGACCGGAGCCGAAGCGTGCACGAATTTTTCAAAAACACTTGTTCGATTTTTCAAGAAATTCACCCAAAAACAATAATTTTTGCACACAAATTCATCAAATTAAACTCTTGATTCACCAACCCATAACAAACCCTAGAGATATGTATACAAATTTCTACAAAAATCAACCAAACAAGTGACGAAAATGAAGAATGAATCAACCGAATGTTGTTTGGAATGTCGAGGGAGAGTGTGTGGTGCCCTTAGTATTATTGGTATCCAATTTTTTTTTTTTTGTGGTGCCCTTAGCATTTGATGTTTTAATGAAGGATATTTTAGTCTTTTCACAAAAAAAAAAATTTATATAAAAAAAAGTGTGTGGTGTTCTTAGAAACTTGTGTGGTGCTTTTAGTTCTTCCCTAATTTTATTTATGCTACTAAATTTCATATTAATTTCAGAGTTAAAAAAAAAAAACAAAATAGGTCTTGTGTGTGACCGTCTCGCGAATCTTTTTTCATGAGACGGGTCAACTCATAACCTACAGTTAGTAATTCATATGAAAATTTATTGATATGGGTTCAATTCATGAGTAATAAAGATCCGTCTCACATGTGTTTTTATCAATATATATATATATATATATATTTGGTTTGAGATTTTCAAACGGTTCTATATTTAGTTGGGCTTGATTTGAACGGAAATCGTAAGTTGATCTGTGGTTTTTAATTAAAGTCATGCTATATTTAGTAGTATCCCATATTTTAGCTAAAATCGCAAATGAAGTAAACTTTATCATTTTTTACGACAAAATTAATTATAAATATAATCGAAACCCATCAATTTATTTATAATATTTTGTCATTTTGTGTTTATTTAAAAATGAAATCAAAACAATCTACAATCGTTGGTTCAGCAAGACAACACCAGCCTACCTTGTGTTTATACATTCAAATATTCAACATTTCAAATTTTATGAATGTTACATCAATCTTCAATTATATTAAAGAAATAACTATAAGAGTGACACTTATGTATTCTTGGGGCATGGTGCCCCGAACTTGACCACCGCATATTGTTAGATATATACTCTTTAGATATTATGTGTATACCCTTAAAGTATCACTTACATACAGACAAAAAATCGATACCTTCAGTGAATATACAAGTAATTAATATCTTAAGGATATACACGTGGTACCTGAAGAGTATATATATAATACTTATTACTAAATAGAAAATAATACTTTAAGAGTATTCACGTGATACATAAAGAGTATATATCTAATACAACACTTTAACATGAAAAAATAATACTTTAAGAGTATACATATGATACATGAAAAATACATATACAACATTGGGGCACATATATAAGATTTATACTCATGGATATTTAAATTTTTGCCTAACTATAAAATATAAATGACATTAGCTGTATTTAGGTTAATCAATTTTCCCACTCAAAAGTTTTTTTATAATTTTTCATTAGATTCTAGTGACCCCTTTGAAGAAAGAATTTTGGATAAACAAAAGATCTAGATTTCTCCTATCAATTTAAAAATAAGTAAATAAATATATAGAACAGCTCAAAATTATACCAAATAATGCATATGGTCTACAATTAACTTGATCAAATTTTGTACATGTAGTTCAAATTAATACCTAACTTTACAAACTGATTAAGTTTGTTTTGGCCTAATCTTCCCTCTTCTTATATAATCAGTATAATTAATATATATGGTCTCCTATTTTTATTAAATATAATTTTAACATATAATTATATTTCATATATATACACACACATATATAGTTCAATGAAATTACATATTTACGTTTACAATAATAGTAAGTATGAATGATTAATTTTACTAGAAGTATATAATATAAGTATTACATTATTAAAAAGGTATTAATTAAAGAAATTGATAAAGGCAACAACTAAGAGTTGAGTCTTGATTTGAATACTTGATCCAAATAATTGATTGGCCGCTTCAATTGTTTTTGTTTTTTCCTCATTAATTTCTACGTATTAAATTTGTCATATCAACATCTTATTCTCATGCATCAACTTTGAATTCTAAGCTTAGAATAGGATGTGTTGATCTTGATTTGGACGGACACAATTTTAGTAAATTATATATGTTAATTTGTTATAGAATTTGTAGAATTTCTCTAACTCTTTTGCTTTAAATTTTCTTGTTTATTTACTCTTCTACAATTCTCAATAAAAATATTTATTGTTTCAAAATAAAATAGTACGATATCATTACTTTTTGCTACAATTCCCAATATAATGTGACATCTTAATTAACTATAATAATTTGATCCTATAAATTTTTAAAACAAACTCAAGATTATCAAAATTCATTAAAATAATAAATTCAAACTTGCAAAAAACTTCATCACATGTTATGGACAAAAAAGTTGGAATATGCGTATATTAATCATTATATATGTGTGTATATATATATATATATAATTATGATAATAATTTAGGAATTACCCATGTTGGGTTCTTTATGGAACCAAATACAACCATTCACGTTATGTTTTCCTTTCTTACATTAAAGCGTATTATTATTTCTTATTTTATACAATTTTTAAATAATTATTATTTCCTTTTCATTTCAATTCCTTTCTTATTCTATTACTTATTTTATACAAAATTTAAATAATTTGTTTTTCTTATTCATATCAATTTCTTTCTTATTCTATCTCCACGTGCACGTTCTTTTTAATTGTGCATAACTTTAGAAATTGTCTAAAACTAAAAGTTGTAGATCATTATGAAATAATTTCATACCATTTATTTGAAATAATTTATTTCTTCAACTCACGGTTCCATATTTGATGCTTATAATGTAAGGTATTATATAATTATCTTTAAGGTATTAACACTTATAGATTAAGATATTACATATTTATCTTTAAAGTATTATATAAATACTTTTAAAGTATTTTGTGCATATTGTTTATGACATTACATATTTACCTTCAATGTATTACATAAGTACCTTTTAATGTATCACATATTCATTGTGGTACTATATATTTACATTATAAGGTTGCGTGCATTTTTCTTGCTTCCATAATTTTAACAAGACATGTTGTCATCTTTCAAGTGATAATTTCAGCAAGACATATGTTGTTATCTTTCAAGAATTATAGCAATAACTTTCAAGAATTGCCACAAGAAATCTATTAAGAAGAAGAAAAGAAATCTTTAACAATCAACTGGCTATCATAAAAACATACACATTATAATCTCATATTAAATCTCACAAGCAATTCATAAAATCACAATCGCTAATCCACAAGAGTCGTTGTCATGATAAAGAAAAACAAAGAGAAAAAAAAGAGAAGAAGAAGAAGAGCCACTGATGCAAATCATGATTCGAATGAGGAGGAAAAAAATAAAGAAGAAGACGATGACGTAAGGAGGAGGGGCACTACATAGAAGAGGTGGGTGGAGTTAATGCTAGGGCTGTAGAAGAATAGAAAAACTTTTATATATATATATATATATATATATATATATATATATATAACGTAAATGAGCGGGCGAGATTAGTTAGGGCCATGAATCCTAGCCCTGTGGTATATGATTGCTTCTCATAAAAAATTTGAAAACTTTGAGTGAAAAAAAAAGATTCTATGCTTTATATAGATTCTATGCTTTATATTGAAAGAAAGGACAAAACTTATATACCCCTGGGGCACATAGGGACACGAATCTAGGTGTTATACACATGCTCTTTAGGTATTATATATATATTCTATAGGTGTTATGTTTCTTGGTGTTATACATATATTCTACAGGTATCATATGTATATAAGAGTATACATATGATACCTAAAGAGTATACATATGATACATATAGAGTATATATATAACACCATATAATAGGTTAAGTTGGGGGCACCGTACCCCTGGGGCACACAAGTGTCACTCTGAAAGAAATAGATGGATAACATCTCATATACAACATGAAAGGTATTATAGTCAATACATAAGTTAAAAGTGAGCAAATCTCAACACAATTCGCACATAAGATGAGTTATGTACACTCTCATCAAGTTTGACAAAATAAGAGATTTCGCACGAATTTATTCATTTTACAGGTATAAATTGTTGTCATTCTTTTAATAGAAAAGATGTAGTAAATGTTGTTAGAATTTAACTCAATATTTCCAAACAATAAGGGAGGCCACACATTGATCAAAAACAACTATTTGTTTTTTCTAATCACTAAACATCGATCAAAAAGTTGTTGATAGATATTGTTATACATTAATATATATTTGTCAGATTTTTATGATATGTTAAATTGTTCATTCATTTATTTATAAAAACAACTACACAAATTAACTTAACAAATAGTTCTCTTTTAAAGTTATATAAGTAAATACCAATTAATATGTCCATTAAAACATATATTTCAGTTATACAAAGAATACATTATAAGTTTATAAATATGCAACTAATACTTTATATATATACAATTGACAACTTGAGGAACGGATGGATTTGGGGGAGGGGGCGGGGGGAACGGGGGGCGATCGCCCCCATAAACTTTCAAAATGGTTACTTTTATATGTAATTGTTTCCGATATTTTCCATTATTATCAATGACTTATAAATGTTTGTTACTTTTATTAGATAATTTTACCCCACTTAAAACAAAAATTTCTAGATTCGTCCCTACCTTCAAAGATACATCAATAATACAATATGAATATATAATTTATATCAAACTAGCATGCTTAAAAAATCACGTGCACCAATTTGTGGGTATACAAGTTTTTACTATTAATTTATCATTTAAATTGTTAGGAATTGGAGCACAAAAGAGATGACTCTTTGAAGCGTGCAATTTGAGATAATTATGAATTGAAGCTAAAAGCTAAAAAATTAAATAAATAAAAAAAGATCTTAACCTTGTTTATCATATCATTAGGTGGTATTAAAATAATTTTCACTTTATAGATGGTGAATTAGATGACATATTCAGCAATTAAAGCAGCTTTTCTCCACAATTTTAATTAACAATTATTAATTAGCTCAAGAAGATCGCCATAATCAACAATTACACATTAAGTATTCATGGTTTACACTTTGCAGAGATCAATTGATTAATTTGATTATATGAATCTAGGGCTAATAATAAGAGGCAATTTCATTTTTCGTTTCTTATCATAACGAAAAATTCTTCTCTAAAAATAATTCAAGATTCATTGTTTTTTAGTCAAATTAAAATGTTTTTTTTATCATTCTGACCCGCACCCTCTATTGTGATTTGTAGCTTACACTATCCAAATCACCTAATTTCATACAAACATAATCGGCTTTTTGCATCATTTTATTGTCTGGGACAGTTTATTTCTAATACTCAATTTTAAATGGAGTAAGTCTTATGTGAGATCCTTCTCACGGATTGTTATATGTATGACTGATCAATCCAAAGTTCACAATTCGCATATAAATTTGTGATAATGGGTTTAGATAATGTGTAAAAAGGATCCATCTCGGACACCATCTCACACAAGCTTTTATGTTAATTTCCCTTTGCTCTTAATGACAATTTTGTTGCAAATATTTGATCAAAATATACAACACTATTTAGTTAATTGTTGCTACCCAAATTTGCCATAAACCGTCATTTTGTTAAGAACCGTTTTGAATGACTAGCATTGTATTATCCTGAACAATTTGTATTTGTTATAAAGGAAGAATAAAATTTTAACTTCACCTAAACATACAAAAAGATAGTGTTTGAATGAATGTAAAAACTAGTCCTATGTTACTCACAAACATATGTCAGAAATAAGATCAGTAACAAGTATTAGAACAAGCCTAAATACAACTAAAATATCGTACATTACTGTTTTCAGTTAAGACAAGGTTATGTTGCTAAGAGCATTAATTGAAGAAGTGCAGTTGATGGCGACATGTGCACGAAACTCGACCAATGACTACATCAGCTCAGGATCATCTTCATAATCAAAGTCAGCCTCGCTCGACTGCCTTCTCTTTGCCTCTCTTGGTCCTCTACCTCTCTTCGGTTTTCCACTGCAATGTGTTGAGTATTCATGAGAAGGTTCTTACTAGCATATGAACCAAATTCAGTGAATGCTCAAAGAATCATATGTATAGTCTAATATGCATGAAACATTGAATAAACAGCTTAATAGTGAGAATGAAAAGCTTGAATACTTACGGCCCGTTTGTTGTTACACCACCATCTCTTGCAACTTCTTCAGCCTGGTATTCTCGATAAATTAATCAAATGACACTCTTCAATACAGCATCATAATTCCCACATATCCAAATCTCTATATGCTAATTTACACATAATGATTACCACATGCAATCCAAATAACACATGATCAATTCTACGAGCCAAGATTGAAAAGACAAAACAGGGTTTAAACATAAGAAGCAAGGAAGTAATGAAATAATGAATGCCTAATAATGTTCAATCTTACAGTGATAATGGTAAAACTGCTCTTGAACTCAATGATACTATATTATATACCTTGTATGTTATTATAAATTGCATATGTTTGATCACCAAAAACTAAATGTTCACAAATTCACCATAGAATGATTACAAAAATGTCACAACATCTAAATATATGGGGGGGGGGGGGGGCGCGGAGAAAAGGCTCAATAACATCACAACATGCAAGAAAGACACCTGTATAGAAGTCTTGAATCAATACTAAACAGAAATACTTCATAGGCTAATCAAACTGATATTTCAAACATTGCTTTCTACTGAATTTCATTTGAAAGGTAAGTAATAAACTCATACAGCTGGTGAGGTGACAGAAGATAAAGAAAAGAGCCTGTCTTCAGGCTGAAACTTCCGGGATCGTTTTAAGCTGCAAATGAAAGAGCAATACCACATCATTCTCACATTGTATTAACTAGGATGAACACCATTGTTAACTGAATTGAACATTAGATGCAAAAGATAAACACCAAAGAAGCAAAGCATGATCACTCAACAAAATATATGAATTAGCAAAGAGATTGTCACCCATTAAGCAACACCATACCACCCCTCTGTTCCCCCCTCCAATATCCCAATCTTATTTTTTGAATTTCTCAAACACATATATATAAGATAAAAGACAAGAAAATCAAGAATAAAAATAAAAACTCTATTACAGTGTAGTGTTCTTGGAAGAAGACAAAAACCCTTCAAAACCTTTCAAGACATTGCCACATTGGCTTGGATCCTGTAAATAAGAGGTCTCCATATCATATACCTACACAAAAATTCATTCAATTAACATCACATTATAATAAGTAGTCAAATAACTCAAAACAAAATTTTCACCAAATAACCATATTCCTTCGCACCTGTTTCTCGATACTCCGCAGATCTTCGTGCAGTTTAGTCCTTTTGCATAAGAGGGCTGCGAGAATTGCAGAAGGGTTTGAAGGATTTCGTTGCCCTAAAAAGATCCGCAAGAAATTGTTAGAATAAAAAATCGCAAAAATCAATAGAGGGATTTCGGGGGAAACAAAAAAAAAAATCTGGGTGTACCTTCGGAATCCATGTAAAGATCCAAGATTTTAGGTTTAAACACTGCGATCAATTTGGGTATTATTGGCTTCTTCCTCGATCAAGAACTGCGAATGGGTTGGTTCTATACGACGCCGTTCCAGAAAACCTTCCTACCTGATTCTCATATTCGAATTCCATTGGGCCAAAGTACCACCAAACGGGTCAAGTTTATTTATGGGCCGTTTTCAATTAAATGGGATTTAATAGTAGGTAGATAAAATAATTGATCCTCTTAATTAAGCCTTTTTAGTAGAAAACTAAGAAAAGGACAAAAATAATTTGAATAAGAGTAGGACTTGGGTGTCCCGGGGCACGGATCTAAGATCCGTGCCCCCAACCCGACCCGGATACATTATATATAATCAAACCCTAATTTTTCATCTTCTTTCTCTCTTCCTTTTTTTTCTTCTTCTTCCAGCGCCTCTTCTTCCTTCTCTTCTTCTTCTTCCTTTCTTCTTCTTCTTCTTCTTCTTCTTCTTCTTCTTCTCCTCTGCGCATGTCCTTCTCCATTACATTTTTTTTTCTGTAGCCCTATTGCTTTTTCAATACAAACGTTCTTCTCCATCTATCATTTCTTTTTTTTTTCCCTCTCTCTATGTCTCCCCCTCCAAATCAGCGTGCTTCAATCACCATGGCTGTAAAATCGGGCTACTTTGAGTCTCATACAGTGGTGCAAAATGGGTTTATCAATTTCTATGTTGGTTGTGGGCTGATTTTCCATTGCTGCTTCTTCTTCATCTTCTTCCATCTTCATTGCTGCTTCTTCATCTTCATCCATCTTCATTGCTGCTTCTTCATCTTCTTCTATCTCTCCATCTTTAGTTTCTTATTATTCTTCAACCTTCGTGATGGGGAGATACATAGAAGAATTACCAATTGTGACTATAGATCTTGCATCCAACATACCACTAAATGATTTGCACAAATATTTCGAAGAGAAAGATAATGAAAATCGAGATATATTATGTAATACCACAGAAGCATACACGTAATACCTTAAAGGTATTTATGTAATACCCGAAAGAGAATTATGTAATACCTGAAAAGTGATTATCAAATACCTTAAATGTGAGTATGAATGTGTAATACCATATAGATAAAAATGTAATACCTTAAACATATTTATGTAATACCTGAAACATATTTTATGTAATACTTTAAGGATAAATATGTAATACCTTAAACTATAAGCAGTAATACCTTAAAGTTTAAACAGTAATACCTTGAAGCTGAATATGTAATACCTTATACTCAAAAGCAGTAATACCTTAAAGGTGAGTATGCAATACCTTATACTCAAATATGTAATATCTCAAAGGTGCATATGTAATACCTTATGTTTTAAACTCAATACCTTAAAGATAAATGTGTCATACCTTAAAAATGTGTCATACCTTAAGAGTATACACGTAATACCTTAAGAGTATACACGTAATACCTTAAGAGTATGTGTATAATACCTATCACTGAATGAAATCTGGTGTGCGCGAGCGCACACCAGCATAGCTGCAGACGCGCGTGGGCGCGCATGAAGATGGCCCACGCGCCGGGTCAGGTTGGGGGCACGGATCTAAGATCCGTACCCCGGGTGCACCCAAGTTTTTGCCTTTGAATAATTGTTTTCAGTTATAGTCAATTCAAATAATTAAATTTAAAGGATCGAATGTCGAAATTATAAAATCATAGAAGTTTTTTTAAATCATAGATGACATACTAAAGCACATAATTGTAATATACATGTAATTATATAGCTTTTTTTTTAAATAATTAAATTATTGACAACTATAACAAAATCCATATAGTAAATATAAAACTGTAATTGAAAAGGAAGTCCATTTTCGAAAATTTAGAAAAGTCATTTACATTATCTAAAGCACCAACAAATAAAATTTAAGAAGTTCAAAAATAAAAGTAACAATAATAGATCTATAAACGTTTTAAAAAATGTAAAATAGAAAATTAACAACTTCAAATTTATTTTTTTTAAAAATCTGGATTGTAACTTTAAAAGATTAGTAAATGAGTTTCAAGATTAGTATACAAGCTCTCTTGCATACCTTCATGCATAATTGATAAATGAACCTATCATCGATGAACTCTGTATATTAATTCGTAAAGACTTTATTGTTCATTTTATAATTTCGATTTTGAACGTTTGATCTAATCTCGATGTTCTTTACATATCAAATTAGTGAATATAATTGGTAGTTGACTTCTAGGTTAAATAATTCTTTTTGTTAGTTATGTAGAATGCATTTACGTATAGTGTGTATATGACTATAATTAATTAATAAGTACGGAAAAAAAAAAACAAAAAAAAGTGGGTTGGCCTGCCAAACCCACGACCCGCCGATAGGTTGGACTGAGGTCCAAGTAAAACTTGGATTATCCCATCTACTAGCATTAAGAAAGGCATCGGTGATTAACATCAAACTTTGGGCAAAAACTTGTGTCCCCCAATGTACATATATATCTCAAATGTATTATTAGTTTGATATTAGTTATATACTTATGATGTATTAGTGGTGTATCTATAGGGTATTAGTGGTATATCCCTGAGGTTTTAATTGTATACTCATAAGGTATTAGTTGCATATTCATAAAATATTACTTGTATAACTGAATTATACTCCTTCCGTCCCGGCCTAATTTGTCTACTTGCCATTTTTGTTTGTCTCAATCTAATTTGTCAACCCATAAATGGCAAAAGAAAAATTCTCTCCTTACCCCTACATTTCCATTGTCACTCCAATTCCCCTTTTAAATTCTAATTAAAGTGCAAAAAACATAAAGTTAACACATCCAATCAAAGTCAACTGCATTTTCTTAGACTCCATGCCCAATCAAAGTAGGCAAATTAGACCGAGATGGAGGGAGTATGTTTTATTAAGGAAGATATCATTTAAGGTATTACATTTCACGTATTAAAGTATGAACTATATTATTTTAAAGATATTACAATTTAAAGTGAGACACACAGGAGAACACAACTCCTACTCCAAACTTAGAAAAGATTACAAATTAATGCATATTCAAAGATTAGCTCCTCCGATCCAAGTAAAACTTGCATCATGCCGCATTAAGCTGAAAACCACCATGTTATTATATATAACTTTGGAAAGTTACAAATTAATGCATTTGGGTCCGGATTCGGAAATAACCCCATCCCTACTTTCCAACGACAACAATTATTAATTGTTGTGGTTGAGGGAGTCTACGACACACCATTTTTCATAACGTTAAAAAATGGTCTATGCATTGTTGTTTTTTGTTCATGTAGTGAAAGCTTGAAACTTCAAAAACTCTAGCTGTATATTTGGAATGGATTTTCGATGGCAGGATTTTGGATTTCAAAATAAAAAAATAGAGTAAGTCTCATATGAGACCGTCTTACAGATCTTTTTCTATTAGACGGGTGAATCTACAATCCATGTTTCACAATTCATATATAAATTTGTGAAAATTGGTTAGGTTAGTGGGTAAAAAAGATCCGTCTCACAGATACACAGAAACTATCTGTGAGACTGTCTTACACAAGTTTTTTTGCAAAAAATATGTTTGTTTCCAAATTCAAGTTTGGATTACAAAATCCAAACATAATCATCACTACCTATATTTAATCATTCAATCATTACTAAAATACATTTTTCATAATAAAATACCATATCAATCCAACTTTTTACAATAAAATATTATATCAACCCACTTTTTTCATGATTGATTTAACATATATAAGATAATTCTACAAAATCCAAGATTTCAAGATTTCACTTTTACTACAAAATCCAAAATTTCAAAGTCAAGTTTTCTCCAAACCCCTCTCCAAAAATAGGGTAAGCCATCTTAACCTTTTGTATCACATAATCAATTCCAATATAGCCACCGTAGATCTCTTTGAATGCTATGTCTTGAATCCCAAAAGGAATTTAATGCATCCAAAAGAAAGCAAATTAAAGCAAAAGAAATACTTATATGCAATAAGTTAGGAATTGAATCCATCCAAAAGAAAACAAATTATCAAAAGAAATTAATATTGGAAGAGCTTGAGCCAAAATGCAAAAGTAATGATTACATGTTGTGCATGATTGGGTGGAACCAATTCATCGTATATAGCTAGATCCATACAATCACAAATTTAAATATTTTAATATATGCCCAATTGATCTGGTAAGAATATTCGAATGTTTCTAGTTGCAAACATTAATGTACATGTGAGAAACGAGGATTAAAGTGTATAGCCGACTTTTATTTAAGTTGATAATTGTCTTGTCACATATATATCTCGAATTTGAGTTGAAGGAATTCTTAATTCTTGAAATATATTGATGGATTCATTGTATGCAGTCCTAATTGATAGTGGAGCTTACAAACTGACAACATAACATTAATATGATAACTTCCACGCTTTAGTCTCTTCTCATATTACAAATTTTCAATATTATATATATGGGTTTATTTAATTTTTCTATAGATTAAAGAATTTATTGGAAAAGCTATTAAGTTAAGAACCACTTTACCTTTGTTCTCATATTTATTTATAATGATTGCTATATTTTTTGATTTCTTATTTAATGTTTAATATTTTCTATTTTCAAGACTAGAAAGACTAAATTCGAAAAGAAAACAAGTTTATATATACGAAACAATGCAAAAACTTATATGTCCTTGGGGCACATAGTGACATGGATCTAAGTGTTATATATATGCTCTTCAGGCGTTATACATATATATTCTATAGGTGTTATATTTTTTGGTGTTATACATATACTCTACATGTATCATATGTATATAAGAATATACATGTGATATATGAAGAATATACACATGATACCCGTAGAGTATATATTTAACATCATATGATGATTAATTTGGGGGCACCGTGCCCCCGGACACACAAGTGTCACTCATAGAACAAAGGGATCAGTATTTTCTTGTAATTTTCCTTTTTTTTTTTCTCACTTTTCATCAAATATGCATGTTTTAATATTTATGTTTATGTGTTGTATATGATCAAACACTAACACCAAATCAAAAGATTACAATAGATTGCAAAGGTCCCATTTGATTTCCTTAACTCTTGTCGGTGAAAATTCTAAAGGTAAGGTTATTATTGTAGTTGAAGAAGTTGCTTGCTTGTATAATAGAATTTATTGAAGAATTTGTTATGTATAATAGAATTTAATGTATTGTAAAAGACATACAAAAACGTTTCATTTATAATGATTTTCCTTAAAAACGTTTTTTCAATTTCACTGAAAAATGTAAAAGGATAAACATGATGTCCACACTAAAAGTTGAGGTAGCTAGATCATATAGGTGCTGACTTTTTGGCATTCCATCGTTTTCAACTATATAAGAAAATAAAGAATGGATAATATATATGTGATTCATACAAAATCCCAACTTGAGCCCACGTCACGCTCACTCTTTAACAACTCCACCCTTAACAAAAGAGGAAATATCCAATTTAACCCCTTCGCTATGCTATTGGTAAAAAATGACCTCAATTAAATTAATATTCCTATTTTAATCAACAATTTTAATATTTATCCAAAATAATTATTGATTTGATCGATTCAAACTTTGACAATAATTGGGCATGAAATCAATGTATATATCATATTATTAAAATAATCCTAAAAATAAGGTTATTCGAACAATAATCTAATTGTTCGAACAACCCTATTTTTTAAGGTTATTCGAAAATTACCCTTATTCAAAAATTACATATAATTTTCGAATAACCCTAAAACCCTAAAAAATAGGGTTATTCGAACAATAAGTGTATTGTTCGAATAACCCCTAAAACGAACAATAGGTGTATTGTTTGAATAACCCCTAAAATTAGGGGTTATTCTAACAATACACATATTGTTCGAATAACCCCTATTTTTAGGGGTTATTCGAACAATAAGTGTATTGTTCGAATAACCTTATTTTTTAGGCTTTTTTGAAAATTATATGTAATTTTCGAATAAGAGTAATTTTCGTGTAACCCTACAAGAACATTTTCGTGTAACCCTATAATCTACATTTTTGTGTACAATTGAACCCCTAACTTGTATTGTTAGAATAACCCCTAAAATTAGGGGTTATTCTAATAATACACTTATTGTTAGAATAACCCTTATTTTTAGGGGTTATTTGAACAATAACTCTATTTTTTAGGGTTTTTCGAAAATTATATGTAATTTTCGAATAAGAATAATTTTCGTGTAACCCTACAAGAACATTTTCGTGTAACCTTCAACATTTTCGTGTAACCCTACAATCTGTATTTTTGTGTACAATTGAACCCCTAAATTTTTTTATTTTCGTGTCCTATGAAGATAAGACTACATGCAACCCTAATTTTGACCTTAAACAACATACTCTTCATGTACAAATTCAAACCAACTTATATAAATTATGGTTTGGAAGAGAGAGAGAGAGAGAGAGAGAGAGAGAGAGAGAGAGAGAGAGAGAGAATTGATTTTCAAGCCAAGTATTTGAAATGAAAGATACACGAAAATCATGTCTATTTGTTGCTACATTTTAGTCAAAAAGTTGGACAAGATTCCTGCCATTTTACTGTCAAGATTCGTTGCAATTTCTACCAATTTACTATCATGTTGACTTCAACTTTATTTTATGTCAATCAATGACTATTTTTGACATTAATTAAAGTGTTTGGGTTATAAATGAGATTTCAACTTAGTAACGACTATTTTTATCTCATATTATAGTGATTGGACTATTTTGTGTCACTCACCCTCAACAAAATGACCAAAATCACCTTTCATATGTGAAGATATATAATTGACTTGACCAAATAAATACCTTTCTAGAACTCTTTATATATGTCAATGCATTTATTTCTTAATACATTGACAAATAATGCTCCTTAGACAAGTATTCTTCAAATTATATCTCATTTCAATCCTACTATTAATTTCATATCATACATAATAGAAATGAATATTCGATTATCGTAGATTACTATACATGAACGGACAAAAAACGAAATATAATACAGTGCAAATATATATATATATATCTATCTATCACAAAACTTTTTGTTTTCCCAACAATGTCCATGTCCTCTCTTAGAGGGAAATTTAGGTAGTTGATCAAGAACCCAATAAGTGTCAGAGAGAGAGAGAGAGATAAAATTAGAAAATTAATCAGCAACTTTGTGATGATGATGGGGATGAAGAAGAACTCAAAAGGGCTTCTAAATATTCAACCCCCAAATCCTCCAAAACGACCACATTCTCAAGTTTATCAATATTGCTCTGACGCCCCTCAAAAGTCTTGATATTACTTTTCCTAACCCCACACGACTTCTTCTTCTTCCTCATCGAATGCTTTCTCTTGAGAGCAATCACCGGCGAGCACCCCTCCTCCACCCCACACTTCATCTCGTGCAGCGACTCCTTCACCCTTTCCACCGGAAAGTTGAGCACGGCGGCGCAGCCGCGCATGGAGAATGCGGCCTGGTCGTAGGCCAAGGCGGCGGCCTCGGCGCTGTCGAAGGTGCCGAGCCACACTCTGACGCCGTTCCTGGTGGAGTCCCTTATCTCCGCCGCGAACTTCCCCCAGGGCCGCCGCCGCACGCCTCTGTAGGCTCTGATCGCTTTCTCTCTCCTCTCTCCTCCGGCACACGAGTCCACCTCCTCCTCCTTGCATGGTGTGTCGGAGTAGGAAGTGGTCTCCGATAAGACACCGTAGAGAAGCATTTCTTCGGAGTCGTTAACGTTGAAGGGGAGGGAAACGCCGTCGTATTGGCATGAATAGGAATAGGGAGGGGGGTTTTGGACTTGGAATGGGAATTGAGTTTGAGTATGCATTTTGGTGTGGAATATAATAATATTTGAGGGAATGAATTAGTTTGAGGATTAATTTTGAACTATAGGGGCTTTATATACCCGGAGAAAATGGGGATTTTAGAGGAAGATAATTAATATAAAATATTGTATATAGGGGGGATTATTAAAAATTAGTAGGGGTTGGATGAAATAGGGAATGATAGAGAAAGGTTAAATATTTATATCTTTTCATAAAACAAAAAAAAAGAGGGGGGATGTTTTTGGAAATAGGAAAATAAAAAAAAGGGTGAGTATAGTGAAGTATAATTGGGTCACGTGAGTCAAACATGAGCGATGACGCACGGCGGCGGAGGTCCCACCTTTTTTTTGTTTTCCCTGCCCTCTAATTTTATTTATTTATTTATTAAAGCTTGCTGTTTTTCTACTAGCTACTGGGATCAATTCCAGAATTTTAAAAATGATTTTTTGAAACCAAACAAAAATAAAAAAAAATTCTAGAACCAGATCAAACCAAATTTCAATTCAATCCAGTTTGAAGATTCGGTTCTTATGGTCCGAATCAATTGAGGATGGTGATTCAGATTTTCGAAGATTTTAAAAAAACACATTACCAAAGGGAATAAAATTAGAAGAGAAATTTACTTTAAATGAAATGCACCCAATTAGGAAATTAAAACCAAAATCTAATTAAATTTAACTAATTTGAGGATAATAACTCAAACCTTTTAAATTATTACCATGTAAATGACATGTGAGTTTCATCTCCTATTTTGCAACTAGTTATTATGTATATCGCATTTAAATGTGAGATGAACGGCATTTTCAAGTTCATAAAAATTAAGACTAAATAATTATTATAGGTTATGGTTCATTATTATTTAAAAAAGTAAAATATTAATAGTATTTGTAAATTATTAACTTATATGCATTATGTAGTTATATTAAGATATATAAAAGTAAATGACATACACATATATACATATAAATAACTTTTAAAGATCGGTTCTTCGGTTTAATTCAGTTTGGTTCGATTTCAATTTGGTTCAGTTCTCGATTGAAACCAAACCAAAAAGAAACTCGATTCAGTGCGGTTCGGAGAAAGTCAAAAAGTCAACGGAGATTTTCGGTTCGAAACTTTTCCAGTCTAGTTTTCAGTTCCGTTTCGGTAATCTCCAATTAGGCAAAATTTCATTTGAACGAGTTAGTTAGTGAAACGTTTCATGAATTTTTATTGTATATCATGATATATCAACCTACAATCCAATTATCTACAACACAAACCCTACAATTCACACATTGTAGGTGGGTGATGGAGCTTTGTCTCACTGTAACTACACGTGAAACCATTTCACATGAATTTCTGTTTTTGTTATAAAAGAAGAAAAAACTAATTTCCTAGTAGCATTTAAACAAACTTTGATATTCTCATACTCTTATATCATATGACATATATTATAGGTCATACTATAAAAACTTAGCTCATACCACATTATTTCATAGAAACAAGTTGTTCTGTTTTCAACTTTAGTTCATTTTGGTGTTAAATAAAAAAAAAAAAATGCTAGCTACAACTTCATACTCAATGCATTTATTTTTATTCAAATTTTGATATTTGTACATTTTTAGCATGTATTGTACCATGCATTCACACTAATTCATACTTCAAAATTTAGGTCGTACCCTTTTATTTTGTAGAATCAGATTGTTCATGAGTTTTTTATTAACTCATATTACCTCGGTTACAAGCAAGGATATAAGTGATCAAAATGATTTTATAAAGAGAACAAATATGAATAAGTGAAGAATAAAAGAACTTTTTCTATGGAAATTGGGTAAGAATGTGGATTTTGACACATGTTCTTCCATCATCGATATTTGATAACTAAGTAGGTAGTTTTATTATTTGATAATTAGAAAGGAGAAAGAGTTGTGTTTTGACTACCGGTTTTGAGATGCAGCATAAGGACTAAATTGAAACTTCACAAATTTGTGCAGTACTAATTCTCCTTTGAATTCTTGTTTGAATATTCAATCTAAATTGATGATTCTGTGTAAGAAGTAGGTGGATAAATTGATCCACTCCTGTGATTTAACTATACTTTTTATACTATTATTATTCAAATAAAGTTTTCTAGAAAGTCAAGTCATACATGATGAGATAATATATATTATGGATCTCAAAAGAATTTTAATAACCACTCTTATATTTTTAGTTTTTCATAAAATTAAACTCCCCTATTCAATTACTTATAATAAATAAAACCATACAAATATTTTTACAACTAGTTTAAACTCATTTTTAATATAAACTATTGTAATATTTGAACAGATTAGGATCATCAAACGATCATTAAATAAACTCTTCAAATTGATATTAGTGATTGTAATTTCACAATGATATTCAAACTCAGAGAAGCTTGTAATAAGTAGAGTTTGAAAAGTCATATATGTGGTCAAAGCTTCTGAAATGACCAAAATCCCCCCAATAAGAAGAAGAAATATATACGAGCTTGGAAGATTCGAGAAGAAATCTGAGATATAAAAAATGCAATAAATATGGGAAATAGCACGAGGGGAATGCTCCAATTTTTGTAAGAAAAGAAGAGTACTAAATATTAAATAAAACAAAAAAGGGCCAAAAAAATAAAAATAAAATAAAATTATAGAATAAAAAGAAAGAGGGCCAGATTCAGAGCCCCTCAAAGTCATAGTCCTAATACTCGTGGGTTCTGTTGAAAGTCCTCCTTAGGAAAGGGAGTCAATAATTAAGGATAACAAGTTGTATATGTGTGTATATATATATAATTATTAGAAACAAATCTTGTCTGAGACTGTCTTACAAATCTTTTTTTGTGAGACGGATCAACTCATAACTCACACTTAGCAATTCATATCAAAGTTTGTGGATATTGATTCAATTCATGGATAATTAGGATCCGTCTCACGGAAACTATCCGTGAGACCGTCTTACATAAGTTTTTGTGAATTATCAGTTTGTCAATGATATATAGAGATAGAAATATAATATTATAATGTTTGCATGCATAACCCTTTCAAACATAAATGTCACATATGAAATAAATGAAGTTTGGTCTTGTTTGGAGGTCACAACATGATGACAATATATTTATGGCCAAGTTGCAATGTCAAGTAACCCATTATGGGTCACTCACTTGCTCTACTTTACTCAATTTTGAGCTTTTATTGAATAATATTGTATTTTTCGTACCTTCGAATTAATAGGGTGAATATAATTTAAACAGACGACCAAAAATAAGGAAGTCACCTCTAGCTATTTATGTGACACCATTCTAATAATACAGATAAAACACTTACCGCATAATTATTGTTGGGACCCTTTGATTAATTATGTAGTACGTACAAACTCTAGCTAATAATACAAACAATTAGGTTTGTAATTCATTCTCTCTCGATCTCATTAAAAGATCATTCACATTTGTTAAAATTAAGTACATTAAGTGGATCTAAATAGGCTTAATTATGTTATGTTGTTATAATCAAACCAAATTTAGGACCATCCTCAATGAACCGACTCCTGTAAGACCGTCTCATATGCAATGATGCCTGATACTTGTAACTCTAAAATACATGCTTATAGATAAAACCCACATACTTATCTTGACCGTGTCCTGAGACTCGACCGTGCGCTACAGATTACTCTTAGTTTTCGCGCGAGGCGTGACCGTGTTCTAGGGCACGGTTGTGGGCGTTGAAAAAAATCACATACTTATTGTTGAAAAATATATATTTATACACTACAGTCGCGCACGGTTGTGTACTGGGACACGATCGACCGTGACGGTCGGATATGAGAATTTGTGATCCTAAATTATGCTGCAATTTGATGTTGAAATTATAGTGTAATTTAGCATAGAAAAAGATGAGATAAAAAATGAAAAAAGGGAATGAAATATGATTGATGAAATATGTGTTGGGGGAGACCAAAAAAAGAGAAGAGGGAAGGTTTTTTTTTTTTTGAAGAGGGAAGGTTGGTTAGTTGGAAGAAATTAAAGATGAAAGATCAGTTTTGTCGTTTAGCGGCTGCGTCGCTCGCTCGCTGACAAAAACACACCCCACCCCACCCCACCTGGCACCCTCCATGGGCCCCACCCCATGTACAGCTGGCAAATTTGCCTCATCTAATAGTTATCTCTATTATTTGCATCAAACTAGTTTTCAAGGCCTAGTCCTTTTCTTATGAAAATCATAGGTTTTTAGGAAATACTAACTTAAATAAAATAAAATAAAAAAGAGGGCTTTTCGCAATATTGTTCAATATTTGTTATTTGATTCACATGTTTTTTTAGTTTTAGTGACGAATGTATAAGATAACTTTTTAATGAGATTTGGACGATGATTTGTTATGTTGAAATATAAGGTTTTGTTTTTATTGGAAATATTAACTAGATTGATATATATATATATATATATATATATATAGGGACGGGCGCACATTAGGGCCAAGGGGACACTGAGCCCTCCTAAATTTTGCAAAAAAGGTAGGAGTATTTTAGTAATTTCATATTTTTTAATTTAAAAAAAAAGAAATATACATATGTGCTGCACAACTCTCGTCTCTGCCTCTATTCCATTCCAGCAGCATCTCATCCATTATCTTTCATTTCCCCTTTCCACTCAACTCAAACTCTTGCATTTCCTTCCACCAATTACTACTTCTCCACTTAATTTCAAGGTAAATGTTACATACATATTACTCTTATTTGCAATCTTCTTCATCATTATTGTTAATTTATGGTGTTTTAAATTATATATGTGATTTATTGATTAGGTTAAAAGATTGAGTTTTTTTTTTCCTTTTTATTTTGTTTAGAAATCTTCTACACTGGAAATTATGGTAATACTTCATTGTGGTATGAAATTAGCAAGCTTATTTTGTTAATTCCATTTTGATTTAGTAAGTTCTTGAACATTTAATTCATTTTCTAATGTATACTTCTATTTTTTTTATAGCTAATAGATTATGGAAAGATATTTTGGGAAAATACGCCCTAATGTGGAGATGTCATTCTCTTCGGTCAATGCACCCCTTGTTCAACATCAATTGCCCCATGTCAAAATAACAATAATGAGGTTGATATGAAAAAACTTCCGAGTGACAATTAAACAATTATGCATCGTTTTCAGAATATGAAAAATAGAAGAGAAATGTTGTAATACATTGATTTTATTGAATTGTAATATATTTTATGTTATTGGTTTAGAGTTTTTGTATTATTACATTTCTTCTACTAATTTACTTGGACCCCCTCATTTAAAATCCTGGATCCGTCACTATATATATATATTATATATATATATGAATATAGGGGTATGATATTTTGAGAATACATTAATATTAGAATATCAATTACAAATAATTTGGTAAATAAAGGAAAATTCCGGCCCAAAATTATTAATTCAGACAACTCCCCGTTTTCTGCCGTCGTCCTATGTTGCCACTATATGAACACAAATTAAAATTATATATATAATATAAATATGAAAAAAAAATATGTGAGAAACTATAAGAAGTATTGAAATAAATAAAATTTACAATTATAAATTACTGAAAGAAAACTGGAAATTGTTTTAGAAATTAAACTTATTCAAATAAATCAAAACATAATTTAATGAAATCTCAGAATTATCAAAATAAATCTGAAATTATTTTAATAAATCTAAAAATGAAATTTGGGTATGACTTCTCATGCTTTTAAGGGTCTTCATCAGCGAACTACACCTCAGCCCTTTCACACTTTAGTGTTATGGATCGATTTCGTTATTTGAGCTTTAGATTTCATTAGTGTTTAATTTGATTTGCTATGGCTGTTTCCTTAGGGTTTAAATTATATTGTCATTGTTGCTTACTTTGGTTCCTTGAGATAGCCCCTTGTTTGAGTTGTATCTTGAATATAGTGTTTTTATGATTTGATGATATATATATAGAGAGAGAGAGGTTACCTATGATGCTTAAATCCCCAACCCTATATATATATATATATATATATATAAGTGTTTTAATATTACGATTGTGGCATCATAAAATCTCTCAGAAAACTCTTAACGTGCAGCTCATATGATTTTTAGAGTAAAAAAATTATTTTAGATTATTTGAATCATATCTTCTCCTTCTTTATCTACATTAAGGGTGTGTTTGCTTCAAATTATTGATTAAACTTGATTGTATTCAAGTGATTAGGAATTGTCATTAATACATGATGTAATAAGTTATTCATTCATCCTTATGGATAGCCGTATCACAAGATTTAGAGGGTGTTTGATTAAACTTATTTTTAGAGCTTATAAGCTATCATATCTTATAAGATGTTTTTGGAGCATATAAGATGTTTAATTTAAGTTTAATATAAGTTGTTGAAATGTTTGGGTAAATAAGATGATGAAGCTCATAAGTTGTTAGAAATGACATTTGTGTAATTTCAATGATTAAATTTGAAAGTATATATTTTGAAAAATAAACTCTTATTTTAGAAATAAGTTGGGATTTCCCAACTTTTCAAAAAATATCTTATAAGCTACTTACATCTTATAAACTCATAAAATAAGATCTTATTTTTAAAAGTTAGTCAAACACTTTTGAGGAGCTTATAAGCACTTAACATCTTATAAGCTCTTTTAAAGAGCTTATAAGCTTAGCCAAACACCCTCTTAATGATATATTACCGGACCCTTTTTATATCATGAACTTTTATTTTTCAACCAAACAAATTAATTTTGTTGATATGATATATATCACCTCTAATAAGGGCAAACAAACGCACCCTAAGAATTTATATTATCTAGATAACAAGAGCGAGTTAAAAGGAAGTACTGATGTACATGTTGCTGGAGATCGTGGTCAGATGTGAATAGGCACTTGTCAACGAATATTTGCGCTAGCTCTATCGAAAAATGGTGTTATGATCTCCAAAGTTGAATAAGATGTGGTTGTGATGCTATTGAGAATTGGAGTTGGCAAAAAGGTGTTCGAGATCCAAATTGGATCCTCTATTTCATATAGTGTTTCATCTTGTATTCCATTACTTTAAGTATCATGCAATATGTAAATTTGTGATGCCATTTTTTTTACATTCGACGTGGTGTGGTTATTTTAAAATATCAGATGAAACACAAATGTGGAATAAATTAATCATCTTCTTTGCTAGAGATCCTTGGGTATTATAGTAAGAAGGAAAATCATTAGAATTAATTACCTTTTTTGCCCCCTAATTATGGGCAATTATCAATTTCGGACTTTTTACTTTCGGGCTTGCATTATAGGACTTTAAGATTTTAAATTTCGCGAATTTTGCCCAAATCGAGCCCGACGGGCCGAAATCGCACGTGCCTCGCACGTTTCAGCCCCGATTTCGGGCTTCTGGGCCATTTTCGCCACGCGGCATTTATATACGAATTCTATTTTAAAATCCTGGCCAAGTCAGCAAATCCAAAAAAAAAAAAAACGGGGGGAATATATAGGATTAGATTAAACCCTAATTCCCAAAATTCCCAAAATTCGAACCCTAAATCCCCAAATCCAAGCGCAGTGCAGTGGAGGAACATCACAATCTGGGGATTTCTCCTTCAAATCTTCAAACATGTCTTACACAACAGGCGAGGTGGACTGCAATTGTGGAAGAAGAGCTGTCATTCGCACCTCTTGGAGCAACGAAAATCCGGGAAGAAGATTCAATTCATGTCTTCATTATAATGTAAGTTCAATTCATTTTTCTATAGAAGAGCTGTATTTTGGGGCTGTTTTCGATTTCATTCTTTGGATTTGTTGGTTTGAAAATGATATTTGTTGGTTTTCGATTTCAGTCTTTTTTGCTACTGGTTTGAAAAAGAGTGTTTGTGAACTATACTTTTTCTTGAATTTTTCAGAGCGGTGGGTGTCGTTTCTTTGCTTGGGAGGATCCACCTATGTGTCGTAGATCACGAGCTTTGATTCCTGGCTTGTTGAGGAAAATAAATGCATTTGAAGTGGAGAATGAGAGGTTGAACACAACTATCATCATGTTGGGTGAGGAGATTGAGAAACAGAAACAGAAACATAAGTATAGAATGTTAATGACATTTGTAATTATCATTCATGTCCTCTGTAGCTTTATGATTGGGGTTGGTTTTCAATGGTTTGAGGCTTCCAAATTGTAGTTTGAATGTTGCAATGGTGTAGTGTTTTGTAGTTTGAATGTTGCAATGGTGTAGTGTTTTTGGACTCCTTGTAATGGTATAAGACAATTATTTTTGTTGCAATGGTTTACTGTTTCAATCTGTTCTCATTTGTTGCAATGGTGTAGTGTATATTCTGTTTTGTTTCAACCAAGATACAAAATAAACATGACTTCATTGAAATAAACATGACTTCATTGAAATAATTTTCAACCAAGAATTCATTGAAATACTGCAATATAAACATGAATTCTGTTATAGTCAAAATACTACAATATAAGCAATATAAGTTTCAAACTAGAATTTGCAGTTTATCATACTGCAATACAAAATTCTTCTCAAAAGTAGTCAAAATGTTTGAAAAACTCCAGCATGCTTCCTCAGTCCTTCCTCCAGGGTCTTAGGATCCTTGAAAACCGTACAAATTTACTCCCTTCTGATGTTGGACCTTTAGGAGCTTCACTTGGTTGCCCTTTCTGCAGTTGATCATACATTGTTGGGCCTAGGGCTAGTGGTGTTGGGGTTGGTGCCTGTTCAACTTGGGATTGTTGTGTTTGAAAATCATCCAAACCAACCTCTTGATTAAGTGGCACTGAATTCACTACCTATATTACAGATACAACCAAGAAAAAAATTCAATTTACCACAACCAAGCAACTTTCCAAGCTACTTTAAGGCAGAAATGAAAGCAAATTACCACATCAGCTCCAACACTTGCATCATCCAAACCAGCATGTTGTCCTTCTTCAGGTTCTTGGATGTTCTGCACAAAATACATAACAATAGTAAGAGTTGGCCATAAATGGTAAAGAAGCATGATGACAGTAGTAAGAACATAACAATATTAACCTGCTGCTTCCTGGATTTTCTTTTTGAACTCCCAGCTTTATGATTGGGATTTAGGGGACAAGTCTTGATATTGTGGCCTATCTCCTTGCACTTGCCACACCTCACTGACTTTTGTTGCCTCTTGATAACCCTTTCATCAGCTTTTTTGCTACTGGTTTTGATTTCATCACCATCCTTTCTCCTTTTCTTTTTAGGCCTTCCTACCCCTCTTGTGATGACAGGTGGCAAAGGTGGTTTGAAGTGTGTTTCTTCCCACAAAGCCTCTCCATTGATCCCTCTAACAGAAGAAGAGTACACCATCTTGTACACATCTACTGTGTAACAGAAGTCCACATAATCCTCTGGATTTTCTTGTTCATTGAAGATGGCACACAATGCATGCTTGCATGGTATTCCTTGTAATGACCAAAGTCTGCAGCTACACTCCTTCAAATCCAGATCCACAGTGTATTTGCTGCCATCATTACAAGTAATTTGATAATGCTTGTTTGAACCCTTTAGTGGTATACAGTCAGCAAATCACAGTAGACATATCAAATCTATCATCTCCATTTTCATCAGGTGCAGTCCCCAAAATCACAGTAGACATAGGATTACTTCTCCTTAATTCCTCAGCATAGTCCCAAAGTTTAGAAAACTGAGAATCTGGATTCCCCTGTATCAGTTGTAAGGCCCTTTTCTTAGCTCTATAAGCTGTGTCCTTAGACACACTACATCCAATTTCTTCAATAATGTCTTGCCTAAAACCCTTAATCTTTCTTTTTGGATCACTGATAAACTTGCTCATAAACTTCTCACTCAACCACTTTGTTCTCACATTTTTCACATTCCAAGTGGTGGGACAGGTATGCTTGTCATTGTACAATCTAATCCTATAACTATTCTCACCCTCAACCTGTCTCAAATGAACCCTCCAACTACAATCTTCATTTCCACATACTGCATAACATCTCCTAGGATCACTCTTAGTAAATTTGATTGACCTATGACATTTGACAGCATAAGAGTTCACAGCCTTCTTGAACTCTTCCCTACTAGCAAAAGTTAAACCTATGGACAACTCAGGATCATATACACACTCAACATTGAAAACAGGAAAATTGGGAGGCCTATTTTCATCATCAGAATCCTTATATTCATCAAAGGTCACCCCATCCCCAATCACATCATCATCAGAATATTCATTTTCTTTATCAGGATTTTCAGTTGGTTGATTTTCACTAACCCCTGCCCCCCCCAAAACATCATCAACATCAGCATTTTCATCATCAGGTTGGTTGTAATCTTCTTCATTGATTATATCATCATCACTGACTAACTCTCTCATTACTTCTTCAATTGGATCATCATTTTCATCATTGTTCAATAACTCAGGACACTCATTAAATAAAATCTCATCATTTTCATCATCCCCACCAGTCTTGTTGAATATTTCAGTATAAACATGCAAGATTCTTTCACTAGAACAATTACCAGCACAAGTCTGCAACAATGCATCACAATGCAGTAGCCTAAACCCATTTTTGTATTTATAGAAGAACCTCCTAAAGTAGTTTCCTAATTCTAATTCAGTATATCTCTGCAGATCTTCAAGAGTAAGCAAACTAGGGCACACAAAGTCATACTTAATAGTCCTACCACCCCTATAATCAGCATCACTATCATTAATAAACTCACCTTGATAGTGTAGTGCAATTGTGATGAATTCCTCAGGTGGATCTGTTAACAAGAAATGAATAAACTATAAAATAACTGATAGTGATGACTAAACCCTAAACTAAAAAAGCAATAAAATACCTCCACTCAGGACAAAAAAGGAGACACATAGAATAAAATACCCTGTACCATACCCCACATGTCTCCCAAACAACCAACTCACCAACCAAAAAATCAATACACAAACCAAAAGGAGAATGCACTTATCAATGCCCTACACTGGACCACATGCAAATTTACATATAACCCCTCATTCAATTCAGCCTACATGTGAATAAATTTGGACTCACATCATTCATTCATTTCAGCTAATTTCAACTAAAAACTGAGTTGAGAGTAGGAACTCACCATAAAGGGGTGGTGGCAGGTCCATTTCACAACTGTCGCGTTTCTTCTCCATCCTCTACCTTGAAATTTTCGACTTGCCCAGCCTCCTTTACGGTTTGAAGTAAGGGGGTTTCGATTTCGGGGTTTGCTATAGAGGGGTTTCAGATTTGGGGATTTTGTTTCAAGATAGGGATTTTGAAAATCGAAGTGGGGCTTTCTCGATTTAGGGTTTCAAGATAAGGATTTTGAAAACCTAAGACAGATGGTTTTGATTTAGGGGGTTTAGATTTAGGGGTTCTCGATTTAGGGTTTCGATTTGGGAATTTTCTTCAATTTTGGCTGAATGAAGAGATAGGTTTCGATTTAGGGTTCTCTCTCTTACAAAATTGGGGGGAATTTTCCCCCCCGTTTTTTTTTTCTGAGTTGGATAGGAATTTTTTATAATTCCACGTGTATAAGTAATGTCCACGTACATGCCGCGTGGCGAAAATGGCCCAGAAGCCCGAAATCGGGGCTGAAACGTGCGAGGCACGTGCGATTTCGGCCCGTCGGGCTCGATTTGGGCAAAATTCGCGAAATCTAAAATCTTAAAGTCCTATAATGCAAGCCCGAAAGTAAAAAGTCCGAAATTGATAATTGCCCATAATTAGGGGGCAAAAAAGGTAATAAACTCAAATCATTATTCAAAGATGTTCCATTAAGAATCTAAGTGAAAGATAGACATCTAATTATACTTCCAAATCATCTATTCGTTTGTGTTCAAGATTTCCAAGTTATTGTGTCAAAAGATTGAAGGAAACACAACCTGAACATCTCCAAACGTAAGTTATTGGGCACATGTTCAATTACTTATTTGCCCTCTCCGACACACTCTTGCTTATGGTTCTACGATGAACTTAATTTGAGACAAGATTTGTGGTTCATTGCAGTGATGAAGCGGCAGTCGACACTAGTACTCAAAGGGTGCGCGGCCTCAACCAAAATATTTGCAAGTCGCTGTTGTATCCATTTTCACCACTGCCAATTAGTACGAAAGTACTACGAGCGACAGGACTGATGAAAGCATCAACACCGATCTCCTAGTGTAATCGTTAGGGTCGTTGGTCTTGAGTCAATGCTAGACTCAACTAATTCTTTGCAGAAGAATAAAAAGAAAGAAAAAATTCACTATCTCTCACGTATAATGTATGTGAGCAGTTTTATATTTATATATGTGATAGCTGAAAATATTATAACCAGTAAAATCTATATGAATGAAGATGATGTTAGAAATGTCAGGATCAATTTATTAATTTGAACTTATTAAATACAATTAACACACTCTATATATACATATTTGGAAAGATAGTAAAATTGAATAATGATGAAAATGGTATATGATGAGGATAGAAAAGAGTTAGTTAGGACCGTTGGCTGGTGCGGACAAGGAAGAGGTGGTAGATCCCCACTACATTCAAACGTGATGAATCTGCAAAATCTCTGCATTTGTCATTTTTGTATTCACCAATTTTATTTTTTCTATTATTATTACCCATTTTATTTTAGTTTATTTTATTCCTTTCAAATTAATGAAAAAAGATTGACAACAACAGGTACATCGTACGTGCCCATTTGTCACACAATTTCTTCTTACCACTTGCTCCTATTTTAACCTAATAAATAAATCTATGGTCCCATTAAGAAATTTCACACCACACATTCTATTCCACACCACTTTTCCACTTTCATGTTTAGAAAATTAATAAGTGTAAAATTATTAGATTATAATATGATATACTATTTATATGCTTTCATCAAATATTTATATCAACTAACTATACCCTTACCTTTTTCTCGAGCTTAGCCCCAGTACTTATCTTAGGTTTGGATTGAGGTGTACCTGAGTGGAATTTTGGAAGTGTGGATTTGAGATATTAAGAGAATTTTGAAAATTGTGGAATTTTGATAATTTTGTATTTGTATTGAAATTTTATAGGATAGAAGTATGGTTAAGACATATGTCACACCGTATTGATCAAGAGTGACACTTGTGTGCCCCGGGGGCACGGTGCCCCGGGAGCACGGTGCCCCCAACTTAACTTATCATATGGTGTTATGTATATACTCTACAAGTATTATATGTATACTCTTTAGGTATCATATATATGCTCTTATATATATATATGATACCTATAAAATATATGTATAACACCAAGAAACATAACACCTATAGAGTGTATATATATAACACCTAAAGAGCATGTGTATAACACGTAGATTTGTGCGTCTATGTGCCCCATGGATATATAAGTTTTGTCCATTGATCAATTGTAGAAAATATAGATAATGTTGTATTATTTTATTTTGGAAAAAAGTGTTAATTGGGAATGGTAGGGAAAAGAAAAAAAAAGTAAAATTAAAAGAGTACTACACCAGACTTGTAAGATTCGGTGAATCTAAAAACAAATATGACTAAATTTTGGTCATCTGAAATAATTACAGATGCACATGACAATCCACTCCAAATACCGCCTTATTTATTATCATACTGGCGTGATTACCATTTATTTCAACATGTACATATAATCTTAAGTTTATGTATTAAGATTATGTATAATATCTAATTTTAGCTATTAATTTATCCATTTCATCTCGAAAACACTCAAATCCTCTACACAAAGTTGGGTTGATGATAGTTTGAATCTTCAAACATCCTTTTCAATAGATCAAGGAAACCACCTTACATAACATGGGTTAGTACACTTTTACTCTTTTAACTAATGACAAATTAACAGTCATTAGATAGAGCATTCAAGTATAGACACATATATCTAATTACAACTACTAGAAAAATAATCATTTAATAAACGGTCTCCTAAATTGTTCTTCAAGTTGATTCATATACAATGACAATTTATCTTAACTTGATTATTTGACCAAACGTGCATGGATGCACACATGGGCAACGATTCGAAATGGTGCAATGAATCTACATTAATTATTAGCCACGCAAATATAAATTTACTAATCTACCCATAATTAAATCCGAAATTGTGACTAATCCTCTATTAAACAAATCACCAAACTTAAAATCCACTTTGTAATTATAACCCTATCATCATTGCCTAGGCGTGCTTTAAATATATATTGTGCATTATATATAGCAACAACTTGTAATCTTTTGTTGGATAATTAAAATGTATAAAATATATTTTACCTTATTATAAAACTCTAATGAGGCATGCATGTGATTTGCAAACACCAATTTATACTCTAAGGTTGTGGTGCTTTTCACACATTATCCTATATTTCAATATGGTCATCGATATTTTGAAATAATCATTATACAGTATACATATAAATAACATTACTAATAAATATGCAACATAATAAATTATAAAAATATTATGAAAAAAGAGAGAGTACGTAACAGAGGATCTTGATCGTGATTGATTTTCGGGTTTCGATCTAATATTCCGAACCCGAACAAAGTTGTTATATTCCTTTCCAAATGGAGTAAGTCTCATGTGAGACCGTCTCACGGATCATTTCATGTGAGACGGGTCAACCCATGACTCATACTTCACAATTCACATGTAAATTTGTGGATATGGGTTTTGATAATGGGTAAAAAGTATCCGTCTCACAAAAATCATTCGTGAGACCGTCTCACGTGAGTTTTTGCGTTCCAAATGAGGGAAAATATTGCATTTTCTAAAATACACTTAATGCAAGAATAAATCTCATAAGGTTCAGAAAAATTGACTAAACTCAAAGACCATTTAACCCAATTTAGGAAGTTTGAATGAATGATGTGGGCCTTTAATTTCAATCAAAAAATGAAAGAATTAAAAATTAAAAAGCGTCGTAGGCAAATATGTTAGCACTAGGGTCGAGTCGAGTGATCAATTCATGGAAAGATTAAAAGAATGTTATCTAAAGTGGATCAACAAGATTTGCCAATTAATATTATATTCCTTAATTAATCCTCCATACAAACTTAATTTTAAAAAGTATATGATTCAAAAAGAATAAAAACATAAAAAGCAAACTTTTAAAAATTATGTGTGTGTATTTTGACTCCTCTGCCACACCATATTTGAGGGCCCGTAAATTAATCTACTTTTCAGTCTCCATCATTAATTAATTGGTTTGTTTTATATGTATAAAAACAGATTAAACTTGATTGAATTTTTTGTTGTATATTTTGGCTTTATACATGTTTTGCACTATTGTGTATATATTTTCATTTAATCAATTATCTTGTATTTTATTTATTTTAATTGAAAGTAAGATAATATGTTATTTTACAGTAAATGGTCCATAATTTAATTTACTGCCTCATTTCCATACATACAATATAAGTTTTTTTTTTTTAATAAATATCAAAATATAGTCCACTGTCTATACATGTAATAGTCTACTTTCTATATATTTATGTGGCCCAACTACTAATATACTCAACTAATTAGTGGTTTTAGTCTTGAAAACATTAATATAACATTAAATGATTATATGAGTATAGTGGAAAATTGATTAGTTTAATTGGTTTTTTCCATAGCCTGCATATAGCACACACGAAAATTGGATAATATCAATTTTTTTAGTCCAAAAAGTTAGACTTTTTCAATTTTGGTGCATCAAATTTAAGTTTTCTAATTATAGTCCTTTAGCTATCAATTTTTTCCAATTTTAGTCCATTTTGATTGGAACAATCAAAATTGCTAACGCGACCATCGAAACATTTGATGTAACTATCGGAAAATCTGATGTGGCAATCGAAATGATAAAATTGAAAAAATTGATAATTAAAAGACTAAAATTGGAAAGTTTAAACATGATGCACCAAAATTGGAAAGAGTTAGAACTAAAATTGATATTTACTCATAAAATTATTTATACGGTTAAGTTAGACAGGTGGAAGCATAAGCATTAAAAAAAAAAAAAAAAGAGGAGATATCTGAGCATTTTGCTTCTAGGAAATTTTCTTTCTGGTCACTGTTTTATTTTTCTTTTTTCCTTTTTGGATTAAAATATAATACACAAAAACTTCTATACACTAGTTGCATGAATCTACATTCATTCATGCATCTGGGTCGGTTTGACCTGAATCATGGCTTTTTTGATTTTTTTTTTCTTGCTTTAGGTGTTGAGAAATTTATATTGTATTATTATTAGTGTGATCTTTATAAACAAATATCATGACCTTTATGTACCGTAACTTAGAAAAAATTAAGAATTTCACAAAAAATTCAGCACATTTTTGGATCAACATACATATATGTGATTTTACTTTTATTTTATATAATGTTAGTTGGATCAACATACGTATATGTGATTTTACTTTTATTTTATATAATGTTAGTTACACCTTTTACATTACATAAAAGTATGCATATGTTAATATATAAAAAGTATGAGCAATATTACATATATAGAGTTACATATATATGTATAAATTGTGTTGAAATTATTCTCCCTTTGTCTAGGTTACATTAGATAAAGATCAACATACTTATAAATAAAAAACACATTAATATAAAATAAAGTCACGATGCTACAACATAAGATCAACACCTGAAGTAAAAATTATATATATATATATATATACACGGACTTGGGTCGACTTGATCCGACCCAAATTATACAATAAATTGAGTACATAGGAGAGTAACTGAAATAATAAAATAATTATTATATGGATTTTGCAATTTGTGTGTACCAGTTATAAATTGGATAGTAGCAGGTGAATTAGTTCCTTCCTGGAAGCTGCTGTAGTGCAGAATGATGAACATTATTTATAAGGAAGATCCATTGCAAACTTATTAATCATTTGACCAAACAAAAGAACATTAAGAAAGAACAAGTTTATAATTAATTAACCTTTATTTATTATTGAATATTTGATAGGGCAGTGAATTTTCTCGGAATTTGACTATCAAATTGGACCATGGGTTTCATAGCAATATTGAAATTAATCTGGAAAAACAAGATTCTATTATAGAGGCCATAAATCTCTAATGTTCAAGATTGATAAAGACAGTGGAGCAATCAAATTAGAGTTCCATTACTCTTTTATTCATTTTTGGTATAGAGAGGTTATTTGTAGATCCTAAATTTATATCGAAACAGGGTCATCAGAACCGATATAAAATCATACTCGTATTATATATCAATTCAGATATGTTGTGTTTATTAATAATAATATTCTCATAGTACATATACTGATTAAATACAATATAATATATAAGATTATGAATTTAATTAAAAAGAAAAGAAGTGTCAAAATATTACCCAAAAATGGGTTTGAATATATAATTCAAAGTTTTAATGGAGAAAAATACAATTCAAACTTCACCAATGTAGTTCTTGTGATGCACATATCACTTCGCAATACTTTAATTGCAAGTTGGTATTGGTCAAATAGATGATTATCTGTTAAAGTCTAAGATTAAAAAAAAAGGTGACGTGGAAATTTAGCTTTTAACTCACACAATCTGAAATAGATCCTTTCTGCAAACTTTTTAAAATTATTAGCTAAATTATCATAATATATCAGGAATACGTAATAATATATCAGGAATACGTAATAATAACCAATATATATACACACACACATAATGAATATTCAATTATTGAGAAATTTAATCGTAATGGAAGTATTAAACTGTAGTATTTTTGGGGTTTTGGTTTTGAACTTGGGGTTTTTAATAATGATTTTGATGATTTCTGAGGCCCAAATTATGAAGTTTTTTTTAAAATAAGAATATTTTTCCCTAGGGCATAATCCCCTTTTAAATTAGGCAAATTCTCCTTTGCACCAAATACACGGATTTAGATTAGTGCAATTGGGGCGACCCGCTCCGGATCTGCGCAGTTGAGTTTTCCTTCTTCTTTTTTCCGCTTTAGGTTGTTACCTTTATGTTGTAAGGATGTGACATTTATGTTATATAAGTGTGACCATTATATATAAATGTTCAGTAACTTAGGAAAAAATGAAGATTTTCAGGTTTTTCCGCTTCAAATTGAGATCTTTATGTTGTATTGTTGTGACATTTGTGTTGTATTCTTGTGACCTTTATGTACAAATATCATGACATTTATGCTCCATAACTTGGGAAAAAAATTAAAAAATTAAAAAAAAAATTTTGCGCATTTTAAAAATGAACATACCTTTATGTGATATTAGTTCCACCTTTATGTATAACATAAAGGTGCAATTAATATCACATAAATATGCAACTAATATTACATAAAAGTGCAATTAATATCAAATTAAGGTTAATATGTACAAATTATGCTAAAATTTTTCCTTTTTTTTTTCTAAGTTAGAGTATATATAGGTCATTACATTTATACATAAATATCATACTTATATAACATAAATGTTACACCCATATAACATAAAGGTAATAGCTTGTAGCAAAAAAATAAAATTAAATAAGAAAAAGTGTGTGGATCGCGTCGACCCAGATCCGACTCGAATTGTATGTGCACCTAGTGCACATGAGACTAACTCTTTTAATTAACTTTTCAAAAAGATTTGAGTGCGATTGTTTCACGAATAGTTTTCACGCGACATATTCTTTTTATCCATGAATCAAACTCATTTCAACTAATTTAAGTAAAGTGAAATATGTAATGAACCGCCATAGACAAAATGATTCTTGAGAAACTCACTCTTAAATTTTAGGGAAACGCATTCAGAAAATTTAACCATCGACTTTAGAGAAAAAGAATCATTTAAGTTGAATACAAAACAAAAGAAATCCACTAATATATTTGCAAGATATTATTTAGGTTGGGCCGGGGGACGTTTTGAGTCTTGAAGAATGGACTCAGAGTTATTTGCTAAGTTAGCGGCCCAATAGTTGAGGCCCATACGTAAATGAATTGAGAGCATTGCTAAGTTATCGGCCCAAGTAGTAGAGGCCCATAGCTAAATTTAGCAGTCATGTTTTTGAAGTGTATGACGTGGATTTTATAGAACTAAATTACATAAACCCCCTTTTAATGCAACTATACAACATAACTTATAAAACTGTGTTTTAATTCAACAATTTGCAGTGTTGGATTTATATGAATGGATTTTAAATTTATACAAAGTAGAAGGGATTGTAAATCCAACCAAAAAAAAAAAAAAAGTCATTTAAATAGGAGAACTGGATTTCAATCCATATCAATACAAACAATCATTTAAAAAAAAATTATCATTACAGATTCTTGGCTGAGATTATGTAATATTTTGTGCATATTAAGTTGTATATGTATTTTACAACGTATTTTTAGTCAGTTGGACAATAAGAAAACATGCAGTACTTTTATGTGTATCAAGTAATACTTTTGTATTATAGAATACACGGTCTGAATTGGGTGGGGTCGGGTGGTATCGGGTCACTCGAAAACATATGGATCCTGGATTGTCCAGGTGACGTTCTCTATCATACAACATGTAATACTTTTGTGTATATTGGATAATAGTTTTCCATACATCACGTAATAATTTTGTTTTATATTATATTATATATATATATATACACACTACACAATATAATAATAATAATAATAATAATAATAATAATAATAATAATAATAATAATAATAATAATAATAATAATAATAATAATAATAATAATAAATATTACATGAGATATAAAGAAATATTATATATTATGTAAGAAAATAATTCATAATTTATTATCTCCAATATAACTCAATCCAACACGTCTCATAAAATGATATTTATGAAAAGATCTTGAACAAAACCCACTCAAATTTTAACGTCACTTGGTGTCATTTCCAAAGCTGTGTTCTCCCCTTCCTTGAAATGAAGCACGTATTGTTTCAACATATTTTGAATATAAAATAAAAGGCATATTTATCAATTGCAACAAAATAGTATTCGTTAAATGTTTGAAATTACAAATATTCGAATTTATCCATTATTCTAATTTGGTGTTTTATTTCATATTCAATTATTTTTAATTAAAATCATGTGTAAATTAATGATGTCATTTTTACACTTGACATGTTATGATTATTTTGAAATAAAATATGAAAAACCAAAATCAAATAAAGAATTTTTATCTGACATATATATCCAACGCATATTAGTAACAATCAATTAATATTAATATGATCAGAAGTATCATTCTTGCAAAAATAATTAAAAAGAACTTCGATTTAGGACCGGATATATAATTCAATCAATTTAGGACCGGATATATAATAAATTACCAAAGATAAAAACTATCAAGTATCAATTCTAGTTTCAAAGTTAAAATTATCAATTAAAAGACTCGTAAATTTTAAGTTTCGTTTTGCACCCATAACCTTATTACTTCAAAATATTTGTAAACTAATAATTTCAGGATACGGATGAACTTTATCGTATATGAAAAAAATATACAATTTGAGATGTCAAAATCATGACTATACTCTTATGAGGTTTTAATTGATAATTTAGATTCAATGCCCTTGACCGATTATTTTTATCATTTAAATCTCGAACTGATAATTAATATATATTTTGGATTTTTATTTCAATAAAACTTCAATTTAAAAATCACATGAAATTTTCTATTACATCTGATGTCTTATTTTTTATTCAAAATAATCATCACATCTAATTAATATGTATTAAGTCATATATACGTTACTAATTAATTAACACATACATGTTATGTAACATCAAATGAAAAAAATAAACAGAGCCTTTTAATTCTAAACTTAATTCTCTCAAGTGTTTCTCAATAAATGGGACTAATTAATTTGCGGTCAAAAAAATTGTCTGATGAATGTATTATTATATTCAAGCAGTGAGCAGACATATACCACTTGCAACTCTATCTATTCATTCATTTATTATTAATAACTTATAAGTAACTTTACTTTTTTCCCACTTTTATGGACCACTTTAAGAAGATGTTGAATCAATTCTTTGCCATAGCAAAATAGTGATTGGCAACTTATTCTTACAAAATTAATATTCCCACCATGATATAAGTGTTGCGTTAGACTTTTTGTTATAGATCAAAAAGTATAAAAATTGAACAAATATATTCTTAACTAATTACAGAATTGTGATTTGAGATTGAAAAAAGAATCAAATTAATTCTATAAAAGATATTATTTTAAATCCCTAACTAAATATTAGTTAAGAAAAATTAATAGGCATATTTTGAGAATACAATTGTATAAAATTCTAAAAGATGTATAATATGAAACAAAAGTTAGGCTTTAGAACGACGTTTGTTATGAAATGGACAGGGTATAATTAGGGTTTGGAAGATGAATTATAATAAATGTTTATCTTCTCGATCAATTTTATTTGTTTTGATTATTGTCAGATGTTTTCAACTTGGAAATATATTGGCCTCCATGTGATAAATATTAGGTGAACACAGGACGAATTTGTAGAAAATTAGGATATCTTAAGAGCATTTTCATAAAAACTAAACTTCATATTTGGGTAAATCGAACTAACAATATCGGTTTGATTTATTTGGAAATTCAAGCATAATGAAGCGGATCGGTTAAAAAAGATTCATAAATTTTCAACTTGAAACAAATATTCATTCAGAAAAATGCAAAAATAAATAAATGAACATATTATAGGTCAACATTATTCAACTTAAGAGTTGGTCTCTTGTGCACTGGGTGTACATACAACTCGAATCGGGTTCGGGTCGATCCAGATCTATGCACTCTTTTTATTCTTAAGTTTATTTTTTCGCTTCAAACGGTTACCCTTATGTTATATGAGTGTGACTTTTATGTTATATAAATGTGACTTTTATGTATAAATGTAGTGACCTTTATATACTTTAAATTAGAAAAAATAGGAAGAATTTTAGCAAAATTTGTACATATTTACCTTTATGTGATATTAGTTGCACTTTTGTGAAATATTAGTTGCACATTTATGTCATATATTAAGGTGCAACTAATATCACATAAATGTATGTGTAATATCATATAAAGGTATATTCATCTTAAAAATGAGCTGATTTTTTCTTTTTTTGAAAATTTTGATTTTTTTCAAAGTTATAGATCATAAAGGTAATGATATTTGTACATAAAGGTCACAAGAATACAACATAAAGGTCTCAACCTGAAGCGAAATCTAAAAGATCCTTATTTTTTTCGAACTTACTGAATATAAAGGTCATAACATTTATAAATAAATTAAGGTCACACTTATATAATATAAAGGTTCATCCTTATAACATAAATGTAACAACTTGGAGCGCAAAAAAAAAAAACAAAAAACAAAAAACAATACAAAAATCAAATGCCTAGATCCAAATCGAATCGTTCCTATTGCACCAATTAAGATTCGTACACCTGAGGAACAAGACAATTTGCCTTATCTTAAATTTTAAAACGAGCTATATGCTAATTATATAGACTTGAGAAGTTGAAAAAAGTAGCCTCCTTTTCTAAAGACCAATATCATTACATCAAATTATTTATATTTTGTCCTTTGAAAATATTCTTCATCGAAGTCTTGTTACACGTCACATGAGTGACCATCATAATATGAACTTCCTTGACCACCAAACAATTCATCATTTAAAAGTGATACGAACTCTATAAAATTAAATAACGTCAATATTACTTGAATTTAAACATATTATGCATTAGTGTATATAAGTTCTAAATTAATCATTTGATTAATATTATCTCTTGTAGTTAATAGATTGAATATGTTCGCAAAATTAATAATTATCACAATTTAATATCAATAAAATTTGTATTTAATTTAATATCACAATTTGAAAATTTTGAATTAAATGTGGTACATATTGATCATTTGATATAGTAATTACTTCCTCAAAATCTCCTATACTATTTTAATTTTGATTCTCAATTAAGTAATGATGTGGGTAGGACTTAGGAGATGGTGGAAAAGTGAACCGTTAAAGATAGAATTTGCCAAACAAATAGATTAAAGATAGGGCAGCAAATCCGCCACCAAATCCTAACTTGCAAACATGGCAGCAGACCTGTCGTCTGACCTCAACTCGCAGAAGCGGCTGCAGAACCATCAGCAGACTTCAACCAGCAGACATGAAGTAACAAAGAACCATCGCCAAGGCTGCGAATGGCAAAGGTGGTTCCACGCGCATGAAGCTAGAAAAAGAAGGCATTAGCGCGTAAGGTTGACGTGGAAGAAAGTCTAGCTGACTGGGAAGCCAAAAGAAGGCAAGGAAGAGGCTGTGCTAACGTGTCGAAAATGACAAAGAAAACATCATTCACAATAACAGAATTGGAGGATAGCAAGTTTCTCTCTCTAGAAAGTTTATTTTCCCTGTATTGATCTTGTGATTCCTCAAGAGTTTCTTCCTTATCTCCTATCTCTTGTGTCTTACTTTGGCATATTGTGTTTGTTGCACCGCAACAAGTACGTTTCAGTCTAACACAATTTCTACTTCCCATACATGAAAATTTTTCAACATATGGAGCGATTGTGAAGTGCATGATGCTTTTCTCGTGAAGACCATGTTATGAAAACTAGGTGATATGATTTTTGTAGACATTTTACTACTAGTTGAAGTATTGTAGACGTAACATCTTATAGTTTCAAGTGTTATGGATTGATATATTGTTTGGAGGATTTGATATATTTATATGATATTAATGATGTTATGTTGAAGATTAAATGTTCTTTTATGTATCTTTTGTATATATATTGTTATTAAATGATTTCAGGATATAAAAATTATAAATATTATTAAAAAATGTGATATCAAAAGACAATGGAAAAAAAAGCGTAGCTAAAAGCATTAGTGAACACGCTCAAAGACAACAGTATTAAGGGTTGTCTTTCTAAAAAAAAAGGGTTGTTGTTGGAGGGGTTGTTAAAAATACACGCTCAAAGACAACGCATAAAAAGTGTTGTCTTTTGGAAAAAGACAACGCTAACTTGCAACGGTAAAAAAACGTTGTCTTTGAGCGAGAATTTTTTAGAAAGACAACGCTTTTCTGCAACGGTTAAAAACCGTGTCTTTTTAAAAAAGACAATGTTTTTTCTAGCGTTGTCTTTGAGCGTGTATTTTTAACAACCCCTTCAACAACAACCTTTTTTTTCTGGCAAAGACAACGAATAATATCCGTTATCTTTGTGCGTTTTTCTTGTAGTGACACAAGAATAAGAGGTCAATTTTATGTTTCAATACGATGGAATCAATTAATGTCTTCAAAGTTCATGTCCATTGTCCACCATTACCCTTAGTGAATATGGTCAAAATTATCATATATATATATATAAAGCTACTTTTATCCCTAACAAAACAAAATTGATCTTCTCATAGAGTTACCCATACACTTTGCATGTTTTAGACATATACCACATTTACATTTCAGTTACATTTTTTCTTATACTCTCTCGAAAAGTTGTTCGGTGACATTTGTCACGAATCGTGTAATATATAGTTTTACGCAACATGTTAAACATGAAATTAATATTAAGACATTTGTCACGAATCGTGTAATGTATAGTTTTACGCAACATGTTAAACATGAAATTAATATTAAAAGAGATATGTAAATATGGGAGCCCATTTCTTAATTTGTGCGCAGAGGCTAAGGATGACACTTAAAAAGAATATCTAGGAGGGAGTATTAGATTTGAGTTACTTTCCTGTGCATCAGTTGCACGGATCCGTGCAACTGGGCCGCGCGCGGGCTGGGCTGGGCCGGCCCGTCCAGCCCGTGCCTCTTTACTTATTTTGCATGTTTTGGTCGTTACCCTCACGTTATGTTAATGTGACCCATATCCAGATTTCATACCCTTAGTTTAAAACCACTGAACTAAAATGTTAATCATACTTTCATGTTATGTTAGGGTTACCCTTATATTAGGGTTACCCTCATGTTAGGGTTACCCTCATGTTATGTTAGTGTTACCCTCGTGAGGGTAACACGGGTAACACTAACATAACATGAGGGTAACCCTAACATAACATGAGGGTATGACTGCCTAAACGAATCTCGGGTAACACTAACATAACATGAGGGTAACCCTAACATAACATGAGGGTATGACTGCCTGAACGAATCTTGGTGGGTTTGAGCGCACCCACCAGGCGCGTGAGAGCGCGTTGGGACGCATGAAAACGCGCGTCAGAGGCGCATGGGGCGGGTCGACCCTAGAATCCATGCACCAGTTGCATAAAATATTTTACCTTAGATTTTGATTACAAAAAGAGATTTTATTATCTAAAATGTGATGAATTTGAGCGTGCGGTGTCTTTATTGTTTATTATAGTTACTACTTTCTAAAGATTAAACTCCATAAATTAATGTTTCGAGTTCAATAAATATCACCATTTTCTTTAATTCCCTTTTTCTTTTAGATTGGGTTGATTATATTTTAATATTCGTATAAAGATAATAAGATATATATATATATATATATATATATATCGCATGTCATCACTGTTTCTATGTACTCTTGTCACGTACTCTTTATCAAAATCATGTAACCCAAAAAAGACTGATCAATATATGTGTTAAAAAATTTAAATTCACTTTTATTTGCATGGAAACATCGAAGCTCTGAACTTGTTTTGATGCTCCGAATCTTCAACACTAGTTTAAAAGAAAGAGAGAAAAAAAGATTAATAGCCAATGATTTAACAATTATAATGTATACATCATGTCCATATATATTTAATCGTAATAATAATGTCATACTTATACGTAAGTAAGACACTATATATTATCATATTGTAATAATTCTCTAATATTGCTTTTATGCTTTCATCAATTCGTCATCCCATACATATATGGCAAACTAAAAACACTTCAAAACCCTTTCCCCCATGTACTTCAGGTCTAGAAAAATAATATACTTTTAACAATACTCGACATGTATCATTCTTGAAAGTTGATCAAATGATTGTCAAATGATCCTTAAAGTTTGTGAAAATTAACCTTATATCGGTAAAGAAAATAACTCACAATATTTGGATCAAATTTTACATGTAATTCAATTTGAGCTCACTCATTTTCGCTAATGTCATAATACATTAGTAAGTTTAAGATTTCCGATGACAGGATTTTGAACTTCAAAATTTCAAAATCTGTTTGTTTTGGGATTTCAATATGGATTATTCAAACCAGATAAAATCATTACCTATAATCATTTAACCCTTACTAAACACATTTTCCACAATAAAATATCACATCAATTCAATTTTTTACAATAAAATATTATACCACACATTTTCCAATATTTATTTGACATCTACAATATAATCTCACTCTACTAAATTCTCAAACAAACATACATTTTAACCGTTCACCTTTACTACAAAATTCAGGATTTTCTAAAACCCACTAAAATCTCTTACAAACATATCAAATATAGCAAAAACCAAAATTCAGGATTTTCTAAAACCCACTAAAATCTCTTACAAACATATCAAATATAGCAAAAACTTATATGCCCATGGGGCACATAGAAGCACGGATTTAGGTGTTATATATATATACTCTATAGGTGTTATGTTTCTTGGTGTTATAAATATATCTTACAGGTATCATATGTATATAAGAGTATTCATGTGATACCTGAAAAGTATATACATGATACCTGTAGAATATATATCATATGATGATTAATTTGGAGCAAACAAGTGTAACTCATTAAATATTAAAAGTTTGCTCAAGAGATGAAATATAGTTTCAACAAACCCCATAATTTAAAAAATGGTTCAAAATTCGAGAATAATATATAAAATTCACCCTTTACATAAAATAATGATTTCCCTTTGACAAGGCACAAAAACATCCCTAATAGAAAAATTCAAACCGTCACCTTTGACTAAAAAATCAACCTAGATATATATACACGTCCAAAACAACATTGCATATCTAACTTGAATCCACCAAACAACCAACCAAGCTTGAACTGTATCAATGGATGCAGATAAAGGCAGAGGGCAGAAAGAAGCCAAGTACCGGGGGATTCGGCGGCGGCCGTGGGGGAAGTTTGCGGCGGAAATACGAGACCCCAACAGAAACGGTGCACGCCTCTGGCTGGGCACATTTGAGACGGCTGAGGAGGCTGCGCGTGCTTATGACAGGGCGGCTTACGCTATGAGGGGCCATCAGGCGATCCTCAATTTCCCCAACGATGGCCAGTATCGCAATGAAGGGTTTTCGTCCTTTGTTCCGATTACTGCTAATACTACTGTTGCCACTACTTCTCAGGCACCACCATCTCACCTCACTTACTCTTCTTCTTCGTCGAGCTCTCGAAGAGATCAGACGAATGAGCAGGTTATCGAGCTCGAGTACTTGGATAATAATTTGTTGGAGGATCTTTTGGATCATGATCATTATAAGAGATCCAAGCTTCGGTGATTGATTGATTTGTTTCTTCATGCTTGCTACCTCTCTCTTCATTTGTTTATTATTACTTAATTTGTTATCAGGTTTTGGAGAAGTACATGTGTGTCCTTTATTTTCTTGTTATGATGTTTTTTTTGGATGTAAAACCTTTTCTTTTCTAGTTTACATAATTTTTTTGTCTGGAAAATATAATGCAAAGATTTAGCATGAATATATGTTTGTCATGTCGACTACTTAATTATTAATTTAACAGATGAGTAGTTTCAATTAGGGCACTGATTATATGGTTATCCACTGGAAAACTACTGAATTGTGATTGTCTTGTTGTGATACACACACACATATATATATATATGTATCATATTGTCCTCTCTTTGAATAATAGTGGATCCAATCTCAAAATCGAGTCATGAAAAAAACATTGTTCTCATATTGATATTAACGGGCCAAATGTTGGTGCTCAAAAATCGAGTCATGGGAAAGTAAAATTGTTGTCTTTAATTAGGATATTAGTGATCCCAACCTCTATATTATATCTCAAATGGGGTTTTGGAAAAAAAAAAAAAAGCTCTCTTCAGAACATAAGTGGCAAAATAGCTAGAGGAGTCGGATTGTTGATCCCCAATTTAGTTAGAAGTAAGGGTGCGAAACTCGTTAAAAAAATCGCTTTAATTTTAATATATCCCTAATTATAATGTAATGTACTTTAAATGTTTTGATTAAGTTCTCAGAATTTCCATTAATTGAATAGTTAATTTCAATTTCTAATGCTGATCCCCCTTGACTCCCTAGAATTTAAGTACTGTATACTTTGGAATTTTGTGTTAGTTTTATGAAAACTTGAATAACTTAATTGTTTTTTTTTTTTTTTTCCTTTGAGCTAACTATTTGTGTTGTGAAAAATGGTTAGTTTCCATGAAACATGATCACAACCACAATTCTCATCTTTCTTTAGCTTTCCTTTTATGTTTATGGATCGGAGTCTCACGTAGTCGACGTTTTTCTACCCCAGTTAATGTCGAATTGGATTCTCAGTTTTAATTGTAATTGACTCATATAAAGAAGATTCTATTTTATCTAATTTTATTATTATGATGAAACCTAAATGGTTGAAATATTATTTTGAGATACCCCCTCTATTTTTTGTGTGCAAAATTATTAGATTCTAGGATTAGGGAAGATGGATTAGAGGAATTATTAACTATATATTATAATGGATTGTTCCCAAATGATATAATTACTGACTATGATATGGTTGAATATGTGTCTAATCCTAGGGAAGAAGTTGCTAAAGCTAAAAGTTTTTTATATGATTTATATGATGAATATAAAACAATTCATGGTGATTCTAGTAGTAGTCATGATTTAGGACATCAAAATGTAGAGTCTTCCTCATATTCATCTAGTTCTGGAGTCACGGGTAGTGAGACTTTCTATCTATTAAAACCGGAGTACCCATTAAAGGGTTCACTTTCAGTGCCTCGTGCCAGCGATCCTCAGACTGATCAGCTGACCTTGATCTTCCAATCGTTCGTCTACTTAGGTCTCATCCCATTTCCTCCGGCACGGAAATGAAAGGGGCGGAGTTACGCTCTTCTGTGCAAAAAGAAGACAGGAGGGCGAAGGGTCTTTAGACACGTAGCCGGGAGCAAGCCGGATTTGTCAAGATTTCTAGAGTAAGTGTGCAGTGGACCTATTAGCCTATTGTTCATTCAACTTGAATAAGAGCTCCCCCTCCTATGCGATCTTCCCCTGCGATGTTGGACGCCTTAGTCAATTTTACAACTTTTATGACATTATGACACAAAAACGATCTAGAGGTAACCCTACCCAAGAGTTAGACTCTTATTTAAGTATTACTTTTGAATCTATTGCTTTTGAGAGTTCAAGTGATTTGTTGAAGTGGTGGTCATGGACCATCATGTATCCTATTCTAACCATTATTGCTAAGGAAATGTTTGCAACTCCCGTCTCGACTGTTTCGATTGAGCGTGCCTTTAGTATTGGGGGTCACACGTTGAGTACGAGACGATCAAACTTGGCGGCGGAGAATGTGCAAAATCTCATTCTTCTTGAGGATTGGGGTAAAGCCGCTAGACGTCAACAACATCTTGACCTTCTTCTAGTGGATGAAGAAGGTGACGAGGATATTTATGGCTACGACTCAAACACAACATCCTCCGTTAGCACCGCCACCAACCTTGACGATTGAAGTAGGTAAGTTGAGACAAGAGAACTACATGAGCTTTGATTCCTTAATTTGATTCGAATTAAGGATACGTAGATAATTTCATTATAAATTTGGAATTGAATTTCATTTCCAAACTTAGAATGAAACTCAAGCTCTTTCAATTTTTTTTCCCCTTCTCTTTAGTCTTTAGTTAGACTTTTGTAATTGTAATAGATATATTTAGTTTGTAAATTGTAATAGATATATTTAGTTTGTAATAGTCTAATAGATTAGAATTAAATTATAAATTCATTAGAATTTCAATCATTAGGTTAGAAACTTAGAAATTGAGTTCTATTATAACTTGTAATAATTTTCCAATTTATAATGAAAACATTTGTTCACTTTGATTCTTTGTATTCTATTTCAATCGTGAATTACATCGAAACAAATATTAAAAAACAAATTCGGAGTTGTAAAATCAAAATTAAAAAGAAAAAGTGAAAAAAAAAAAAAACAAACAAACAAACCATCGAACAAGCTGAACTGCTCGGTTTTGGTTCAACCTATGGTTCCGAACCGAAACCGGAACCGAACACCTCCCGGTTCGACCAATCCGAAACCGCCGAACCGACGGTTCGAACCGGAACCGCCCGATTCGAACCGTTTGAACATCCTTACTTTAAGTCATGTGGGTGGTGATTATATAGTGATGTCATCTTTAGTGAAAGAGCACACAAATTTGCTCTCATCCTTCTTCCATATTAACTTTTGATATATTATAATTAACAGTTCATTTTTTAAGAAAAGATAAATGTTAGAAATTGTTTGTTTAGATTTTGATGAGACAAAACCTTCTAAATTGCTTGGAAATATACAATGTATAAAATAGTTTTTGCAGCTTGCATGAAAACCACAAAAAGAACTAGAATTCAGACTACAGAAGAAGAAGGTTATAATGAGTAAGACTTACTGCAAGAAGATAGTATTACTCGTAGAGTTGCTACATGAATAAGAACGTACAACGAAATCAATGTTAACATCATAGCAATCAATTAATGTATTTTTTGGTTTGAAAACATTAATATTCAATAATTAAATTTGAAAAAAACTGAAAAATAATAGTAATAGCTAGTAATATATAGTGATAGTAATATATAGTTTTGTGTTTGTGAATTCTGAATAATTAAGAAATAATTAAGAAGTGATTAATTATAGTTACGAATATGTTTTGTTCATATTTTTTTCTCTTTTATATTTAATTTAGAATTATTTTTAGAATTTGTAAATAATTTCTGCATTATTTTTAGATAGATTTATTCACAAAAAACACTATATTTATCCCACAATTTATAGCTTATATTTAAAAACTTTAGGTTTCAAATAAATTTACATTTTAAGACGATATTATTTTTTAGATTTTTTAAACCATTTTCCAAATTATTTGTAAATAAATTATAGTGTTATATAATAACATATAGATTAATTATTTATTTATTTGAAATAATTTTGAATAAATTACCAAAAAAAAATATTTCTATTTCTAAAATTTATTTAATATATTGATTATATCTTAAAAATTAATATTGCATTATATTGAATTAATTTTTAAATTTTATTTGATTTTCTTAGGCTTAATCTCACAACCAGCTTATTATTGTTATTATTAATTTTAGGGTAAAAAACAAAAAGTACTCATCTTAAGTATACGTGATTTAACACTTTACTATATCATTTTTAAATGTTTTCATTTCACTATATAAAACATGAGAATTTTGCAGGTTACAATATTTCTGATTGACATGTCATCAAATCTCGCTGGAGGCTCTTCAAGTGCATTTCAATTTAGCTCTTCACTATAAACTTTAAAAAGTTTTCAATTCACTTTATAAAGTACGTGGATCTTGCATGTTACAATATTTCTGACTGTCACGTCGTAAAATCCCATCAAAAACAACTCACATGCCTCCATTTAATTTTTAGAGGGGTTATTTACACTTACAGCGACAATCTTTGAAGATATGAAAATCGCAATTTTCTTCAATTTCACTTGTCATTTTAATAAAGTAAATCATAATTGTAAATGAAAAAGAGAAAAATGAGATTAGGTAATGAAGATATTGTAACTTACATCTTCAAAACAAATTTATGCCTCTAAAAATCATGGGCGTAAGCAATTTCCGATAAGATTTTACGATGAGTTAGTTGGAAATATTGTAATCTGTAAAATCCGTGAATTTTATATAGTAAAACAAAAACTTTTAAAGTTCATATATCAAATTGCTAAATTTAGATGCACTTGATCAATCTCCGGTAAGGTTTGATGACGTGGCAACCGAAAATATTGTAACCTGCAAAATTCTTATACTTTATATAGTGAAATGAAAGCATTTAAAAATGATATAGTAAAGTGCTAAATCACGCAAATTTGAGATGTGTTTTTGTTTTTTGCCCTTAATTTTTAATTATTATTTTGATATTTTTATAATTGTTTTCAAACCTTTAAACATTTTACAACCTATCGTAAAATGAAATTAGATTTTAAACCTATATACCCCCCATACACACATATTAAAATTATAAACTAACTTTCAAAATGTTTTTACATTATGATAATGTTTAAATTTCATTATTTTAAAATTTTAATCATATCATTAAAATATAATCATATCATAGTAAATAACTTATCTTTACTCATATACATGAATTAGAAGATAATACATTATGTAAGATATATGTGAAGCTTATTGTATAATATACTAAAAACCTATTTAGCCTTTTCTCTCTTTTTTTTTTTTTTTTTTCTTTTGATTGATGATTTTAGAAGGGAAAGTGACAAATTTGTAAACTTTGTCAAACTTTTCCAATTGTATATATAGTGTAGATATCAATTGTGTTTATTGAAGATCTTGTTCGCTATAAAAGGTATTATTGTTGCTCAACATATCTCTCATTTTCCTCACTTCATGTCAAGACTAATTCACTATATGCGATGCAATATTCAATCACCAGAGAATTCTGCAAATTCTGTAGCGCCCTTCTTACTGATATTATATATCTTTTATCTCGATAAGTTTCATGAATCATGCATCTTTCATTAGTGCAAAGTGGGTTCCACACAAACTTGCTAAATATTCATTCTAGGTTGTAATGAGTCTAGTCTGGAGTTTAAGTGGTATCCCATCATATGATGCAAATTGTGATGATCCCGATTCAATCCAAAACATACAAATTTTCTAATATTTCTTATTTTCCTCCTTCCATTCCTCTAAAGCTTATTTAAAAAAAAAAAAAAGAAAGGAAGGTAAATTTAACTAGTCATCATCCTACAAGTTACCAATTACATAGGATCCAACTCATTTCACAGTTACAAATTGCATATGAACCAACACATTTCACAATTATTTACTTTAGCATCTCAAAGAACAAATAAGAATTCCGCAGATATTTGTATATATCTATCATCAATAATCCAGCTATCTTAATCATTATAGATATGCAAAATATTTTGTGCAACATATTCATGCATCCAAGTCGACCCGCCCCACGCTCCTCTCACGAGCGTTCACGCGCCCCAACGCGCTTCCACGCGCCTGATGCTCAAACCCACCAAGATTCGCTCTAGGCAGTCATACCTTCATGTTATGTTAGTGTTACTCATATTATATTAGTGTTATTTTCGTGTTATTTTAGTTCAATGACTTTAAACTAAGGGTATAAAATTTGGAAATGAGGTCACGCTAACATAACTTGAAGGTAACACTAACATAACATGAAAGTAACACTAACATAACATAAAGGTCACGACCAAAACACGCGAAAAAGTCAAGATACGCAGACTAGGCTAGCCCACGCTAGCCCGCGCGCGGCCTGATTGCACAGATTTTAGATCCGTACACCTGGTGTACAGAAGAATCACTCTTATAGATATATTTACATGTGTCCACCGTTCTAGTTTTCTAAAATGGGTTTCACTATTTGTTTCAATCTATTACTAGGACGTTTTTAATGATTACATTTCAAGCAAAAATTATTAGAAATATTCCTATTTATTTAATCTATGGGATTTCAATGATTTCTCTAAAAAATATATATATATATATATATTAGGAGGGCTGCTAACATCACATTGCCTATGTCACTTAATTCATCATAATCTTCATCGTCAGCATCGTCACACACACGACACTAACTTTAATTATTTTAAATTATCGATAGATACAGTTTGGTAAATTAAGAACTACTAGAAATTAGTCGATAAAAGATTCAGTTGGCTCTTAAAACCGCTGTTTAGTGATTCTTAAATAGTTGAAGTTGATAGGAAGAGATAAACAAATCGCATTTAGTTGGCAATAATTGAAAATCTTATTATATATGCAACTTATTAAGATTACCACTTTCTAGGTTGCATTTTTAGACCTTGATTGCTGATTAGCTAGTCTCTATATGTATTCCAGTCCAATTATTACAAAATGAAATTAGTGTTTTTAATTACAACTAGGTCTATATTAATCTCGATTATTCGTTAAACTAAGCCCAATGTTGCTGGCTTAAAAACGAAATTGACCAAAATTTCATTAAAATAATTGTCTATATGTTATATATAAATGAGAGAAAGTTTCACTATATATATATATATATATATATATCCACAACAAAAACTCATTTTCACAAGTTAATTTCATTTTCGGAATAGAAAATTGTGGTTATATTCATATATAAAATGATTTTACAAGATTCATATATTAAGTACAAGAGCTAGGTTTAAGTGAGTCATTTTCTAGAACTTGTCACCATAATGATGCAAGCATTGAGGTAATCGTATTTGCATCATCAATGAGTAATGATTGAGATTAATTAATTAGTAGTTAGTTGCATTAGTTAAATCCTGGTTTATTTCAACATGCATGACATAATTAAAAAGTGAGAATATTTAAATGATTGATGCTTTTTAGGTTCTTAATAGGCTGATTATCTTTTTTTGACAGCATTTTGGTTTTAAGCTAAACAAGAAAAACAATAATGTCAGCAATGATGACATTGTCGATGACGTATAACAGTTCGTCAGGTAATCTCTAATTTTTCAATTCTTTGATACAACATAAATTGATCAAATAATTCACGAGACAATAGATTTTGTCAGATTATATATCAGTTGGTATTTAATTTGCAACTTCAAATATATATGAATTCGGGTTGTTTATGAAAATTGAATGAGCAATTGGTGTTCTACTAATTTGCGAATAGAACATATATTTTGATGGTATAATGCTTATTGTTAAGTTCAAGCACCAAGTATATTGAGATTTAAGATAAAATAAATTGAAAAAAGATAAAGGGCAAATATAAAAGATTAACAAAAGAATATGGTTGGTGCCTACTCGGGTAATTGTACTTAAGCTGTTCTGACACCGAACTATTGTATTTAGGCAGTTCTCGACAATTGTGTTTAGGCTATTCTACAACTGTGTGACAATAGTGCTTTAGCTGTTTTGCAATTGTGTTTAGGTTGTTCTGAAAATTGTGACAATTGTGTTTGGACTATTCCGACCGATCACAAATAATTGTTCTTGCAACTGTGAAAATTGTGTCTAGGTTGTTCTAGGCTCATGATGTATTGGTGAAGCACTAGCTCAACCCTTGGATGGCTTGATGAAGTCTGCCCCACTTTCTAGTTGGCCCCTGCTTGAGTTTGGCCTTCCAGAAGGGAGCTTCGGTTGGCTCGGTATGGCTGACCCTTGTTTGGGCTCTCTTAGGTCTTGTTCTTCAATACCCTTGATTTTAGTCAGCTCAGATTCAGGGTACAACATTTTTCAATTTACTTGAGACTTATATCTGTTTATTATTGTGGACATATGTTGATAGATTTTATTCGGAATTTAAACATAAATCGTGTGATTATCATCATTTAAACTAATTGTTATGTTAAGGTGACAAATTAATGATTAATAGTTAAAATGTGTAAAAGTACATGAACATTGTGTTTATTGCTCAGAATATGTTACAAATATTAGTTTAATAACTAAACATGCAAACAAGATAATCTATTTCATTTTAGTATCGCAAAATTATATGTGGAGATGACATTTTTAATTAATACTTAATTAACATGAATTAAAGATAATAAAATACATGATTAAACATCAAACCGTAATACATTTAAAACCACATTCGAAAATGAAAAATGGAGGTAAAAGGTTGGGTTGCAGCTAGCTACGTTGATCGAAACATCATTCATAAGTCGTCATCGATGTGTCATCACATTTGTGTCATTAGCATTAGCTAATCATGTAGTAATTAACAAGTAGTTAAATTAAGTTTAATAATTTGACTAGTATTTAATTCGAAGATGACATAGTGAGTACTGTGGTAGATGAGGACTTAGAAAGTCTTGGTTCATTTCAACACGTGTGACATTATAACTCAGCTCACCTAAATATATATATATTATTAAACTCCTTTCATGCTTTTAGCTATAATCCTCACTTGAAATAACTTATAACCTGAATGACGTGAAGGAATTCGTCATAGAAGAGTTGATTATAAAAATTTGTAGTTTAATGAACACGATGTTTATAAATTGTAACTTTACGAAAACAAGATATGCTTATAACTTTATTATATATTAGAATAATTCTAATTTTTTTTATAAAACTTTATAATAGATTGTGTTGTTGAGAAAGCAACATGCCATTTACTAATATATCATGGTTTGGGTCTCTTGCGAGACCATCTCACGCGCAATAAGATTCAAGTATGTCTTTTATTGATAAGAGTATGTGTTTTTCAGCTGTAAATATTTGTTTTATAAATATATTTTTAATGTATAAAGATGATTTTATATGTATATTACAGCCATAAGGCGTAGGTCATTTTCTGCTATAAGTATGTGTTTTGCAAAACCGTCGCAAATAAGACGGTCTCACATGAGCTTTTGTGATATATCATCTATTAATTATTTATATTTAGTGAATTGATATAAATACACTTTTAAAATATATTATAATCATTATGATCGTATCAACGCAAGAATTATTTGAAATCTGATAAATCAGAAGCTACTCTATTATATTATATGGGCTTGACTGGAGGTCAAATTTCTACTTGACCCTATAACAATAATTAGACCCTTTTTATTTACATTTACAAGTCAAACCTTCTAATTTATGAATAAATCTCACGTGAAATAGTCTTAAAGATCATTTAATGTGAGACAAATTAATTTATAATTCATATTTCGCAATTCTCACATAAAATTGTGGAAATTTGATTTGATTAGTAGATAAAAATGACTCTTCTCATAAAAATTATTTGTGCGATCATGTCACAAGTAAATTTTATTTAAAACATGATCATTGTGAAAAAAAAAATTTGATTTATATAATAATGATTAGGTTGACATAAAAGGCGTTTCTTGATTTTCCCAAACAAGTCAAGTAAAAAGTGGATTCTGAACCAACTAATACTGTTTCTGATTAATCCTACTCAAAAACAGAGTCCCAAAATGCAAAGCTATTACAACAATGTCCAAACAAAGCTCATTTACTGCTGCCAAATAGAAGAAGATCCTCCAACAACTTGTCATCCAAGCACTCGAACTCGAACACTTCCTTCCCTTCCCCTTCCCCTGTTCCTATTCTCGACGTCGATGAAGACGAACATGACGTCACCGACAACGACGACATGGATAACAATGTGGATGATGAGGACGAGGATGATGATGCTGATGATGATGATGATGAAGCAAACAAGGGATACTCTTCGGGGAAATTAAGAACAGCTAATGAACCTCGCATGGAATACGCGGCCCGGTCGTAAGCCCGGGCAGCCTCCTCTGCCGTGGCAAAAGTTCCGAGCCACACTCGAACGCCCTGCCTATTGGAATCCCGAATCTCCGCTGCGAATTTGCCCCACGGCCGCCGCCTCACTCCCCGGAACTTCACCTCACCGCCGCCACCACCGTCTTTGTCTTCTTTGGCCATCTCTTTGTTCATGTCTCTGCTCAAATCAAAACTATGCCCCAAATGGAGAGATATATATATATATATACTGAAAAAGTGTGCGTTTGACAAAAAAGTCAATATTCTTTTAAGTGCATAAGAAATTCAAATAAATGGGAATAATATGCAAGACTAACTTAACCTTAAAAATCTATCTATTTAATTATTATTATTATTATTATTAGAGTGGATGCTGTGTGAGACCGTCTCAATAATTAGGTTGGATCGGATCGAATACAATAAATTATGTAATATTTTGTATGTATTAGGTAATATTTTTTCTTTTTTTTTATATAATAACAACAACAAAAATTCATCCTCCACATGCTACGCACGTGTCTCATACTAGTATATATAAAGAATTAATATATATATATATGTGAATCATTTAATCAAAATAAGGTCAAATGTCTATGATTTCCGAGTCTTTTTAAATATAAATAAAATTATAGGTTAATTTCAATTTTGGTCATGTGTATGATATCTTTCATTTTTCAACAATCAAGTATTTATTTTCAATTTTGAGCTTCTATATTTCATTTTTTCCAATTTCAGTCATTTTTTTGACAAGTTTACAAAACCCCTGACATGACATGTCATTCATAATTCAGAAATAATATCACATTAATAGGTTTTGAGTAAAAAAAGTCATTGAATATGATTTTTATTTAAAAATATCACTTATAATATCGCCATTATTATCTCCAACATACATAATTTTTAAATAGAGTGAATCGTTATTTCTTTAGATGAATGTTGTTAAATTTAAATGACATGTATCCATATTTCCTAACTTATTAGCATTTCATTCTTCACTTTTATGTCTGAATTTTTCAATATTTAAAAGAATTATTTACTATGATAGACTAATTAAAGTATGAAGAATTATGATTACATAATTTTCCTTCGTATTCAGATGTTTACTGTTTAGAAGTACTATAGTATTAATTTATGAAAGCAAAATCTTTTATTTGGTCCACTTTGATGTCAGTCATGATGTTCTCATTACCACATGTGGTGACGTCACTTCAACCTGGGTAAAAATTGAAATAAATTATTATTATTATTAGGATTAGATTTCATGGTTAATTGGTGGATTAGTGGTAGACCATTGATTAATTGTGATTAATCTTTTTTTTTTAATTATGCAGAGTGATGCAATTCAGTAACCTGCTTCACGCAATGGCTTTGTTATGATTACAACCTTAATCAATTTATTAAGGTTGTGCTGGATTGGAAGATAATTATAATTTAACGTAAAAATTTGTGTGCTCCCAATAAGGTTGATTATTTCCATACGATTATGAATTTTCTTGAACAGATGTGATCAGGTATCCATTCATTCTCATGGTTAGTCATATCACAAGGTTGAATGATATAATATCGGACTCTTTTTATATCATGTACTTATATTTTTCAATGAAATAAGTTAATATTCTTGATATATCAATCTATCATTCCTAATAAGGGCAAGCAAACGGACTGTAAGAGTATACAAGTAATACTTGAAGAGTATATATCTAACATTATGATATGGGTCAAGTTAGGTATACGGATCTAAGAATCATGCCCAGAGACACACAAGTGTTAATCATTGAAAGAATTGGTTCAGCTCGTTTCTCTTCAAATTTGCTAAGTAAAGGAAAAGTCGCATTCCTACTTATAAAAGCGTGCAATCCATTTGTTATGTTTTGTGTTAGTTTTGTTAGTTTTGCAGGAATTAATCTCAGCCGTCGATTTGATCCAAGGGCCACAATTAGATCTTGCTTAAAGGCTGAAGAAGAAGCGGTATTACACTTATAAAAGCGCGTCCCATTTGCTGCGATTTCAAGTCGTTGGGAAGCAGTTGATAGCCGTTGAGCTGGGAGTTAATCTGAGTCGTTCATCTGATCAACGGTCTAGGAAGATTGAAGCTGAAGATGATATCCAAGAACGGGGTCGATCTTTTAGCTAAGATTCAGAGCTTGTTTCTCAACCGATTCAGCTAATTCTTGTTGCTATTGTTAGCTAGTTGATAGGTCTATATATATAGATGGGTTTTATGGTGTATAGTAGAGTTTTACTTGAGTGTTCATAGATAGAAAGCTAGCTGCGCAATTTAGGGTTTTCTGAGTTGAGTTGTTGAGTTGCAGAGTGATTGTAACAGAGATTTCTTCTTTGATTTGCAATAAGAATTCCCCTCCCTTGTTTCCCGTGGATGTGGGCATTTTTAAGCCGAACCACGTAAATCATCTTGTGTTGATCGCTTGTGTTCTTGATTCTATTTTCTGGTTTTGAGCTGCAAGTTGAGTTCTTTGATTTTGGTGGATAATTGAGTTGCCAATAAGTGCATTTGGTGATTCTTGTGGGGCTGAAACTTAACAAATTGGCGCCGTCTGTGGGAACCGAAGTCACAGCCTCAAAGGAGATGGGATCCACCAAGTTCGAAGTGGAGAAGTTCAATGGTGAAGGTGATTTTGGTCTGTGGAGGATCAAGATCAAAGCTCTCTTGGTACAACATGGATTAGAACCAGCTTTGGAAGGGATTGAAGCTTTCCCTGAAGAATTGTCTATGACTGAAAAATCAAAATTGATGAAGAAGGCACACAACACTCTAATCCTATGTCTAGGGGATAAAGTGCTAAGGGAAGTATCAAGGGAGGACACAGCTCAAGGGATTTGGGCAAAGTTAGGAAGCCTGTATATGGTTAAAACTTTAGCCAACAGGTTATTCATGAAGAAGAGGCTTTATGCCTACAGGATGAAACAAGATAAACCAGTACCTGCTCAATTGGAAGATTTCCATAAAATCTTGGATGACTTGGAAAACATTGGAGTATCACTGGAAGAAGAAGACAAAGTCTTGATGCTATTAACTGCACTACCTCCTTCTTATGAGAATTTCATTGATACTTTGCTTTATTCTAAACAGGAATACATCACACTGGAGGAGGTTATCATAGCCTTGAAGTCAAAGGAACTCACCAAGAAAAGTGGAGTCAAAGCCGAGATCAATGGTGAAGGCTTGGCCATCAAACCTGCTAAGAAGAAACCAAACCATAAGCAAGCAAGATCTGGTTCAAAGAAGCATGAAGCCAAGCCTCAAGAATCTAAATCTCAGGTAGAAAATCACAATGATATTGAAAATAATACTTGCTTTCACTGTCACAAACCAGGTCACCACAAGAAGGACTGCATCAAGTACAAGCAGTATCTCAAATCAAAGGGAAAAGCACAGGAGACTCAAGCTAATCCTACACTGCAGCAAGAGACCTCAAGCTCAGGGTATGAATCTGCTGAGGTACTCTCTATAACTTCTGAATCATCTAATTATGAATGGATACTTGACTCTGGATGTACATTTCATATGACACCTAGGCAAGAATGGTTCACAAGTTTAGAAAAGAAAAGGCTAGGATCAGTGTTACTAGGTAATGATCATGTCTGTCATATAGAAGGAATAGGATCAATTACACTCATAATGCATGATGGAATTAAGAGGAAACTAGAACAAGTTAGATATGTGCCTGACCTTAAAAGAAACTTAATCTCCCTTGGCATGCTAGATACACAAGGATATAAGTTCACTTTAGAAGCTGGAATGATGCTTATAACTAAAGGAAGCTGTCATGTTATGCAAGGTTTTAAGAAGAATGATCTCTACTATCTAAAAGGCAACACATATAATAACACTCTCTGTAATGCATCTAAGAGTGATCCTACCAAACTTTGGCATGAAAGACTAGGACACATAAGTATTAAAGGTCTGCAAGAATTAGCTAAACAAGGCTGTTTTGGAAATGATGTGATATCTTATCTTGTTCTGTGTGAGAATTGTGTCTTGGGAAAAGCAAAGAAGCTCAGTTTTGGAAAGGCTAAACACACTACAAAGGCTCCTTTAGATTACATCCATTCAGATTTATGGGGACCAGCTAGAACTCCTACAAAGAATGGTGGTAGATACTTCTTATCCATCATTGATGACTACTCTAGGAAGGTCTGGCTATTTGTGCTGAAGTCTAAGGATCAAACCTTCATGAAGTTCAAGGAATGGTTGAAGGAGACTGAAAATACCACAGGGAAAACACTCAAGCACCTCAGAACTGACAATGGCCTAGAGTTTGTCTCCTCTGAATTCAACCAATTATGTGCAGAGAAGGGAATTATAAGATATAGAACTGTGCCCTCTACCCCTCAACAAAATGGTTTGGCTGAAAGGATGAACCAAACCATACTTAACAAAGTAAGATGCTTATTGATAAGTTTAGGACTAGGCAAGAGCTTTTGGGGAGAAGCAGCAGACACTGTAGTCAATCTTATAAACAGAAGCCCCTCCACTGCAATCAACATGAAGACTCCAAATGAAATGTGGAGTGGGAAGGCATCAGACTACTCTAAGCTGAGAATTTTTGGATGCTTGGCCTATGCTCACATCAAGCAGGACAAACTGGAACCTAGAGCTTGGAAGTGCATATTTCTTGGATATCCCAAGGGAGTAAAAGGCTACAAACTCTGGTGCATTGAGCCAAGCCAACAGAAATGCATAATTGATAAAGATGTGACTTTTGATGAGAGTATCATGCCTCTGAAACTTACTCCTCAATCTGGAAATGAAGTTGATACACTTACTGAACCACAGAAAGCTCATCTTGAGGTGGAGTTACAGAGGCAACATGAAGAATTAAGTAACACTCATGTATCAGAAGATGAATCTGAAGGAGATGAAATCAGTATTCCAACTGAAGATAATCAAATCAATCTGGAGAACTACCAATTGGTGAGAGATAGGACCAGAAGGGTAATCAGACCTCCAACTAGATTTGTTGATTCAAATTTCACAGCTTTTGTACTTCTAGCTGCTGAGGAAATAGACAACACTCAACCAAAAGATTACCATGAAGCCATTACATGCAAAGAGAAAGAGAAATGGATGGTTTCAATTCAGGAAGAGCTGCAGTCATTGGAAAAGAATCACACCTGGGAAATAGTTAATAAACCTGATAAGAAGAAGTTAGTAGGGTGTAAATGGATTTTCAGAAAAAAGATAGAAGTAGCCAAAGGAGGAGCAGTTAGATACAAAGCAAGACTTGTTGCAAAGGGTTTCACTCAAAAAGAGGGAGTAGACTATACTGAAATTTTCTCTCCTGTTGTTAAGCATTGTTCCATTAGAATACTTCTTGCACTTGTCTCACATTTCAATCTGCAGCTCCACCAAATGGATGTTACTACAGCCTTCCTACATGGAGAGCTAAAGGAGAAGATATTCATGAAAATACCTGAAGGTTTACAGCTTGCTGACAAGGATTCAAAGGCCTGCTTGCTCAGGAGATCATTAAATGGTTTAAAACAAAGCCCAAGGCAATGGTATCTTAGGTTTGATCAGTTTATGTTTAAAGCTAAGTTTATCAAAAGCAAGTATGATGACTGTGTGTATTTTAAGTATGATTCCATGTTTTATGTTTTCTTGCTATTATATGTGGATGACATGTTAATAGCTAGTGATTCACTTAATGGAATTAACTATGTTAAAGGTTTACTACACACTGAATTTGAAATGAAGGATTTAGGAATTGCTAAGAGAATGCTTGGTATGGATATTGTAAGAAGCAAAACTGATGGTGGAGTTCAACTTCATCAGACTGACTATCTAAGAAAAGTTCTAATTAGGTTTCAAATGAATCAGTCTAAGAGTCTAAGCATACCTATAAGTGTAGGAACCAAGTTATCTTCTAATCAATGCCCTAAAACTCAGGAAGAAATGAACAAAATGGCAAAGATTCCTTACTCTAGTGCAGTAGGCAGTATTATGTATGGAATGGTGTGTTGCAGGCCTGATTTGGCTTATCCCATGAGTGTTATAAGTAGATATATGTCTAATCCTGGTATTGATCATTGGGAAACAGTTAAGCATGTTCTAAAATACATTAATGGTTCTACTGAAACTGGTTTAAAGTTCAAAACTAAAGCTGATGATTATGAACCTATTATTGGTTATGTTGATGCTGACTTTGCTGCTAATGTAGATAATAGGAAGTCTCTTACAGGGTATATTTTCACTCTATATGGGACATCAATTAGCTGGAAGACTAGCCAACAATCTGTGGTGGCACTAAGCACCACAGAGGCTGAATATATAGCATTAACAGAGGCAGTAAAGGAAGCATTGTGGCTCAAAGGTATTTTACAAGAATTTGGCATAACTCAACATTGTGTTTTTGTGTTTTGTGACAGCCAAAGTGCCATTCATCTGGCAAAGCACCAAGGTTTTCATGAACGTACTAAGCACATTGATGTGAAGTTACAATTCATAAGAGATAAAATAGAAAAGCAAGAAGTAAAAGTATGCAAAATTCCTACTGAGACTAACCCTGCAGATGCTTTAACTAAAGCTCTACCAGTGAAGAAATTCAGTCTTTGCATGGATCTTATAGGTCTAGTAGGAAAGTCTGCAACTAATGGTACTTGAAGCATGTTGTGTGACTGGTTTAGCAAAGAAGAAGAACAAGAGCTGAAGGTGGAGATTTGAAAGAATTGGTTCAGCTCGTTTCTCTTCAAATTTGCTAAGTAAAGGAAAAGTCGCATTCCTACTTATAAAAGCGTGCAATCCATTTGTTATGTTTTGTGTTAGTTTTGTTAGTTTTGCAGGAATTAATCTCAGCCGTCGATTTGATCCAAGGGCCACGATTAGATCTTGCTTAAAGGCTGAAGAAGAAGCGGTATTACACTTATAAAAGCGCGTCCCATTTGCTGCGATTTCAAGTCGTTGGGAAGCAGTTGATAGCCGTTGAGCTGGGAGTTAATCTGAGTCGTTCATCTGATCAACGGTCTAGGAAGATTGAAGCTGAAGATGATATCCAAGAACGGGGTCGATCTTTTAGCTAAGATTCAGAGCTTGTTTCTCAACCGATTCAGCTAATTCTTGTTGCTATTGTTAGCTAGTTGATAGGTCTATATATATAGATGGGTTTTATGGTGTATAGTAGAGTTTTACTTGAGTGTTCATAGATAGAAAGCTAGCTGCGCAATTTAGGGTTTTCTGAGTTGAGTTGTTGAGTTGCAGATGATTGTAACAGAGATTTCTTCTTTGATTTGCAATAAGAATTCCCCTCCCTTGTTTCCCGTGGATGTAGGCATTGTTAAGCCGAACCACATAAATCATCTTGTGTTGATCGCTTGTGTTCTTGATTCTATTTTCTGGTTTTGAGCTGCAAGTTGAGTTCTTTGATTTTGGTGGATAATTGAGTTGCCAATAAGTGCATTTGGTGATTCTTGTGGGGCTGAAACTTAACAATCATAATTTAATAAGAAATTTGTTGATGTTTATATTGGTACAAACCCAAAGTTCATGACTTTTACTTTTAAGTAATTATTGAATTATTTTGATCCTCATAATTTATTGGTCATAACCCAAAGAGAAAATATATATTATATACATATATATCTCAACCTCCGGCCCACCATGATATGTTTCACAACTAAAATGTTAGTCATGAATGCTATGATTATACAAACACATATTGTATGAGTGTCGAAAATTTGAATGACAATAACAATTTGATATTTTATGGAGTTTAAAAACATAAATGCTTGCTATATATATAATAAATTTCGAAATAATTAAGATCATATGTATAGTGATTAAGTAGGATGATGGAGTTGGACCTTCAATCTAATATGATAAACTAAAGTCTCGATTTAGTAACTTAAGTTAGGCCCGTAACTGAACTACAATTGTGCGGTTGGGATAGGCCAGACCAAAATACAAAATTTGGGCCTACTCAGCATACTAGCCTACCTAGTGTGTTTGTTTGGGATGGGCTTGAGCTAGTCCGATATTTTTTTCCATTTCAATAGGTGGATTTAACGATTGATTTTATTTTAAAATTAATTTTGGAGTCATTTTGGTTCAACTTGAGTGGATATCAAATGACCCCTCATTTCAAATTTTGGATTTCAAATCATTCTATTCAAATTGAGATAATCCTATTCGAAGTCGTAATATTATTCTATACAATCATTGCAAATTATTTAAATTCTTATAAGTGTAAAAGAGTATGCAAACAGAATCACCCATTATATTATCCTAGGCTCTCTTTTGCAAAATGCATACACATCCACAATCACTTTCTAATTGCAAACTAAAATGCCATTTCAGCTTATTCCATCTTTCAAATCATGACGTTCACATAGGCCAGCTTATAACATATCAAAAAGCCCAACAATTGATCATCTACATTAGGTTTACCAGTACACATGAACATATAACTATGAGACAAGCAATGATATATACTTTTAACATATAATACTAACCGATATTTTGACGTACAGAAACAATCCATCAAAAACACGAACGAAGCTAATTTTGAAGAGCTTTAGTAAAAGGGCCAAAAGGTTTGGTAAGATGAACAAATTCCCTAAAGGAGAGGGGTTGATAGAGAGGAGGATTGGCTTCATTGACCAACACTTTCGCTGGTTCTATTATGCAATCTGGGCTTGGATTTATGAATGTTGCAATTGCTTTTCTCCCTTCCTTTGCATTTGTCACAACCCTATGCTCAGCACTTCTTAGCTTCCCATTACTAATAATCTACACACATTCATAATATTCATGATCGAGGAATTGAAATTAAATATTGAAGTGATCATCATAAGTACATGTGTATATATATATATAGAGAGAGAGAGGTTTAATTAAATCATGATATTACAATAGCATAAATAGTGGTACCTGTAATTGTGTGCCAATGTTGACAAGAAAGGCATTAGGGAGAGCCTCAACTCCAATCCATCTGCCATCTTTGATGACTTGAAGGCCTTCAACATTTCCTTGGAACAATATTGTTATGAGACTATGATCCAAGTGTTTGAGCAGTCCGAGTGTGAGAGTCGGGTCGGGGCAAGGCGGGTAGTTGCTTGCTGTTAGGAACTGGACTTGGCTTATCTCTCCAAGATATCCTTTCTCTATTCCCAATCCTTGAGATATCATCTCCAACATCCTTATACTCAACTTCCTTATCTCTTTTATGTATTCTGCAACAACTTTTCTGGACAAAACAAACATAGATATAATAATATTCAAGGAATTTATGTCATACCAATCTTTAAAATGCCAATCTATACTGACATTTTTAATGTTCTTTTTTGTATATAACCATGTTAGAAGCTAGCTAGCAACCTATTTACGAGAAGAGATGTTATCGCAATATATATATATATATAGGGGTGGAGGATATTTCTACCCAATATACATAGCATAGAATGAAAAATATCCACAACATAAGAAAACAAGTTTTGTACCCAAAATGGAGATAAAATTTCTAAACTATCCTTAAAGCTAAGAAATTTGAATTGGAGAAATTTTGTGAATTTAGATCACGATGATAGATAAATCACGATGATAAAATAACATCGTGATTTTTTATCATCGTGATATAAGTGCACCATCATGATCTGTTTAGCTTAGATCACGATGGTAAATAAATAAAATATCATCGTGATCTATTTACTATCGTGATCTGTTTATAGATCACGATGATAAAATATCATCATGATCTGTTCAACTATTATCTTAATATAAGTGCACCATCATGATCTGTTCATCTTAGATCATGATGGTGAATAAATCACCATCGTAAAATACCACCGTAATCTAAGTGTATCATCATGATCTGTTCAACTTAGATCACGATGGTAAATAGATCACGATGATATTTTACCATGCATCGTGATCTACGTCCACCATCATAATCTGTTCTTTGTTCAAATTTTCATTTTTCTGATGTTTTTTTCTTTATTTTTTTAGCTCAAACTTTCATCTAAAAACACATATCTTAATTCACAAATTTATAAACTATATTCTACGACATTTTAAAATAATGAATATCTCACCTCTTTTGAGCAACAATCAAGAGAGGGATTAATTTTACTTAATTGATTGTATTTAAGAAATGAAATGTATAAAAGATGTTAGAATTGAATTTATATATATATATTAGAGAGGGAATAGAGATGGTAAATGTGGTGGGTGAAATCATTAAAAGAGATGGGTAAGGACATTTATGACATTTTATCTCAATTTTGGGTAGAAACTTGTTTTCTTATGAAGTGGGTGAAATTCAATTTTTGTTATACTTATTGGATAGAATAACATATTTCCACTATATATATATATATATATATATATATATTTACGAGAAGACGTTAGCGATAATAATTTAGCGACAAGATGTTATCGTAAAATGTTTTTGCAACAATTATCAATGTTTTTGCAACAACATTATATTGTTACAAATACTGACCTTGTAGCTTCGTGTTAAAATGATGGTTAGCAGAATTCGTTCCCTATGATTGTGTTGTGTTTGAATGAAATGATGTGATGAAGGATTCGGAATTTACTGTAGCAAATATATTTGTGTTGTTTGGAATAGACTCGAAATCAATTACATTAAATTGATATTTGAGAACTTTGGATGGATTATGAAAACATTATAATTTGAATGATATAGATCACATTCATTTCAAATCTTCTATATCAAATAACTCTATCAAAATTAGAGTGGTCAATATGGGTCAGTACATGGACGGACTCGTCCAAATCCACCTTAACTCACCATTTGGCAAGACGAACATGTCTTAATTGTGGTGGGCTGTCAAAATCCTAACCTAATCCACCTGTGGGTTGTACAGCAGGTTAAAGCGGCACCCACGCACCAAAATTTTTATTTTATTTTTAAAAAGGAAAAGAAGTGTATATATAAACACCAAAATTTATATCAAAAGGTCTTTTATACATACATATATATATATATATATATATATCTTCTTATGTTAGATAGAGCTCCATTATACATCAATCAAGTCAATTTTTACAAACTGAATTGAATGAATTAAGTTGTCACACGCGGTCTCGCAGGAGTTCTAGTCGCTTATACCAATAAAATCGTGAGTCACAACCTTTGTAATAGCTATAATTTCTTCTAGGAAATAAGGTAGCACTCAATCCTATAGCTAATAAATGAACTATGTGAATCAAAACAATTTCCCCTCATATCATTACGGAGTGAGATGTTCTGTTATTTATGTATGTGTTTTCGTTCGAAATAATTTGCATGTATGTATGTAATACCTATATCTGGTAGGGTTTAGTGGCCAATGTTGCATGGAATGTTCCAAAGGATGACATGGATGCTTAATGTTGTCTCTCCACAAATGAACACCATTTATGTCATAACTTGTGCTCCCCATATACACCCATCCATTTTCCTTTGCATCCTTTTTTATTTCTTCTTCTTTCTTCGGCCTCAATAACTCCTCCAACACCTTCACCACCTCCTCTATTACATCTTCACCCACTCCATGATTTATCACCTACATATATAGAATCATGGTCATGGTAATAAGTTGGACATAAATCTTGATTACTATTGGATAAGATGGAGGATTTAATTAATTAATTACCTGGAAAAACCCATATTCTTTGCTAGCTTCAATGATTTTGTCAACTATGTCTTGATGATCACTTAATGTTCTTCCAAGGTCTATGACTGGAATTGTCCTACACACAGGGATATTACCAGCTGCTCTATCTTCAACTGGAAAAGTATGGCTCTCTGGCACACTTTCAACATCAAACCACCTTGGCACATCATTATTCTCCATTGGTAGCTAGAGAGAGAGAGAGAGAGGGAGAGGGAGAGAGAGAGAGAGAGAGAGAGAGAGAGAGAGAGAGAGAGAGAGAGAGAGAGAGATTATTAATTTATTATCTTCTTGTTTTAGTTTCAAGACCAACTATTATGATTGACCAACCAATCTAAGAACAGGGAAACTAATTTATCATTATTAATTTGTAGGGGTTATTTTTGCCAACAAGAAGACTTTGGCAATATCAACAAGAAGATTTTTGGCAACGCGTTTGAATTATTTTACATAACTTTTTATAGTTAAAGAATTAATTAAGATTTTCAAGATATATTGTTTAGGCAATTAATAAGGACTCCATATGAAGAATTTTGCAATTTTTTTAACCCCATGTGATCTTTACTTATATATTCACAGAAATGCAGCTATAATAGGGTATGTTGCAAGAAAATCCCCTAATTGACAATATTTAGTATAAATTTAGAATTGACTTTCCTTAGATATATATTGACAATCCCTAATTTTCCTCCTCAAACTAGACTTCAACTATGATAAGAATAATATAAGTTTTCTTTTTTTAGTTGAAAGCTGTATTCATACGGGCGTTTAGGAATAATAAAGAATTTCTTCAATGATCAAGGTGCAATTTGGCTAATTAAGCAACTCAAAACTATGTAAGACAATCTCATGCACATTATAAATTTTTGGGACAAGCGACACTATTTATATTTAAACTTATTTTTACAAATCAATCTTTATTTTATAATTTATAGGATGATCCTATCGTAGATCACATGATATCAAGAAAAAATCTCAAGAAAAGAGATTATATTCTAAAATCAAATCAATTCAGGACCTGAACCTAAAATTTATATTCTATTTGTATATCACATTAAAATCAGACAATGATGAGAACGTTATAATAATGGTTGAAATTGAAACTTAAAAATAAAAGTTGATATTTATTCAAAATTAAGTCGTTTCCATGTGGTATGGATGGGGAAGTGGATTTTGGTTCATAAGATTAATGAAGGTGATAATTAATTAGGACGTCACTATCATGCAATGATATTCTAATCATTACTTCACAAGATGATGTAGTTGATGTTGATTGTCACTATATACAAAATTAAATCTTGCATTATTACTTTTAATTCTTAATTTAGGAAATTTGTGCTATCAATTCTAGCTGTGCTAATTTATATAATGATGAATTAATAAATAAAAAATCACATTCATGATCGACGAGCTATCCTTATAAAATTAAACTCATGAAACAATTTGCAGTAAACTGCCTTCAAGGGTTTAGTCCATATATGTTACGAATATAATTATAGGTATAACGAATTATACAATTCTTGTAAGTTGGCTGATCATCTTGTAGACCTAATTTTATAATATGAATCAATTCACAACTCATAAGTTCTAAAATTGGTTGTACAAAAACGGATAAAATATATGTAATTAGTTATAGGATGTAAATTGAAATATTCCCTAATCATTGATCAACCAACGTACAAAAAAAATCAATTGAGTTTCGTGTACAAATTAGAGTAACTAGTATTTACCCCGTGCGATGCACGGATATAAATTTTAAAATAAATATTTTTATATAAATACAATGTAAATAGAATTTTATATATAATAATATGTTTAAATACATATAAAATATAGGAATTGAATGGAGTATAATATATCTTATTCAATATTGGTATTGGTAATGTAATTTAATAACATCTAAAAACTTTGATTAGAACCGGTATATAATAAATATTGTTATATATTTTTTATTAGTTTTTATTGTTATAAAATGTTGAAAGTGATTGAAAATGTCTGTATTAAAACTATTAATATAAATTTATAAGAAAAAAATAAACAAAATAAAAAAATCTTACAAATTACAAATTTGAAACCTTTTTTTTATTTACAAATTATGGTGCTTATCTCTCACGGTCTCACCATATTTTTTATACATCAAAATTTTTACTTCTAAAACAAAAACATATAATTCACCACAACTAAAAATGTTTTACTTCAAGAAAAGTCCAACATGAGATTTTAAATTATAATATTTAAAAAATCATTATAAAAATAATACATATTGTAATATATATAAAAAAATTTATTTATTAAAAATGATCATAAGGTGATCAAATTGAATTACATCAATATAAATTTTTAATTTTCAAAATATATCATATGATATTTAAGTTTAATAGTTGACTTATATTGCAATATATTGTATCAACATGTGTAATATTACATTGAGGTAATATTTTTGATTTATTAATATTTTTCCAAATATAACTTGAGAAATCAACATTACCATATATATTTTAAAACAATATACACTATATATTTTAAGAAATAAATAAATTAACTAAAAATCTCATATTACGTGCATATACCAATTATTATTTTTTCAATTTTTTTTATTAATATAAGTTAGATGAAAAAAGTGGATACTACTGACAAATTTGAGTTTTATTAATATTTAAATTCATCATTATTTATATGATTCATAATATTGAATCTATCCTTATTAGATACTTACAAATAATATTAACATGTATATATAAACAAAAAAGATCAACGATGTCTATATTTCAAGAAAATTGAAAAGTATATGTATTAAATATCAATAATTTTTTTGATTTTATATTTGACAAAAGAATAATTGACAATTAATATTCAGAATGTACATATAATTCAAAGTACAAAAAACTGAAAACGCTAATACAACCCTAATTTCATCCGTTATATTTATATATCTATAAATCAAAATAAATCACTATATATTTAATCTTAACAACATGGATGGTGCATCATTTTGAGAGCTAAATCCAAAATCAGATTTATTTTCCCTAACATATTACCTTCCAAGCTTTCAATATCTTGATTGCTAAGTCAAAATCAATTAATATTTTTTAAAAATTGGTGAATATGTACTCTCAAGTCGCAAGCCTAAGATTTCTTCAGTTATTACCTGCATATAAGAAGTGATCAACGCTTTTATAAAATTAAATTATATTGAAGTATGGATAATGCATATATAATACTACGATGATAAAAAAAAGTAAAAAAAAAATTGAACTAACACAAATCAATCGGATAACATATCATAAAATCTCATATCATTCAATAGTGAATTATCTTTATAATTTCGTATAATGGTAAACACTTAATAAAAACCAACAATAATTAAATATCCATCCACATGCATGATCCTCAAATATAATAATTTTATAACAAAACAAATAAAATAAACATTAAATTTATAATTTTTACCTCTAAGGACATTTTACACTTCATAAATCGTTCAAAAGTGATACATAAGATAACATAATGAAAGCGAGTGAATGAAACCAAGATGAATTTGTATTATTTATAATGTATGATTGTTGATTATATCAGGTAATTACCATAATTTAAGATTTAAGATAATCAATTTAAATGTTAATTTTAAATACCATAGTTTAATTTGTAGAACCAATGACAGAATAATTATATTTCTCAAATAGTGCAATATAATTTAATAATCAATGTATGCTAATGATAGTATAATTATATACCTCAAATATTTTAGAACTCATAATGGATAGAATATTTAAGAACTCATAATGGATAGAGTTGTGTGGCATATACTTAAGGAAAATTAATATTCAAATCTGAAATTAAAATGAATAATTAGTTACAACAATTACGACAATCATTTATTAATAATCAATACCATAATTTATGAAATCAATAATTTTATTCCATTTAAATCTTCACTTTTAAGGGAAAACATTTTTATTTCCTAATTTATATAAATAGATGAAATTTATTTTATCATATAGATTCATCATTCTATTTTTATTTATAATATGTGGCTTTTGGATGGAAAATCATTGTCATACTGTATTAGACAATATTTTTATTTTTATATAAATAAAGATAAAAATTTATTCAACCTTCAAGTCAAATGTTTATATATATGCATAACAAATTATTTAAAATTTTAATAAACATAAATCCCATAAAAATTATATTTCACAATTATGAATATATATGAATTTTATTAATATATATATATATATACATATATATCCCATAAATCATGCAAATGTTATCTTACATTTTTATGTGATATGTTATTCAGATTAGATATTATTTATGAAAAAAATAATCAATATAAATCTTTCCTTTTATAAATAATGTTTTTTAAGTCATAAATAATTAAGTAGACATATATAAAGTGAAGAAAGATGTATATGTATTATAGCATTTTGTTGTGGAGTGATCAATTATAATATATATATATATATATATATATATATATTATTAATTTGAATATTAAAGCATATCTATATTTATATTATTGTAAATGATCAATGTTTATATTATTGATGATATGATGTAAATAATATTTATGTACATTATTTAAATCATATCATAAATATATCAATTGAAATTTAATAATCAAAGTTGACTTACCATATAGACAAATATGTGGAAATATTTTTTGTCATATCACTTCCATAGATATATACAACATCATATTAAAATCATATGATAATATTCCATTTGCATTTAAATTTATTTATATATTGTATCTTTTTATATATTAGTAGAAATTAAATATCATTTATCATTTTTTTATTTAAATAATGTAATTATTTGTTTAAATTGAAAGGTGTATCCATACATAACATCACTAAATTTTTTCTTGCCCAAATAATTAAGTTTGACTTTCCTTAGAAAATAGAATACAATTAATATACTTAATATATGTATATAAAATAAATATATAATTTTTTTACACAAATAGAAAGTGGTTTTAGGCAGGAAAATTCTTACTTTCTTTTTTTGGCAATGTTTGTGTTTTTATATATATAAAGATAGTTATAATCTTGTAATAACATAACTATCATGTGTTGAAGTAGTCGTGGTTGACTGAGAAGCCACGTCATGGGTGGTGACATGGAGGGTCTTGACAAGTACATACATTCAAATGGCCTGCAATGCCAGCTAGAACAGATAACCTTAATTAATCAAATCAAATAAATCATATATAAGTGTTTCAAATCTTAAATTTATCATTGCCCTTTTGTTTAGCATTAAATTAGAATCTGCAGTTGTGATGTTGTTTATGACCAGGTCATTTGTTTGCAGGCAATTACAGGTCCAACTTCTTATTTTAGTTTCCAAACATGATACTAAGTTGTTGCATGTTTCCTTAGGGTCCAGGGAAGTAAATGAACTAAAACTTTCCTGAATTATTCGATGTTCGATTTTGATGTGGATAGAGGAAAGGTCCTTCATATAATAATTCGGAAAATAATGGAAATAATTAAATAAGTATTTCATAAGGAGAAATCCAGCAGAGTACATCCAAAGCGGATCCAGCAGAGCACACCCAAAGCGGACTCAGCAGAGCACACCCAAAGCAGGACTCAGCAGAATAGTCTAGAGAACATTTGGCAGACGAACAGAAAACATGATCATCAAAGAAGGCCACGTGGCAAAATCCAAGAGATAAAGAGCTACGAATCCGTTACATATGGGACAAAAGAGAATAACCTCCTAACAAACTGAAGAAAGGGAATAATCAAGGAACAAGAAAGATGATTCTAGAAGAAGCCACCTAAGAAAGAGAAAGAGGGAGAATAGTATAAATAGGAAGAAAAAAGAGCACAGGAGGGGGTTTTTTCTGACTAAGGAAACATTTTGAGCAACATTCATTGTATTCTTCTTCACCAAATAGAGGAGATCATTTTTGTGCATATTATATTTTGGGTTGTATGCATTTGATTTTCTTTTCCATCAAGTGATTTCTTCAATACATGTTATGTTTATTTGATTTTACTCCTTTTTGTTGATACTTCAACAGATTTGATTATTTCTTGATAAAAACGTTGAAAGTGATTTGTTAAAATAAACAAACAAATTCAAAGTTTATGTTATTGGCTTGTTAGCTCGTGAGAGGTACTATCATTTGATTATTTATCGATATTCTTTGTATTTGTACTTATTATAAATATAAAAATCCAGCTATAGTTATTGTTGATGTTTATTTTTTATAAACATGTTAATAATTTCTTTTTTTTTTCTTTAACAAAAATAGAATTTTTCAAGCATAAAAACAGAAAATCATTTGAGAGCATTATTGATACAAATTCTCGTAACACTTTATATTCTCATTTTATACAATTAGTCTTTTTGTCAAAGTTGATTCTCAAAAAAGTATTGAGGATAGTATTAAAATTGTATGTTTTTGGTCTCTTGTTTTACTCGACTTGTAATTGTTTGTTCTTCTGACAATTAGATCCACAGGTTATATTTTACATAGTTTGATAAAAAAAATCTTTTTCCTGTTTATACTTTATAGTAATTTATTTTGGCTTGAAAACATCACATAAATTATATTATATCTAATTTGTGAAAATTTTAAGACAATTCTTAGTTTTATTTATCCCTGCGTTTAACACAATTGTTGCCACTTTATTACAACATTTGTCTCCAATACCATAGTCTCTGCTTTAATTATGCGTTGGTTTTTATTTCAACGCACACTTTCAATCATTTTTATAATAAATTAAATTATAAGTTTTACTGATATGTCATATTTTTTAGAATATATAATTTATTTTATTAATGAATTGATAGATAGTATAATTTATAATTTATATTTATCAAGCTCGTATGAGATCGAGTAAGCTCTCGTGAATCATGGGTGTATTCAATAAATCATGCTCAAGTTTGTTTAATAGAAAAATAAATCAAATTCAAATATTGAAGAGTGACATTTGTGTGCCCATGAGGCACGAATCCTAATCCCTGCCCCCAACCCATTCATATATATAATTTTTTTTTTTTGTGTGTGTTCTTCCTCTCCTTTTTTTGTCTTCGTCTTTTTCATTTTCTTCTTCTTCTTTCTTCCTTACTTCTTCATTTCAAATCTAGAAATTTTTACAAAACTTGAACACTTTTTAAATTTCTTCATATGATCAACGATATTACAAATCAAAGACTCTTATTTTGTGGTTTATTTTTCAATTCATGATTTCATGTTAATTATTTCTTATTTTTCTTCTTCTTCTTCTTCTTATTTTTCATTCTTATGGATTTAAACGGTTGATTACAAACCACGGTCTCATTACAATGTTTTAAGACATTTAAAAGGAATTATTGCAATCATATGAGATTAATTGTAGAAAAATTCGAGGAAGAAGATGATGAAAATTTGCATGAGATTTGAAATTTACAGAATATAAAAGTGATACCTTAAGAATATACATGTGATACTTTAAAAGTATACATGATACATTTAGAACAAATAATTGATACATTTACTGAATAAACCTATGATACCTTAAAAATATTCGGGTGGTACCTTAAGAGTATACATTGATACCTTTTGAACAAATAATTGATACTTTTACTGAATGAACACATGATACCTTAAGAGTATACATGTGATACCTTTAAGACTATACAAGTGATACCTATAGAACAAAAAATCGATACTTAGTGAATAAACAAGTAATACCTTAAGGGCATGCTTGTTTCATGTGTTGGGTTATTTAAGTTAGAGTTTATTACTTTTTTTTGCCCCGTAAAGTAGGGGGTCTGGTAATCTCGGACATTATTATATCGGGCTGGCCAATTTGGACATTATTTTTCAAAAAAGAGCAATTTATGCCCAATTTCAGTCCGAATTACTTATTTGGGCTGAAATCACACGTGCAATACACATGTGGCCATCAATTCGGGCTTTTCGGGCCAATTTAGCTGACATGGAATAAAAATAAAACAAAAAAATAAATAAATAAAATAAAACATTTTTTAAGAATAAAAATAAAATCAAAATCAAAATCAAAATTAAAAAAAAAAAGTTGAGAATCCCCCTTCCCCAGGCACCTCGTGCCCCCCCCCCCCCCCCCACCCAAATCAAAATCAAATTCGCTGCCCTCCCCCCGTCGCCGCCCTCCGCCGCCATCCACCGACAATAGCATCAAGAAGCCAACCCAACTGCCCACCCATAATAAAATAAGTTAGCAAAATTGCTAAAGCAAGATTTCCCAAAACCCTTGTTGTTTCACCGTTGATTCTCCCACCGCCACCGTCGTTTAAGCCATTATTGAAGCTCACCACGACGGCCCTCTTCCCCCTAAGCCATTATTGAAGCTCACCACGACGACCCTCTTCCCCCTACTCAGTAAAATCCCATCTTTGCCCCTGCCCACTCCAGGGAATCGCAGTTTATCCGCCATGAACCTGTCTCTGTGAAAAGATTCAATCCTCGATTTTGGGCGAAGTGAGTAGTGATTGATGGGCTGCTCCAACCGTGCTTCTTGTTGGTGTGGAAATCTGGTGGTTCCTTCGAGATCGACGGCAACAGAGTAATCTGCAGGGATGAAGGTGAAGAAAAGAAAGAGGTTTGTAGTCTGTGTTTGTGGTGGGTGTGCACTGCCGTGTGAGAAAGAGGCCTGCGCAGCGGCGGTCGCGGTGGTGGAAAACTGGAGTAGTGGTGATGGTGCATCTGAGATGTGGTGGTGTTGGTGGTGGCTGTGATTTAGAGATGAGGAACATTTTGCGGCGGTGGTGGTGGTGGGCAAGTGACGAAGATCAGAGGAGTTGGTGGTGGTGGGATTCCCGCGGTGGTGGGGGTATGGATGAAGAGGAAGATGATGATTTTTTTAATTTCACTTTAATTTTGTTTTTTCTTTTAATACATTTTAATGTTTATTTTATGTTTTTATTTCCACATCACCATTTTATATTCAAGTGGCATTCATGTGTACAATTAAATAACATTTAAATATAAGATGGTTGCCACATCAGCTAAATTGGCCCGAAAAGTCCGAATTGATGGCCACAAGTGCACTGCATGTGCAATTTCAGCCCAAATAAGCAATTCGGGCTGAAATTGGGCATAAATTGCTCTTTTTTGAAAAATAATATCCAAATTGGCCAGCCCGATATAATAATCTTCGAGATTGCCAGACCCCCTATTTTACGGGGCAAAAAAAGTAATAAACTCTTTAAGTTAGGTATGTTGTTGTGGGTTAGTACTTTTTAGGTTAAGTTGGGTTAAATATTTGATGTGTTTGGTTTGAATGTTAGGTGTTGAGTTTAACTTAATATTTTGTTTGGTTTGAGTGTTGTGTTATTTCTTGAAATGAGTTTATGTATAAAAACTTTGTTTGGATCAAGTGTTTGTTCTAAGTTTGTATGAACTTGACCAAAATGTCCCCAAACATATATAAATTACATAAGAATATAGTAAGGGCTAAAAGGTCATTTCACATCCCCAAAAATTGTGTCAACACAAGGTTAAATAAACCCACCCATTTTGGATGGTTTATTTAACCATCTACTAACCCAAAAACTACTTTTAAACCCGGACCAGATACTACCCCGGGCCTCTCAACCTTTAATCCAAACAAAAGATTAATCTAGTTAAATATTTTTAACCAATCTAAACCTCTAAACCAAACATACCCTAAGAGTATACACGTGATACATGAAGAGTATATATCTAATACATATCACTGAATCATTTAACATGGAATCATGTGTGTGTGGACGCACACCAAGTCAGTGCGGGTGCACGTGGGCGCACATGGAGACATCACACACAGGTTCTAATCGGGGGTGCACACAAATTTTTACCAATTCTTAATAACTCAATTCAACTTGGTTTGATTACATCTCTCTAAAGATGGGCGTAGTATACAAAAAGATCAAGTTAAACTTAATATGAATGTTGTGAACAAATAAGTTATATGATGCTTATGTTAGCTTTAAAGATGTCAAAAGGCTAGTCCTAGCAGGCTTTGGACTTAACGGATCAGATTAAATGGGCTACAATATTGTGAAATTGATCCTAATCCTATATGGCGTTAGGTTAAACGGTCCACTGTCCAACTGTAAGTTCAAAAATATAAAAATTATTTTTAAATTTAATATTTTAGTCAAATACATATAATATGAAACTAAACATACAATTGAATAAAATTAAATGATTCGAGATATTAAAAATCACACATAATTTAATAAAAAGTAAAATGTACTCCAAAAATTGTAGATTACACGAATACACAACTATTAATTTTTAAATCAAAATATTGATCATAGCTTCATGACCCTTTTAACATTTCTAACAACGTTTGATATGATTACTTAGCTGGGATTTCTATTGCTAAGAAATAGAATTGTGGTTCAAAACGCAATAATGAATAAAATTTTTGACTTTTTTAATGCTAGTTTTAAAAGGGAAAAAAAAATTGAATTGAATTGTACTACTAAAAAGGGAGGGTTTTTTTTTTTTTTTAATTCTTTCAATGTGATCTTAATTTACTTTTTTATTAAATTGAATGGTGGACAATCTCCGAAAAATAGAATTGTTGTTCAAAATGAAATTGTTAATAAATGTAGTTTTATTTTCCCTACAAAAACTCATGTGACATGTATACTCTTATTATCATGTATTGTTCAGATTTAACTCTTATTTTCCCCTTCTCTGCTAAATACAATAATTGGGAAATGCAAGTAGGTCTATAAAATCAAATGGGCCTTTCGATATCTTTTGGCCCAAGAAGTTAGCCCGCCTTCCCATCTGTTGCTACTAAAACAATTCCAGCTTTAAAAAACATGGCTTCTTTTACAACACAAGGAATGGATAGATGAAATAATTAATTTTATATCTCTACATTTGACTGGTTTTTGTGAATAACACCCTTGTCAAGCATGCTTATGATGATTATTTTTAAATAAAGGGTATGAATTTGGTATATATTTAAATTTGTTCAAGTGTCGAAGGAAATTTATTAGTTTTCTTTCTTTTTTTCCTTTTACATTTTTCATTGTTGTTCTTCGCTTACAAAAACGTTAGAATATTTTCTTTCTTCCTTTGTCTTTAGCTGATATATAAAATATATATATATCCCATAAAAGTAATATATATATATATATATGTAAAAATTTGTGATGAAATTCTTCATATTTTTCCTATACATAAAAGTAACATATTTGTGTATAAAAATCATTTTTATACAACATGAATGGAAGTGAGGGGAAAAAAAAAACTCGATAGCATCGAGACAAACTCACCTAATTACACCTATACACATTCGGTAGCAATGAATATAATTGGCAAAATCCAAAGGTGCAAAAAACATAAAAAGATTATTGATGATGTCACCCACGCTGATGTTCATCATGCTCATTCCCTTGTTTCCAAACCTATCATTATCAATTATTTCATTCACACCCATTATTCCTCACACCAAAACAACAAAAATTAAATCCCATACACCTTTCTGGATGATCTTACCTATCCTCGTTATTTATCGTAAAAATTCATATGAGAACGTCTTATATAAAATATTATGGCTATGGTTTCTTGGCTTTTTTTTAATTTTAATTACAATTTAAGATCCATTAATTCAAAAAAAAAAAAAAAAGAGTCAAGATTTTGCTTAAATGCTTGAGAGCCAATAATAAATCTTGTAGTGTTTCAGTGCCATGTGGAAATGCTTTTAAAAATGGAGACATTGGGTTGAGATGTCTTTGTTTCTCATTTACACATTTACTAATACAATACATAATGCATAGAAACTCGTTTTATAACTACTTATTTATACTACATAACCTGAAACTTTTGACTTTCTGTCAAGTAGAGAGAGAGAGAGTAGTAGGCTAGCTAACAATGCAAGATTTGGAAGATTGTTATTTTTGTTTATGCATATAGAATAAAATATAACTGATTTGGTAGAGTAAAGAAAGAATTGGTGGATTGATAATGGTTCTACATTAATATAAGAAACATGATTGTATTATATTTCATTGAAAGGCTGCAAATGTACAATCCTAATCCATCATCAAATCCTTCAATCCAAATAGGGACGGATATAAAGGCTAATTCCATAAAATATTTAAGAACGCTTTTTAAAACAATGAATTCCACATCATCTAATATAGAATTGGTTGTTGGAAATAATGCACTATGATTGTATTTGAATTCAGTGATGAATTTAGGATCTGTATTTTGAGGTCAAATTGATAAAAAGAAAATACAATAATTTAAAGCTAAGAACATCCTCATCAACATTTTTCATTTTCTAAGAATAATAATAAAATAATATTAAAAAATAAATGATGTGACTTAGAAAATGAAAACTGTTGATGAGGATGTTCTTAGCTTTAAATTATTGTATTTTCTTTTTATCAATTTGACCTCAAAATACAGATCCTAAATTCATCACTGAATTCAAATACAATCATAGTGCATTATTTCCAACAACCAATTCCACCAAATGTATTATTCATCACATATTTGTAGGTGTGATTATGTGTAAATATGTGATGGATATATACTAGACTTGTTATAATTTATGGGATATAAAGATCTAATAACCAAAAAAAATATGTATATAATTAGACAACATTCTGAAAAGAGCAAAAGCATGTAAAGATTCCCAAATTAAAAGCATCACATTCTCATAACCTCCTGGCAAACAGCCAACATGTGTTTTAGTTTAAGTGGAAAATGATGGTTTTTGTTATAGTCAACTCCCTAATCCCATGTTTATGTCTAAGCATCTTCAAAACCACATGTTTACAAGTCTTCCTCAATAACACTCTATTCCTTCCTCTTTTTTTATTGACTTGACTTTCTCAATCTCATTCATCTCGCTCTCTCTCTCTCTCTCATCATAACTTAGCAGCTAACATTATCATTCAAGCTCATCATTCTCTCTCTCTCTCTCTCACCTTCACTTATACTTCAATCTCACTCCTCATGACACAGCAGCTTCAGCTTCAATCACCACCACCACCACCACCACACATTTCAGACAATGGGTTTCCAATGCTAGCAATAGCAATCTTAGGCATAACTGCCACTGCATTTCTCCTAATCAGCTACTACATTTTTGTCACCAAATGCTGCTTCAGATGGCAGCTCATCGACCCCTTGAGGCGCTTCTCCGCCTCCCAAACACCGCCACACGAAGATCTATCCACGTCCTACTCCCCCTCCTGGCAAACCCGAGGCCTCAACGAGCTGCTCATTCGGGAAATCCCCACATTCCAATACAACAAGAATGACACCACATTCTCCAAATGTGTGGTCTGTCTGAATGAGTTTCAAGACCATGACATGTTGAGAGTTCTTCCCAAGTGCACCCATGCTTTCCACCTAGATTGCATTGATGTCTGGCTCTCCACCAACTCCAACTGCCCGCTTTGCCGGTCAACCATCTCGGGCAGGAACCGGTATCACCTCGACACCATTGTAGCACCCAACTCTTCACCTCAAGATCTACACCCACAGGAGATTGCAGTGAGCAGAGAAGATGTCATTGAACAAGGCGATTCAAGTAGATTCAAGTTTGAGCTGAAGATTGGGAAGAACAAAGCAAGAAAATGTCATCATGTCTCCATAATGGGAGATGAAGGGATCCATGTGAGAGAGAAAGATGATCAATTCAGCATTCAGCCTATCAGACGATCTTTCTCCATGGATTCTGCAGGTGATCGTTGCGTTTATTTATCGGTTCAAGAGATCCTGAGGCAGAATAGGGAACTCAGAGAGATGAGGAGCACTGAAGAAAGCAGTAGCAGAAGCAAGAGATCCATTTTTTCATTCGGATATGGTAGAGCTTCAAGAAATGCTGTTCTTCCCTACTGAGTTTTACCACAAACAATATCACTAAATCTGTTTGTTGTATTTTTACTTCATTTTTTTTTAGTCTGTAATAGATTAAATGTGAACAAGATTGAGAAAAATACATAGAGAGTAGGATTTGAAGCTTCAGATTTAGAGTTGTACAAAATCTCACATGCTCCAGATACTATTTGGCAACATCCCTACACTGATGCTGAGACACTAAATTAAGAATAGCTGAGTATTTGTGAATGCTTCTGACATATAAAAAATAAGGTAAATAATTCTTTTTTATCCGAAATACAAGTGATTTGACTTTTTTTCTGTATAAAATTAAATTGTTTCACTTGATTGTATGAACTCTAGATTTGATGCATTTTTATTGTATCAGACAAATCATAATCGCACATGTATCGGAAATCAACGGCTTGAATTTGTCTGATATGATAAAATGCTGCAAAGTGGTCTAATATAGACAAGTAACCATCCTTAATTTCCCCTTTGACAAGTGAGGTTCAATCATCATTCTCAATCTAAACAAAAACCATATGGCAGTTTCATACGTCAGATTTTGACATAAAGGCCAGCACATGCTTATGAGCTACTGTAGCAGTAATAAGCAATACAAGAGCAGAGCGAACACAAATATTTCCAGCTGTTACGAGGCAAAACTGGCAGCGGGTGAAAGCACTTTGTTTACTTCTCCCTTGTGTAATAAGATTTTGGTCTGTGATGTTACCTATCCATAGGTGAAGTAGGAGACTGTGAATTCCCTTGAGAAGCAGATTCATCAATGTCGGGCGAAGGCATGGCATCCAAGAGAGCTTGAGAGACTTGAGTGCTAGCTTTCTCCTTTAATTGATCAAGTACTCTAACAGCCTCATCGAGTTCATCTTTTGCACTTGGTCCATGTCCCTCCCAACCTTCAACTACATTCTCCTGAAAGTTAATTGCTAGTGGATAGCTGCAAATTGAAAGAAAGAGGTTAAGTGATATAACTTTCCACCCCTACATTCTCCGAAAGAAAGAATCTAACAGAATTGTGGAACTGGAACACCAAGGAGACATCAGAATGAAAGTTATTGTTCATCTTATGTAGGTAGACAACTAGTGATCTCTGGGTTTTCAGTATGATTATGTATTTCGTTGGTCCTCTTGATTTACAGGTTTTGATAATGTGACTTGTCATTCCAGCATGTCTATGGTTCTTACAAGTGAGAATGAGTACTAAGAAGAAGCAAGAGGTCAAACATCATTATTTCATAACCTTAAATTATTTAATTTGAAATTGGATCCTATCTGAAAACAGCTTCAGATTAAGTATAACCTCGTGCACGTAAAGTAAGACTATGTTCATTGAATTGTGTTGTGTGCCAGCAATTAGTTGATCAGCAAACATGGTCCTTGATTGAAAAGGGTATTACATAGGTCTAATAAAACATGAACAATTCAGGTATACGCTTTACTGAAGGAAATTAAAGATAAATGAAAAAAGTTTGAGACAGTTTCCCACCAAAGATATTAGCAGCCCAAATGGACTCTTACTGGAGGCCAAACTGAAGTCTTTGTTAATCTATATTGATTTAAGTATTTGAGTCTGGGGAACAAGATTTGTCCACTTATAGGTAAAGTTTCCCTTGATTAAGACTAGGGGTGTGCAGATTTCGGTTAAAACCGAAATAACCGACCGAACCGAACCGAAATACGCAGTTCGGTTCGGTTTTTTTTAAATCGGTTCGGTATCGGTTTTGAGAGTTGAGCAATTCGGTATTTCGGTTCGGTTTCGGTTTCGGTTTCTGAAATATGAATACCGTATTAACCGAACCGAACCGAATAATATATTTATATATAATATATATAATATATAATATATATAATATATTATATATAATATATTATATTAAACTAAAGTGTGTACAGATTGAGATAATTGGTAAAGCTAAGCAGAAGCTGGGCCGCTGCGATTCAGATTCAAAAAGGAAAGAAAAAACCTAGCCACTACCCGCTGGCCGCTCCGGCGCTCCGCCACTCGCCGCCACTC